>CM023485.1:32738401-33005901 GCA_013339685.2 Hyalomma asiaticum
TGCTTCGCGGACCAACCGTCAAGATCAACCTGCAAGCCTCATGTTGACGAGACACTTCGAGTGACCCTGGTGAATAGGACATTTTGTGTTTTATCCTCTGTTGTCATGCATGAGCTTGTATATTTGGTGTGAGTTGGTTCCATGTTATGTTGGTAACCCATCTATGTTTGTAATGTGAAGAGCCTTGTCTGTGCATGTTTGTGTATCTGTTAGTTTATTCAGAATATGTATATCTGTTTTGTTTTGGTCACTCTTTGCTCTGACTTGGTCTTCGAGCCACTGCTGACATTTTCTTAGTACACCAAGGGGACGTAAACTTTAATTGTCCAAGCTCTCATGGTGTCACTTTCAAGGAACTGATACGTCTTTTCTTGGAATCTTTCCTGGCAGTTGGCTGCCATGTCTCATAGCTCGGGATTGGTGAAAGCGCATGCGCCCTTCCCCTGGTGGTAATGTTGTGAAGGCTGGCGGCACGTGCAGATCTTGAAGGCCATGGTATGGTACTGGTGTGCTTCCGTCACATTGCCGATGATTATGTCAACACACAGTTTGGCCAATAATTGTTGGAAGCCGGGTGCGAAGTTTGAAATAAACAGTAAATATTGAATTACAAGCGATCTGCACATCTCTCGAGCCTGTAATCTTGCACCTCTAATGGAAGTGTGCCAAGGAACATACCCAGTGAATTTTATTGAGCTCTATTGACCTCGAAAAATCACCGGCATTGGCCTTTGAAGAATTGCTGCCCCCAACAAGTGCACCATGGGAATGCCATTGGGCCCAGCTGCCTGTTTGGAATTTCAACCCATGCCACCCCTAGCTAGTTGCATCCAGTGTTTTTCCTAGTTGTTTTGTGCCATCTCACCTTGGGGTTCTTGCTGTACCGTATGCAAGTTACTATGGAGAACATTTGGGAGTGTTCTCCAAGGTAACTTGGCTCCTGACCATGCATGGATGCAGTGAATCTTATTGAATCACTGTGTTGATAGTAGGTTTCCTGCGAGAGAGTCTGCGTTTTCACGACGCTAGTGGTCCTGTGCAAACGTATGGCAACAAACGATGGTTCACTGGTTTGTCACCTGTTAAAGTGTGCTGTGCAATTACAACCACACTGCACCTACTGTATGCATTTACCGCAGTGCACCTCGCTCTGTGCAATTACAGTTACCTTGGTGAGCCAGCTTGGCAACGATGTGTTGCTTTCATTTCCATGAAGTGGCACACACAAAGAGACGGCAGTGATTTAAAAATATGGAGTACGCTTAAACAGCTCTACATATATGCCGCATGCGCTGCTGATCAGGTAGCTGATGATACTTATTGTGATGGAACAATTGGTGATAAGTTGTACTGCTGTGTTCATCGATGGCCACTGTCTTGCCATAGGTCTTTTCCAATGTTTATTTGGAAGGGCATCTCTGCAAAGGTATTGCCAAAGCCAGTCCCTGACCATGTTCAAGAGGTGAAACACCTTTGATGGCGCGTTGTGGCATTCCGTTGGGGTGTATCATTCTTTTAATTTGAATGTGTGTTCAAACAAGGTTTGATATATATCCTGAAATGCTAAAGAGTATTCCATCTACTGTATGATTGGTAGTGTGCTGCACATATGAACTTTACATTTGTTTATGTGTAGATTTCAGTAAATGAAAGCCTTTAAATGTTTACTGTCGCACACTTTCTTTAGGTCCTGTCTTATGCGCAGAGTGGTGCACCAGTGGGCCATTTGTTATACCACGCAGATGCACTGTGACCCACTGTAGGGTCACGGGCCTACGCCTTTTCCTTTTGCTCCAAAGAGACAGTGCTGCCACCTTTGCGACTGGCATTTGAAACGTTTACACTGGAGCCTTGTTATAATGAACCCGGATATAACGAATTATGGGATATAACGAAGCGATCGCTATTCCCTTTGAAATTCCTATAGATGAAATTGATATTGGTTATAACGAACTAATGGTTATAACAAAGTAATTACCGCTCTCCCTTCAACTTCATTATAATGAGATCTTTGCTGTATTTCAAAGATGTAAAGCTTCATTCTGCCTTTTTTGCATGAACCTATGGTGAACTATAATGTGCTTCCCACCACAAAATGCGAAAGTCTGTTCGTGTGACATAAACACTACTTATAGTTAGATAAAAGTGAAATTTAATAGGAACAAAAACCACATTCTGAAGCTTAAAGTTTACACATAGTACAGCTGAAGGTAGTTTGCTGCTCAGTCTTCTTGTGCATAGAATTAAAGCACAACAAAACATGGCTTCCAGGGCATTCTGCCCAGAATGTGGTCACTTTTCTTGCTTTACTCATTGCTGCGTAGCAGCTGTGTTAAAGACTTTGGGAGCAGCAGGAAAAACGTATCTACTTAGTACAACGGTGCATATATCAAGAACTGCAGCAAAATGTTTGCGAGCAACACAACTGAGAAATGTGCAGGCATTCCACTCCTAAACAAACAGGCTGCCCCACCTGCAGTGCTATAAAATATATATATATCACTTGCGATTTCAAAGCACGTATGTCTGCACATGGTGTGGTTCACCGGTGGGTCACATCGCAGATACCATAAAAACGTTATAACTAAATAAGTGCACCGTGGGTCACCAGTCATTTCAAGACATTGACATCGGAAAAATATTGTTTTGGAAATTTATAACCTTGTTGAACAAAAATCATACTTTTGCATTCAAGTTTCGTGCATTTATCACATAAGCAAGCAGATGAGTGCGAATAATCTTGCTGTCATGTACTAACAGGAGTGCAGGCAATGACCCACCGGTGACCCACGCTGCAGGGAATTTGCCAATTCTTCTCAATTTTGATGGCCTCGTATTGCACTGGTAAACGAGGAAAAGCAGGGTCCCATGGCTCCTTTTATTACTTTGGCTAACAAAAGTTCAAGGTTGAGTTACTGCTAGCTCATATGGTTGAGTGTGAATTAAATCCTCAGCATTTCTACTGTGACTTGGCACTAGTGCTAATATACGCACTTTCCACATTTACTTTGTGCAGGCTCAGTCGACAAAGGTTCCCACACCAAAGGCCACGCCAGTGTTGAAAAACAAGCGCAGAGCCACACCAGCCAGGGCATAAACACTTTCCTTTTCTAGGGAATGAACGTGTTGAGCTTGAAGTGATAAATAAAGAGAAAGAGATGTGAGATGATAACTTTTAATAATTGTTATGCCTAATTCTTTGCCTTCACCATAAAGAGATGATGCTTGGATCCAGTGCAAGTCGGCCCCGAAATAATGCAGCTTTAGGTAAGAGTGGCATTCATTCAGTGCAGCAGTTCTCAAACAAGGTGCGTGAAGCCAATTTTGAGTGTCCTGGAAACTTTTCACCACAAATATGAAAGCGTTTTTTCTTTTCTTTTCATTCTTGTTGTTGGGGCCAGTTTAGTAAGTTTGCGCTTGACTGATTTCTAGTGGTGTGCAAATATTCGATCAGAATACTAGGTTACTACTTGATTTGAAAGGTATATTTACTACTTGAAATATTTGAATTTTGAATACTTTAAACCAAAGGAAAGACTCGCATACCTTTTATGTAATTTACTGTTTCTCAGGGGCAAAACGTCTTAGACAGCTTTGAATGACTGCCAGTAATGGGTTAAACATTGACAGTCATATTGATACTTATAATTGTACAGCGTACGTGCACATATTATTAAGGGACGAAACGTGCTGTGTTCCATGACAGCTTGTAGCCCATTCCGTCTCTTAGTACGCTCCACTGCATGGCACTACTGTGCTACTGGAAAGCCAGCTTTACTGCAGCCCATCATTATTATACAATAAAGTGTATGAAGAGTGAGAAGGAGCCACAAGCTGTCACAGGCCACAGTACACCAGTGACAACAAGCCAAAACACAGTGGCACCAATGTGCCTTGTGAGTGCCTGTTCTCAGTGTCTGGAATTCCTCCCCACTTCTGTAATTCAAACTGGTACCCCATCACTTACATCAATCCACAGGGGGTCCCAACACGTCCATGCCTGATTTAGTGTGTTGGAATACATTATCCATAATCTGCCACTTTTTATTAATAGCACTTTATGTGAGCACTCCATGGCGCATTCTTGCTGTCACCATGATGTTATACACGTGCAAACTCCATAAAACCCCGAAATAGTGAAGTTTTACTTCGTTATATCGTGAATTTTGTTACACCTCAACACACTTCACACTTCAACAGTACGAATAACATAAGTAGTCTTTAGAGTAGTCCTGCGCACCTCATTGGAAAGCATACAAAATGGGCACTCGAACAAGAGAGCGGAATAGCCCGTCATGGACGTTTGCCTTCACTATTGTATGTCCAGTGAGATTTTGCCTGTGCCTGCGTCACTTCTTTAATTTGGAATTTGCATGTAATTTTACATGTAAGTGCTTTTGCTGCTTTATGTTTCATGCAACAGGTGCAACTTCAACTCTCTTTAGTTTTTTTTTTTTTTTTTCTAAATGCCACAAAGGCTTTAATAAAATACATGCCTGAAATAGCAGAAAACTTCATTAAACCAAGGCCGTATAATATTAATTACCTTCCTTAATTAGAAAGAAGGAACTGCATGGTTCTTTGTGCAACTAAAATGAAGATAATCTGTTACGTGAAGGATTTTATTAAATCAGGATTCTATATAGCATATGAAGGTACAATGTGCACCTATAATGAAGTACAATGTGTTCATATAATTTTGTCTAGCTACGCATTTGGAAATCGAACCATTGTGTTCTTACTTTGGGCACCTTAGACAACTTCGTGGCAGGTGCAGGCATGCTCTCTTGCATGAAGAAAGTACTATATAGTTTCATATTGGTATGTTACACCACTTTCATGTAGTTTCCTCGGAGCTGGCGATGTGCTAGCGTCTCTGAGCTGCTTGCAAAGGCATGCTTACCAATTGCCCGGAAGGTGGCGCAAGAAGCCAGTTATGCCAAAGGCAGGGATGAGCGTGGCAGCATGGGTCTTATCTTGAAAGCGAAGAAAAGAGCACAAAGTGTAGTGGCAACGAAGTCTGGTAACTGTGCACATTGCATTCTAGTTAGTCAGAATTGAAGCAAATGACATCACAAATGTCAATTCACTCGCCACTGATGCCATTGTGCTGGGCCAGTGTTTCTGCAGCATAGCTGTGCATCCCTCCTGTGCTTCATGCTGTCATGCGCCCATGTATTGTCTTAATACCAACCAAGGAACTCCTATGGCTGCTCACCTTACTTCATGTAATATTTCAGTGCATTACTATTGCATTAATTGCTTCGTGTCTGTGATGGCATTCTCTTCACTTTAATTTCTCTCCTTTCAACCAAAATTTCTTGGACATGACCTCTCTGCAAGGTGGGAAGCAAAATGTCTGTCTATGCATGCTGAAGATTGTATGCTTGCACGCATGCATCAGTAGTGCTAGAAAGGTTTATGCAGGTCCTTGAGATCCTTGAACATGCTTGAAACTGAAATTGTCTTTCCAGTGTCCTTGCATTTCTGTCCTCCATCGACAGTATGACTGGCTTTTTGTAGTAAAAGCAGTCAACGATCGCTTTTTCATATGGGCCTTGTATTAATTGAATGTCCAGATGAGCCATGACTTGCCCCATAATGCCAATATATGAGGAAGTCCTATGTTTTAGATGTTGAAACTCTTCAGCATTAGATTTTCCAAACTCGCTGCAATTGCAGGTTCGAAACTGCACTGAAACCATTGTCTCTGCTGCATTGATTATTACACAGCACTGAGTCAGCTTTCAGATCCGCTTGCACCCATAGCATTTGTAAAGTCACTAAGCAATAATGTTACACAGTGAAGCATATGCAATATACATGTTACAGGGAGTATACCAGCAATTGGAAGGGGCCATTGCTACAAGAAAGTGTGTGTGTTCTTAAACCATGCATGTTCGCATCCGCTGTCTCTTGTCAGTGGAACCTTGTACCTACTCATTTTAGATGTACTAAGGATTTGAGTGTAGCTGCAACATCCCTGATCCAGATTCTGTAGATCCTAACGTTGTAGGTGCGCCCATTGGTTTTTGGGTGCTGTTATCACATCTTGAGGCATAATTTTTAACCAAGCCCCTCAACTTGTGCGGCCGATGCCACAGAGCAAGGCAAAAGATATTCCTCCCTTTTTGGATATTGAGGGATTTATCAACCATTGAATTCAACTGGCATGATGCCAAAACAGGCAAGCACTAGAAGTGGACAGTGGCTTGATGGTCGCCAGTGGAAAACAGTACAACCTATCACTGATGCTGTTGGCTTAACACGGGCAGCAAATGCTGCATTTCAGGCATGAGGGAGAGAGAGAGAGCTGAGGTTCAGGTGGAAAATAAGCGCTACTTTTTTAATGTTAATTGGGAGCACGGCTCAACATCAGGAACCGAGGTTTTTGTTCGTCATGCTGCCGTATAAACGGGCACACACATCAGAGAAAGCCGGAGTGCATCATCCGCTCTGCCATCACAGCTGATGGTTTTGGTTTCACAGTCCTGGATTTATTTTTTGCATCACATTTGTGCCCTATGGTCTGGTTGTGCAAAAAAAAAAACTTTTTTTGCTCTTATTAATTGGTGTAAGTACGTTGGTACATATGGAGACAAAGGAAGGGAATAGCAAGCTGACAACAGCAACTGAGAGGTGCACAATATCTGATTCCGGGAGGAAACAACAAGGTGAAGTGAAGACAGGAGGAAAGAGAATAGAAAATGAGAGAATCGGAGGAAGATGGAGACAAAGGCAGAAAAACGTGCTTTGATAAGGTGAAAGGAACTACCGCGTTGTGTGCACATTAGGGGCGTTTATTACAGCAGATCACATTTATTTCTTGGTATTGCCGGCTTTCACCACGTTACGCAAGTGTGCATTTTTAAAAGCTCGTTCCCAGCAGGTTGTGTATGCGTTCATTAGGGCTTACCTATACAAGCATTTATAGCCGGATGCACCTCAAGTCTAGTGAATCCCCTACCACGCCTGCATAACTGCCCGCCGCTGTTGTGCCACGAGGCTGCAAATAGCTTTTACTTCAAGCCTTCCAAGTATCTAAAGTACAACTGTACAAATAAAACAAGTATGCTTTCACACGTTTGTTAGAGTGGAACACGAATGGCCTAATTCATTATTGAACTGACGCCAAAATGACCGGCGATGCTATATTGAGCATTTTTAAGTTTTCACTGGAGCCCTTTACAGCTATTTCGGACTTAGGCGGACAGGTCGAAGCACTGGGACCTTGATTATTGCAAATCAAGTTTTAGATTAGCGAGATGGCGCTTACGTCCCGGTATTTGTTGTGATGATAGTGTCCCCTAGCGGAGGTGAAGGAGTGCAAAAGCGAGAAAGCATTAAAATGCTCTCTTGTCTCGACGTATGCAGCACTAGTCCGACATCTTGCGAATAATAAAAATTAGGTAGATATAGCCACGCCCCAAAAGCGAAAATTAATCTGTGCAAAAGTGTTCTAACTGTTCTCTTGCTATATGCTTAGCACTGTCCGGACTTGGAAGCGATCTCGAAAACTCGAGCAACTTATCCATAATACTCTGTCGTCAAAGCTTCCTGAAGCTAAGCGAAGCCGTTTTACACAGTCATTTGCCATGCACGAAGGTAATTCGTCGAACTGAAACGCCGGATTCAGTTCGAAGCGTGCGTCCGAAACCGCCATGTTTTACGTGGGCTGCGTAAATGCGCGAACACAGTCTACGGCAGAAATACGGCAACCGGTATGGGTCGTTTGGCGTCCTGCGCATGTGCGTTTCCATCCCGCTATTCTGCTGAGATCGGTAAACTAAAAGTGTGTAAAGGGAAATTTAGCGCGTCCGATATCACTTTGCATATAGCGGATTACCGGGTGTAAACAGCGCATGCGCAAACATGGCCGATCCCTCAAAGCGTATGCCATGCGCTTTGAATCTTTCAAATGGTCGTCCTGCGTTCTGTAGGCCCCAATTTAATAACTGATGGCTGTAATTGGCTTAGAATCGAGGAGGTCGTGCTCAGAATAGACTGACCTTACGGCGGTGTTCCACAGCGCCACCGCTGCCGCAATGCATTGCGGAACTTGTAGTACTCGCGGCAGTCGCGGTACGCTCAAATGCTTGACTGCTGCGTCGACGAACGGCGTTAACGAGCTTTATCGGCCTTATTCCGGAGTAGTTGTGATGGTTGGGTTTGCGTGTCATATGCTGGGTGCTACAAGAACGCCCTGATATATATATATATATATATATATATATATATATATATATATATATATATATATATATATATATTATATATATATATATATATATATAGAAACAACTTAATGAGCAAACAGACAATGAAGCCAAGGAAAGCATAGGGGAAGTTACTTGTGGTATTATAATTGTGGAGAAAGTAGAAAGGAATTAAAGTGGACGAAAAGACAAGCCTGCCTTCGGTGGGACCCGAACCCACGACCTTCGGATGTCGCGTCCGATGCTCTACCAACTGAGCTACGAAAGCGCTCGTCTCCCCGTCCACTTTATTGTGTATTTATGTACTTATTATCCTGGGAGTGTTAGGCAGCGCCACTCATGGCCAAGGCGGCGTGTGTGGAACACACTTTCTTGCCAGGAGGCGTCACGTAGAACGTGAACTTTAGATGAAATGGCTGCTGCCCAATAAGCCCTCGCATGCTACCTAAGGCACCAAGTCTGCCGCAAGGAGGCCCAAGCTATGAAATAACGAAAGGGAAGGGGTCAAGGGCTCGCTCTTTATTTGTTAAAAACAACTTAATGAGCAAACAGACAATGAAGCCAAGGAAAGCATAGGGGAAGTTACTTGTGGTATTATAATTGTGGAGAAAGTAGAAAGGAATTAAAGTGGACGAAAAGACAAGCCTGCCTTCGGTGGGACCCGAACCCACGACCTTCGGATGTCGCGTCCGATGCTCTACCAACTGAGCTACGAAAGCGCTCGTCTCCCCGTCGTGGGTTCGGGTCCCACCGAAGGCAGGCTTGTCTTTTCGTCCACTTTAATTCCTTTCTACTTTCTCCACAACTATAATACCACAAGTAACTTCCCCTATGCTTTCCTTGGCTTCATTGTCTGTTTGCTCATTAAGTTGTTTCTAACAAATAAAGAGCGAGCCCTTAACCCCTTCCCTTTCGTTATATATATATATATATATATATATATATATATATATATATATATATATATATATATATATATCAGGGCGTCCACCGCTTATATATCAGCACCTCCACCGCTTAACATGTGGATGTTGGTCTTCAAGCAGGCCGCGACGTTGTTTACAAACTGCTAACAGGAAGGTAGAGGCTGAGTCCAGGCGAGCGCGCACAAGAGTGCGGACAAGAACCACCGATCGTCGTCGTCTTCTGCACCCAGGCATTTGGGCGCATATCATGCATCTTCAGTAAAATATATATAGTCCATATTATGCAAAACCCGTATCTTCTTTGTTTACCTGGAACGAGACTTGAGTGGATGACATATTTTTCCCTTGGGGCAGTACTGCGGCGTGGAAGTAACATGAGACCCCTGCCATGGAGTTCTCAGTTTTATGTGACCCATGCATACATTGTGAAGAATTAGGTTTGCTCTCAATCTTCTGCTTTATTCACGTGATCTGGGCGCTTCTGCTCAGAGGGCGTATTTGCATAATTTTCCGGTGTTCCGCAAACGGTTTGAGGAGGTGGATGCACATCTGCTTCGCTGCCATCTCTAAAGCCACCATCTCTCGAACTTGCTGTGATCAGCGTGATGCAGTCGCTGCAGTGATAGATTGCCCTAGCAAACCTTAGAGACAGCGATGGCAGGCCCCCGTGGCACAAAACGACAACAGCGGTTAGAAAAGAACCAAACACAAAACGCGCGGGACATGTGAGACATGGTTGAGTCGACCGTGCATGGTGCGTGACGAGGGGATGCCAGTGATGACTTCCTCCGGGCGAACGGCCGTGTTCTCTCATTACGCGCTATGAGGACTGAGGCCGGAAAGGCTTCTCACGGTCTCAATTCGATTGTGTCTCTTCCTACCTCTATACTGCGTATCGCCGGCAGCTTTCTCGTCTGGGCAACACAGCTCCATATATAGGCGCTGCTCGGGGAACAACTTGCATTGTCTGCGCGAAGTATACCATCATTCTTAGTCCTCTCATTTCAGGAAGTTTTCTAGCGACAGTTAACTACATATTCACATCTCCCTATAACCCCGCCGCTCTCCCGCTCTTCGTACTCTGCTTACCTCCAGTAAATCCGTTGCTCTCCGAAGTCTATCGCTGTCGTCGGGACACGGTAATCTTTGTAGCTGAACACCTGCGCCGCTTCTATACCGGCGCTGCTGCCTAACGACAATGTCCATCACCGTTCAATACTTCCTCCCTTGCTTTCACCGAGGATTCCAAGTACAGTTAGCGTTTAGTGCCTTATTACAAACTACCCCGCCCTCTTCTTCTTTTTCCCTTCTAAATACACGCTGTGGTTCGTGCTTTGCCTACCCGGTAATTCTCTCGGTCGCCATATGCAATACGCCCATGAGGGACGTTCGAGACAAGGTTGAAAGGGCACGGCTACACGGCAGGCTTTGCGAGCAGCGTTTCAATTCATTAACGGGCATCCGAAACCGTGGGTATGGGTCCCCATGTGTCGGTGCAGGCCGGCGGGTCTCAGCGTTGCGCCTTAATCCTCGAGGGGTCTTACAGTGTTATTCCTCCTCGGGCATCAACTCGCATTGAAGCAGCTGCCCCCGAGCCGCCGCCACATCCTGCGACGTGCGCCGTTCCGCTGCCTGCTCGGATGGATCTTCTCCAACCTTCTTGTAATTGGATCAAGCTTCTTTTCCCCGGCCTTTGCCCAGCTGTGTACCTGTCATTGAGTGCGGAGATCCTTCCTCTCTCGTACATGGCTACAAAGGTCCACTTGGCTTTCTTTGTTTCCCCATCATTGTTTCGCTTCTGACGAATACTGTTGTCTCCGTTGGGCGTCGTATCCGATTACGCTTTATTGGCCTCGTTCATTTGTACGACTCGCCACTTGTATCGAGTCCCCGTAACGAGCAAAGCCAATAAACTGGGCCTGGAAATCCTCCCCCTCTTTTTTTCTCTTTCTTTTTTGCTGTGGGTAAGGCATAGTGGGATCAGCAGAAATTCGCTTCCCTACAGTTTTCTCGTTGTGGATTTGTGGGCGTTCACTATTTATAGCTGTCCATACTTTTCTGAAAGCAATACACTGATTAATAGCGCACTGCTGAGAAGTGGAGGAAGTGAGGAAGATGGAGGAATAGAAGTTGCATGCGTACATACGCACTCGTGCTGCCGAGTCCGGCTTGCCCAGAAAACAAACAAGGAGCGAAAGGGCTGAAGTGTTCATCAGCCTGAAAAGAACATAGCCTTTCATTAAATGTTTCAGTCTGTTATGGCTTCTGCGACGTATGCATTTATGCCTTACGTATGGAAAGAGCCATGCGTAAAAAACCAGAAACTTGCATTTCCTGAGAAGCCTTGCACTCCGAGGCACCTGCTGAGGAGCCTTGTGTCTTGGGGTCTTTTGTCCTCGGCAGTGCACTCTTATTTTTCTGTATTAAGAAAAATGGGGTAACACGAGAAGTAGGTTTTTCGGCGTCACCTTGAAATTATCCCGCCTGCTCGCTGTGACGTCACGAAATGTGACAGCATCCACTAGAGCATAGTTGACGTTCGGCGCCAAGTGTGAACTATGTTCTTTTCCAAAGTGACCATAGATGAAGTTCGGTGAGTCTCAGATATCCAGATTGAACTATAACGGCTCAAAATTTGCAATACGCTTTGAAAACCGTGACGTCACACTTGCGTAACAGTTTTTGGATAAGAGGGGGGAAAAGGAACTGAAGTTTCATCGTTATTTTCTGTTTTATTAAGGAAACCATTATCTGGAAAGTGAGGAAATTATAATTTAAAAAGGCTGCTTAATGTTCCTGAACTGACCTCGCACTTGCATTTAGTTTGCCGCTATTCCTAGGCACTGTCGGCGGGAGCCCCTGGCTGTAGCGGTGTTTGACCACGTTGCGACTGTACAGTATACCAAGAAAATACACATTTATCGAACGTGATTTTTACACAGCCAGGCGGCGTCTTTCAAAGACTAGGTATTGGTTTCAGGATCTATTCGCATCGGCGCACAGCTAATCGATTCCGCGATGAGTGACTGAAATCACTCTGAAGTTACCCTGTAAGGCGTATTACTTCGTCTCTTCAACAAATGTCAAGTACGCGGCTGTTGTTGCGCGCATAATTTCCGCTTTGCTGCTCGTTTAAGGAGGTCTCAAAGAGGGCGCTCCTGATGATGGCGGTGATGAACATCCGATTCATAATCCACTTCTGGGGCGCGTATTGGAAGCTCCCAGAATCGACCCACCTGAAGGCGGAAATTGGGGTGCGGACGCATCCTCGCTATCTCACCGCCCTTTCGTATACTGTTTTTCAAAAATTATTTGCGTGCTTTATATGTACCTGCATTAATTTCCCAGTTAACAGACATCGGGCCCTGTTGTGTCCGGAATATAGTGGCAGCTATGTTTCCTGGACGTTTTCTTTGCTGCATTTTATGGTTATGCCTTGTGACACCTTCCACGCTTTAGTACGCCCCGTATAAAGTTGGACGGCTGTGACGGATAAAAGTAATGCGATGCTATACATTTACACTATCGGTCGTTCTTATTTCCGATCGCCAAGTAGAGCACTCTCTTTCTTTCTTTCTTTCTTTCTTTCTTTCTTTCTTTCTTTCTTTCTTTCTTTCTTTCTTTCTTTCTTTCTTTCTTTCTTTCTTTCTTTCTTTCTTTCTTTCTTTTGTTTCCTCTCACTTTATTTATTAAGCATAGACCTGGACGAAAAAGTGTTACATAAGGGAACGATTTGGGTGCATATTTACGCTATCATATGGTTCTCAAAACAAACAAATCGAACAAAATACAGCAGTGAGTTTGCAGGACATAAGTTTATTTATCCCCCTATGAATTTATATCATCATTTCGTGATGATGACTTTCCAATGTACATTAAAGAACTTGCACGCTTCTGGCAGGCTATCGTATCGGTGAAGCTTGTCGAGGCGTTGGAAATGTTTCGCTCGAAGGCCACTTCAACCGAACCAGTAATACAGGCTACGCTGATTAGATTCGTTCAGGGAAAGGAAGATTGCATCACTCGTCGTCACAAGCCTGGAATCCATTTCCTACCTGTCAACAACAGTCAGAAGCTGCGTGAGGAAAAAAAGAAAAAAGAAAAGCATCAAGGAAAGTTGTCGCTGAAGAAGCATAACCACCCTTTCTCGTTAAATGTTAACAGTGTGTGGGCGGTGTTTTGTAGCTGCGTACACTACTTCTACTACACGTTCTTGTGGGATTTGATACGCGGTAACTGCGGAGCAGGATGCAAAGCGTAAACCGTGTTTGGACATCTTTATTAAGGTCTCTGCTTCGCTGACTTCTCACGGCGGAATGGCGTTCCTGTTGCGAAGGCTTTTCGCTATCGCTTACATAACCATTTGCGTCACCGTTGAGAACGGTTGTAGCTCCATCGGGCAACTGGTTTTCTTTTTTCTCTTTCTCTTGTCTTGCGCGCCTTTTGCTCCGTATTTGTTTGCTCTCGTGTTAGCAAGATTGAAAGAGTGTCTGTTTGGCGGTTGGTATATAGCTTAGAATTCCGTTGTTCGTGTCTTGGAGATTCTGCAAGAATGTTTCATACTTCTAATTGTCGAACGATTAGTTTGCGAGGTCCTTCTTCTTCTTTCTTTTTTTTGCGTTGACGCTGTTCAAAATTCAGTTTTCAGTTATTTGGCGCAAATGCGTTAGTTATTTGCGCAGGGAATTACGGCGTTCTTCTAGTTCTGAATATTGGACCACCGCAGTATGAGGCAGTTACAGAGTATACATTTGCATTTAGGATACTAGGAGGCTATTTGGTCCGTGTCTTGATTGAGTATGGTGAACTGTTTCTTGTCCTGTGTTTGCAAGCGACGATTTACCCATGCATATTTGTATGAATCGACAGTGTGTCATAGACATTAAAGGATCTCAGAAGTGTCTATATTCTATACGACCCCCCATTTCCTTTAACCCGCTGAATGCAGTATAATTCTTAGTGATAATAATGCGCGGACGTTGGCCAAACATGTTTAGGCCAGAAGAAGGTGATGTAGGAACCATGAACAGCATGTCTCGTACACTTTTTCTCTCTTCTCCGGCTTACGTTCGTGGTACACCTAGAAGTGTAAATTCATGACGCACTTCAACTTGCTCTTGCTCCTTAGCGCACAATAATGAAGTCGTGCAAGTTTTATTTATTTTTTTATTAATGGAACCTCGCGCGCTGTGAAAGCCCGTAATACAAAGAGAAAGATATATGAAACTGAAAAAAACAGTGAATTGTAATAAACGCAAATTTATTCTAGCAGGCACACTCGCTGACTGTTGAGCACCCGTTATACTAAAATGGATACGGAAACATCACCGTCGTGTATGTATGTATGTATGTATGTATGTATGTATGTATGTATGTATGTATGTATGTATGTATGTATGTATGTATGTATGTATGTATGTATGTATGTATGTATGTATGTAAATTGTCCCACGTTTTTAAAGAGGCCATGCTACACTTCTTGAGCTTAGAAAATGGCCTCCATCAGTCGTGCAAGCTCCTCTGAACACGTGAGTCAAGTATTATTCCACTGCACCCTTAAGAGGATTTGAAATTCGGTTTGAAACACAGCTGGAAAGTTCTCGCCGTTCTTTCAACAACGCCGTCACAGGAGGCGTCGACTACGTCACTTGGCTTTTCTTTTCTTTTATTTTCTTTTGGTTGCTCTTTAAAGGGACACTGAACCACTTTTTAAAAAAAAAACGAGATTATGGTGTCATGATACGTAATTTCGTGCGGCGAACTCAAAAATCAAGTCGAAAATTTGCATATACCAACGCAAATAGCTTTATTTTGCCGAAAACAAGCAACAGGCGCCGCGGCCCCCATCGCGAGTCTCGCCGCCGCTGTGATTGGTCGAAGCTCCATGACGTCATCGTCAGGAAGGTGACGACAGCTGACTGCGCTCGCCGGCAGGCAATGCCGTGTTTACCTGTTGAAATCGTGTAGTTGCTGTTAGTATGGCGAACTGTGAAAGTCGGAACGAGTTCTCTGTACATCCGTACATGTTCGAGCCGGTCGCTACTGTAAGGGCGTCGACTGAAGCGGCACAGGAAAGCGAGTCCCAACCAGCCACCTCCACCCGCGCCGGAAACATAGAATGGTACATATAAGATGCATGTCAGTGCTTAATTGCACTCTAGTAAACTGTTACAAATACGTTCATCCGTGGATATCAAATTCGATAAGAAACAGCAGCATCGGCACTCGCTTTTAGCCGCGTATTGGCACGGTCCGCGCTACGCGCGGGCATCGTGCAGAGACATCAGCTGTTCGTGCTCGCAGTCAGTATCGTACTTCGCAGCGGGCAAGGCGCACGCGAAGAGTCAGTATGCTACCGCGAGGAACAACAACAACAAAAAAAAAAGAAAAAAAAGCCAGACGAGTGCCGCTCTTGCCGCAGTGGTGACATGTGCTCTGAACTGCGCTGAAAAATTGCGCAAGGATAGTTTGGCTCATATATTGCAGTTGTGCTTTTTATAATGCCGTCGCTTTTTCTAAATTCTTCCCAGTACTACAATGATATGCGACTGTCGTGTAGAGTAGCTGATTTCGATGCTGCGTACTGATATCTGTGTACACGTGTTTTCACCATGGGTGCTCATGCACGCACTGCGTGCAAATGGGGAAAGAGGAGGAGGACTGCTGCTGCTGCCTCGAAATTCGGCAGATTCGCGACCGCAAGAAACAACGGCGGTGCATCACAACAACAACAAAAAAATTAAAAATGTGTGCCTCGACAAGGACGTGTTAGAAGTGGCCCTGCAGCAGAATGGCACGCCAGCGGAATCCCAGTGACTGCATGAGAGCCGGGCTTCGTACGTAGTCGCTGTCACGAAAGTGCTTGGAGCACAGCACGCTTGATCTCGTCGGTTTGAAGTCTTTTCTTTTAACTGCAGCGGCCCATTTGCAGCCATCTTCTGATAACGAGGGAACTTGTGAAAAGCGACCTCATCGCGACCGTAAGTGCTGCGGCAGCCATATGCTGCGCAGTAACTCGGCATCGCGAGTCCACTTCAACCTTGCACAAACACAGCTAGTGAATGTCGGATGGCGAAAATCTCTAATCAGAAGAAGAGAACGGTGCAATGGCAAGAAACCCCTACGAACTGGCAGATCTGATGCTTCACTAGGCGGCAGATCGCAGCAGAAACAAGGCACAACCCCGAAGTAAACAAGCTGAGCTGACTGAGCGACGCAGGCGGCCCGGCGGCTCGACCCTGACGATGACGTCACCTCCCCACGTGTCTAGCTCTCCCATGCTCCGCCCCTGCGCGCGCGCGCGCCGGGGGGGCGTTCCCACGATCAAAGTTTGCTCGCTTATAGCGCCGTTGTTTAATCGAACATCGCGAATAAAACCTACGTAGGCATGTTGTAAGAGGTCGCGGATACCGAATTCGCAATAAATTCGCGAATTCAAAACCCGTTCAGTGTCCCTTTAAGAGAGATACGCAAATTTCATTATTTGTTGAATTCAAAATGAAGAAATAAAGCGTAACAGGCAATTTCGGCCTCAAGCGCCTGAGGTGTCATTTCTTTAAAGAAGAGCGGGTGCTCTCCAGCCGAGTTTGAAACCAAATTGCGGATTCCCTGGTGCGTGCAGTGCAATAACGTTTGGCTCACATCTTCACAGGAACCTCTACGACTGGTGGGCACCGTCTTTTGACTTTGTTTAGAAAGCGTTGCAAGGCTCCCTTAAGGTAGAAAAAGAAAGGACAGAAACTTAAGCACATGGCCTTCACGAGCCCCCGGCGTAGTCCTCGGCCTATATATAAGAAGCGTAATCATGCTGTGCGAGAAATACACGAGTTGTGAAAACATATTGCTCGGCCGCAGGTGCGGCGTGCCAATCGAGTTGAAGATCGCTCACGGGCCAAATTGAGGGATCTTCATTGCGGTTGTTCACTAATTGTCGACGATTCTCTTCATCAACTTTCTATAAACTTTCTGTAAACTTTCTATGAACTTTTATGAACGTTTTTATGACTTTCTATTAGAGTTCTAAAGCAATGCGTATTAGCGGACGTGTATCCTGGCGCCAGTCATCGGGCGCCGGCAGATGCTGGTTTATTATATTTTTCGCATGGCGTATTCACAGTGCAATACGGGTGGAAGTTTATTTTTTAAGAGACACTGAGGTAACAGGCAGTTGGATCCAACAGCCATCATTGACCCCCGTGGCTAGCCGCCCTATTTCACCTATTAGTATAACCTCTTTTATAACAGACAATCTATATAACTGGTCGTAAAAACGCAAATTATCCTTGAATATTGGTCAGCAACCCTCCTTGCTTGACCCCGAATGCCGTGCCCATGAACGCAGTCAATTCGTTGTGAAAACAGATTAATATTATAGGGACGTGTACAC
The DNA here is from genome assembly GCA_013339685.2 of Hyalomma asiaticum. Classification (NCBI taxonomy): domain Eukaryota; kingdom Metazoa; phylum Arthropoda; class Arachnida; order Ixodida; family Ixodidae; genus Hyalomma; species Hyalomma asiaticum. Next base: position 32,755,930 of record CM023485.1, read on the forward strand.
TGACTATTTAACTTCCGCAAGCGCAGAGCTCCTCGTTTGGCTCACGAGGTGTCCCTGCTGTGGGAATGCAGTCCAGAGGAGTTAAGGCGGTATTGCGAGCCAGCTGGTTCCCGGTTCCCGCAGTCATTTTGGTGGCGCATATATAGACACACAAACGCAGGGAGAAGACAAGTAGGCAGGACGAGCGCTAGTCTTGTCTACTTGTCTTCTCCCTGTGTTTGTGTGCTAATCTCTGCGCAACCAGAGTGACTGCAAGTGCAGAGAAGCACTTCAAGCTTGCCAAGAGTATATGAGCGCGGCTTGTGCACGCTTGCCATTCTGCGCCGCTCCAGTGAAGTTGAGTATGTAGCATGCGTTGTGTGTGTAAGCCTAAAGAATAGAGGGAGTTCGTGGTGGGCATATATCTCTCGCACTGCGTTCCATTAACGACACACGTGCGCGAAAAATGCGAACAAGGCGATCAGTTGCGCCTTCACTGGCATAGACAAAACATTGTGCCAACTTCCGAAAAAGCGAAACTATAGCCTAGCGCTCTGAGAAAGTTGTGGTGGAGGAAAGATGAATTCATTTTTCTATGCAGCGCCTTCTATAAAGCAAATCGCCTGACGTTAAGTCAAATGGTATGTAGTGAACATTTTTCGAGATGCTGCATGGCTTATTTTGAGCTCATTTTAGTCGTGCGCCTACATCGAAACAATGGTTAATCAGAAAATGAAAACATGGTATACAGAGCTTGTTAACAGACACCTCATATAAGGGACAGAAGCTGCTCTCTGGTGCGTCTTTCCTATATAGGGGTTCAGCTGTAACAAAATTGGAGAAACAGGGCGGTCACATAAATCAAGTACTCCTGCTGCGCATTCCCCTTTCGTGTCTTTGTTGGTTTTGTCTTTTTTTCTTCTTGGCCCGAGTCACTGCACCGCATCCCACGTTTCGTATCCCTGTATGCCCGCCCGAATGACCGCGGCATCGCGACAATATTGCCAAAAGGCCGGCCGAGTGGACACGACTCCTGCGTCCACTCGATGCCTTATGGCCAGGTCGAGCAAAAGAGCAATCGCGGAGCAAAGGCGGTCCACCGACGGCGGCCGGCGGTGAGGGCCGGCTGCTGGTCGGAGAATGGGAGGGTCCGACCTGCAGCGGCGATCCCTGCCGAAGAAAGCCGGTGTTGCTCTCGCGTCCGATCAAACACCGCCCCGATAACGGCACGATCGGGCGCACACAAATTCGCTCTGCTGCCCTCAATCTCTTTCTCGAGCCTTCTATTGTCACAACCGCCGTTGCCCATATAACCGCCTGTTTCATCGGCCTCTCTGATACTCCTCGCTGTTGTGTGCGTGTGTGCGCGCGCTCGGTCGCATCTTCGCTCAAGACAGCGCGGCGCACTCTGTTGACGCCGAAGCACGGCCGCGCCGACGTGGGCCATGGGCAAACACAATCAGCAGAGAATGCGCCTTTTGCTCGAGCTTCGGCCCCGAATGGCTGGCGAGGCTCCACCGTGTGCTCTACACTGTACGTATATATACACTGTGTGCAACGGGCCGAGCAAGGACTTCCAGCGCCAAGCTTGATGTTCTCCTGCAGTAAATGATGAGGCCCGAGACGAGAGAAGGGGGAAGGGAGACACTAACGCTGCGTGTATGGGGAACAACAAGATCTGGCGCGCGCATTATGGCCCAAATAGAACAGCGAGCACCAGTCAGCTGAATGAGTAAGCGAGCGCTGTTCCCCAAATTTGATTGTCAAGTTGTTGAGTTGACATCAGCGTGCGTGTCTGCACTGTGGAAGCGATGCCTAACGCTGCGTCGTATTTGCTGTTGTATATATAAGGTACGCTGTGAGGCAATTCTTTTGAGCCTTAAGCAGGACGCGTGTCCGGTAATGTCACTGAGCGGTCCTCATGACTGCACTACTTCCGAGTGTATAGGTATTTTCATTTTCGAAGTACGCAGTGAAAGAGTATATAGTGAAACGAAGGTTTTGTAACGAGTTTCGAAATATATTTGCAACGATGTGGGTTCGCCGTTACAGAGGCGAAGAGAAACCAGGAGAGCCGGTGCTGATCGCTTCCTTGTGTTTATTGAACAGATTGTTTAAATTGTGTGCCAGTTGTAATTCGAAAGATAACTTGTAGGTCCTTTATGTGAACACAGCGGAATTTACGGACTGCTTTTTACTACTGTGCGAAGTGCCAGAATCCAAGTTCACTTGTGAGTACATCAAAGGAAGTAAACCTTTCCTTAATTCTCGAACGAGAATTTTCTTTGCATTTTTAATCCGAATGCTACTCTTGCACTACTGCACCACTCCTGTTACAGTTCTGTTATAATATGGATCAGGGAGCAGACAGGAATTACTGATATGTGAAGAAGGCCGTGGTGGTGCATGTATGGGCCAACTCTGTATGTAGCATCAACTAGCGTAAATAAGCAATGAACACAAATTGAATCAAGGTCAATAAAGTATGAATTGAAGTTGATTCATACGAGTGGAATATGAGTTAAAGCGAATGTGAATTGAGCGTGTAAATTAATGTGAATTAAGCGTAATGTAATGCAGTAATCGACTGAGATGTCAAAGCAGTGTAATGGGTGTCCCCCCGTCACAGCACGCGCTTTCAATGGTACTCTCCTTGGCGTTACCTAAAATAACTGTCGACCCCCCCCCCCGCTCCCCCTTCCCTTTTTCCAACACAGGAGCCCTTTCATCTTAAAAAACTGCTGCACTCGCACACAATTAAGGCAGATTTAGAACATTCTGTCGCCCACGTTTACTGAGTGAAACGTCACTGTTAGCTCCCGGTGGCATATTAATGAACGTAAATCCAATTATGGTAGCCATAAAGTGCATCATTTGGATTTGAATAACTTCGCCGATGTAACGTGACTCTTTGGTAACTTCATGAAAGCGTTGCTGGTTTTCTGCAGCAAAGGACGTCGGCATGCACTTGCCCCCCTCAAGCCTCACCATCACCCCCCCCCCCTTTCTCCCCTCCTCCCCCACCTACCGCAGTGCAGGGTATTTGCTGCCCTGAAAACAAAAGTCTACAAATACGCACATGGTGTGTGAAAACGAAAGCGGAACTTGTCCCAGTGAGCTCAAACTTCCTTTTAGCAGCATAGCTGCGACATGCATCTAACGAGGCCGCGCTTTCCGTTTCATTCACGTTCTCGCGGAGCTTGACGAGTGACGGGATGACGTAACGCTCCAACAGCGCTCCTCGAGCGGGAAGTCCCGATTGCTCCGCGTGTACACGTGCTCGACGTTTTATATCGGTAGTTCTGCAACGACGCCGATTGCGCGCTTTCGCGTCGCTTGAATTCCCCTGCCCACTGACCCGTGAAGTGGCACATTAACGGCCACAATGCATCCTCGGGACTATCTCATTAGATGCGCCACGCGACTCCGAAGAACGTTTAACCGTTAATGGCGGAGAACTCGCCGCTCGACTACCCCTCTAGCGCTGTGCCATATTTTATCCTCGCCTCTGGTATATGCAACCGCTCTACATAGATGTAGGCGTTGATCTATACGACACAGCGTAGCCTATTTGGTATAACGATGCGCTGCTGATAATTGAGGTCGTAGGTTCAAGTCTTGCCGCGGCGGTGCCATATACAGTGCAGATGAGAGCAAAATGCGAAGCTGCTCGCATACTCATGTTTACATGCGCGTACTTAATTTTCGTGAAATAATAAGAGGTGGTAACACTTATACGGGAGATGTTACTGCAGCGCCATTGCAGTAGAAGCGAAGATTCGCAAAGCTTAATTTTGATGTACACTTAGTGACATGTACTTCTGTCTTGCAACAGTCGGTTACACCAAAATACGCGCACATGGATGCCTTGCTGTGCTTTGGAAGTGATAAAATGGTATTGTGGTAGTTTAGGCTGCCCAACACGTAGGCGTTGTCAGGCGTGCTATGCAACTCCTTCTTCTTGTTATTTATTACCAACAGGAAGAGTCCGTGATACTTTGCACAGACACATTATAGTAAACGCTTGCACCATAGCGTTCATCTGGAATAACGTTTCAGTGATTTGCGCGGTGATGTCATGCACATAAGCCGGTATCCCATATAGCTCAGTGACAAATGCAGATCATATTTCATGGAACAATTATACTATATTGATGCAACGCTCTAAGCATTAGTGTCCGTGCCCTCAATGTTAACCCATAGCGGGGGTCCGTAGTCTGCCGTTATAGGTTACCAAATATACTGATAAGTCGCGATAAAGGCCTTCTTTTGCAGCAGCAGTGCAAGGTAGAGATTACCAGCTATAGCGCGTGCACAGGACGCAGTTAACCCGGTTTCGACATACACCTTCTTACACGTTCAGTCAAGCGTATGTCGCACACATGCGCGACGCCCAGCTGAGGCCCGTGGATGGAACGACTGCTTCTATACTCTAGTTTTCGCTGTTTTCGATTTCGCAATGTCTGGTGGCCCCAGACATAGTTCTTGCGGCTGCTTTCATATTAGTAGGCGCACTGACAGTGCTGCCCTTCTCGTAAAAATCACGAGAGCAACGTGCTGCAGAGGTCTTGCTTAAATTGCCTCTGCAAAGCTATGGAACATGGTAGGGAAAGTGCGCTTCATGTTTAACGTTGCTCTGTCGTATAAAGCAGTGGGGGTTACAACAAAGTATAATCGTCGATTGTTCTCTAAATCGCGTAATTGTGGGAAGAGCAATCACGGGCTATTGCTAAACGTGAGCGGTGCTATAGGCTAGGGTGGTTAGTTTTCCCAAGCTGTCTCGACCTCGTTAATGATCATGCCCATTATAAAGATGCTGATTGTGGTTCGGTTAAGGAAAGAAAGCTAATTTCTGCAGCCCATGTAGGGAGCATGGCTAAGCGTCCGGGGGGGTGGAAGGAAATGGAGTGAAAGAGATAGAAAGGAGAGAAAAGCCGTAGTGGAGGGCTCTGGAAATTCAGACCACCTGGAGTTCTTTAACGTGCACTGACAGCGCACAGTACATGGGCCTCTGGCATTTTCGCTTCCATCGAGAATGCGACCGCCGCGGCCGGGATCGAACCCGCGTATTTTGGGTGGCAGCCGACTTGCAAAGACCACAAACCTAGCTAGGCCTCTGTACGACTGCAGTAATCACAAGATGCTCCGAGTGGAGAGATAAGTGCTGGGATCTTGCGGGTCAAAGTCGTGGTACGGTAGTAAGCAACGCCTTACTGATGAATGCGACTTGACCACTCGAACTTGCGCTTAAATACTAAGTGCGCGAGTGTTGTGTATTTCATGCCTCGCAAATGTGGCCTCCCCGCTGTGGCCACGGCGGGGAGGCCACATTTGCGAGGCTGGTGCTGCGAGCAGAAAATTTTTATCTCGTATGCGTGGCAATTTTTTTAAACTTGCGACTTCGATCGCAAGTCAAGTGTTCCCAAGGACTGCAGCACGACAGTTTCATCCGACATTTTATGCTTGTCAAATATGTCGCGAAAGTTGAAGTATATTTATGGTGGGACGGCAAAAAAAAAAAGAAAAAATTATTTCCCCTCACGCAGCACTGTACCCCGAACTGCGCTCAAGTACGGAAGTATCATGCGCTATATGGAATGAAAAAAAAAAAAAAAAAAGCAAATGTGATGAAATGTCTGTTGCGCGTGTCTCACTGAGGACTAGAGCCATGCATTAATATAATTATAGCTCACATTGATTTACCTTTCGAAGAAAATTGCGGAGTATTACTTTTGAACCGTAATGCTAGAATACGCCACGGATCACTGTACACTGCGATTTCGGTCGTACATAAAGGAAGCCGTACTTTGAAAATGCGGTCGCAGTAGTCGACGAATGGCGACGGTGACTATATATATTTATATCCCGCCTTTGTGCTGCAGCTGCGTGAATAAGCCGGCTTCCCTTTACTCCAGGTGTTGACAAAGCGGCGCGAGGCACCTATGCTCCATTTAAGGTAACGTGCCGAGGGCGTGACCCAAAGCGGTGGTGACCTTGCACGATGCAAACGTAGCAACAGCGAGACAGGTGAAAAGCACCACTGTAATCAAACACGAGCACAGGGCCTATTAATGCATACTCAGTTTGGGATCCAAGCCGAGGTAACAATAATGAAAAATGGCCCAACACGAATTTACGCGTTCCCTTGTTTCCTACTGCTATAGAAAAGCAAGCAGTATTCCATGAAAGCAAGTCTCGATTCATCGCCACTCGCATCTCGTCGTAAATTGATTGATTTGTGGGGTTTAACGTCCAGCTTTGTTTGTATCTCTGTCTTATATTTCTCAAATCGTTAATGTATTCCTCGTTTATTTATTGTTTGTATGCATTCTATTGTATATTTTTTCACACTGTCTTGCTGTACTGTGTTATTGTAGATCTTTGCACACTGTCTTGCTGTACCTGCCCGAAGTGCCTCACGAAGAGTGGGCCAAGTAAGGAGACACTCTCCTTTTGCCCCCTTCGCGGGCATTTTTTGAAAATGTCCAAATAAATGAAATGAAATAAATGAAATGAAAACCAGCTCTGATTATGAGAGACGCCGTAGTAGAGGTCTCCGGAAATTTTGACCACCTGGGGTTCTCTAACGTGCACTGACATCGCACAGCACACGGGCCTCAACATTTCGCCTCCATCGAAATGCAGCCGCCACGACCAGAATTCGATCCCGCGATGCTCGGATCACCAGCGAAGTACCATAGCCACTAGACCACCGTGGCGGGGCTTTCGTATGATCATCCTGCACGCCGCATTTAATCATCCTCAGCTCTGCGACGAAATTATATTGTCACCTCGGTGCGTTTCGTCTCGCTTATAGATCGTCGGCAAAAAAGTAAAAAAAAAAAATCTTTTTGCAAAACTGACTTCCCTTTTTTTTTTCGGTCTGTCTTACCACGGACATCAGAATAATGGAATCGCCGTCCTCCGAGTGTAACCTCCGTCTCAAATCATCGACTCCTTACGAATACCTTAGCTGAAATTGTATAATTAGAATTTTATTTGTTTGCTTATTTTACAATTATGTCTTGTTCTTCATGTAACCACTCCCCCCTCTAAGTCTTTGGTCGCGAAGGTATGTTAAAGATAAATAAATAAATAAATAAATAAATAAATAAATAAATAAATAAATAAATAAATAATGAAGTATGGAAAATAACACAAGTGTACGTAGTACTTTGTCGCTGCTTTCATACTTCGCAAAATGTTGGGGGCTCAAAGCAGTTGGCTGGGTTCTACCAGGCTCCTTATTTACGGCGAACTATCGGCACCCGGAACTGTCGAGCGTATAATTTCGCTGCGTGTTAAAGGGCTTGTCTCCGCCAGTTGTTCGCGTTTCCGCTTCACAAAGCGGACGTGCTTCAATTACTATTGTGCAACCACAGCCAAAGTCTGTTCGATCGAATGCGGTTATCACTGTCCTATAACATGGATCACGGTGATCGTGCGGTGAATGCTGACTTTCTAGTGTCAGGTATTCTTAATCATTAAACAAACAAACAAACAAACAAACAAACAAACAAACAAACAAACAAAAGGAAATCTCTTGACTTCGTTCGACGAGGGAGTCTCTTGAGATACAACAATACCTTACTGCATGGGAGATGATCGTTGCTTTAATAACGTTCAATAATCGCCGAAAAACGGAGAAGAATAAGCGGTATAGCGTATATAAAATAGACATATGGTAGGATAAAAATATACACGTAGGCGGAGGAAGTGATATCATGGTGATGGCACGTAGATCAAAACGTAGATGAGGTGCACCAGATGAAGCAGGCCGGTGAACATTCCTGTGGCCTGCAAATAAACCCAGGGAAATGTCATCTTTCGAATGTATTCGCTACCGAAACTTACAGACGTCATATAGATATCTTTATCACAAACAGTTACTGGGCTTTGTAGCCAGAACGACCGCGCTAACTAGTCGGTAGTGTACCCGTGGATGTTAGCACGTACTCACATGCTTTTTTTTATGTGTTGTGTGTGTGTGTGATGTGTAGCGCTGTGCGCCAAACCGTGTACACAGTCCCAAGACGATGTCTTGGTCACTTCAATGTAAGTAACCTGGGCACGTGATTTTCGACATTAAGAACAGTCTGACTGGATTATCGTCTGACCGCTTAAGAAGTAGCGCAATATCTCCCGGACAGTTACTGCTCAAGCAGTAAGTCCTGCCACAGAATGCAAAATGCATTTTTTGACGTAATTCGTAGTAACTCGAATGGCACTTAACTTCCAACTCTTGTCGCTATTATGCACCAACCAAACTGGCAACTAAACATCCATTTATGCAGGATCAGCGGAAATAGTTTTACAATAGCCACAGCTTAGAATGTCTCATGCTCTGCAAACGTACGTTGTGGTTTGACTGAACGTTGCAATAGGACACTACGTCCAGCAGGTAATGAGTAGCTATAACGACAAGAGAATTCCAATACAGCTGGACTAGCGCGCTTTGAAGCTTTCGTAAAATGAATGGAGCGGTGTGAGCACATAAAATGCTAGAATTACTCTTGAAAAATTATCTTGACTGCTAGAATTAACGTGATTCTGCGCAGTACACAATGTGGGGAAACCCTGAGCCAAAAGCAAGGACTCACCATGCCACAGAAGGCGTCAGGCATGTTGGGAAGGTCGTACGTCATCACGGCCACCGAGCCCAGGAAGTACATGCTCATCGCGCTCGCCTGGAACACCTTGTACTGCGCCAGAACATTTGCAGTGCATTCCATATCGTAATGGCCTCCGAGATTGTGCGCGCGCAGCTCTATTTGGAAGTCTACAGCTGCCTGCATGTTTACAATTGAAGGTGACAGCCTCGGGGAACGGAAGCAATAAATAAATTCACAATCACATCGGCCACCACCGAGGAAAAGGAAGGTGAAATCAATATGAAGTACCGAGGAACCTCCACCGTAATCCACCTTGATAAACGCCGATCCTCATTTATCCACCCTTAATTGCTCCTAATTCATCTTTATATACAGAAAACTGCCTTAACCCACCTTGCTCTACCATGGTCTTAATTTATTTACGCTTAATTACCGCTACATCGCAGATATACACATCAACTACTTCGCGGACTGCGCCTAACACCGTTTGGGTCATCTGTGACGTACCATCTATTTTTCGTACCGCTAGTGTTAAACGCCGGCTCTTGAACCACGTACTGCTTTCGCCTTAACACCTTGAGGCTCCGGCGGCCTCGTGGCCAGTCATGACGCTGGTAGGCAGCGTATATGTTTTCACGTATACGTACAGTATTGACGTCGGGCAGCAGCGTACCTCGTATTTATGGTCACGCGGTATTCGAGCACATGAAGACAGTGTTGCAGTATAGTGACGACTCACGTAGACGGTGACGGGCAGCACTTCGGCGACGTGCTGCGAGCTGAGGCCCGTGATCAAGAAGTGGAGGCCGTTGACCGAGTAGCCGAAGCAGCAGGCGTACAGGAAGTGCTGCGACTTGGAGCCCACGCCGAAGATCATGTACGTGAAAAAGTTGCCCAGGCCTGCCAACTACGTTCGAACATGCAGGGCAACGGCGATGTGAGGGGTCGGTGTCCGATCACAATGACGTGATATGTGCACACGCGTCTATCATGTCGCTTTATTTACACATATTTACTCGTGCTATCTGTAATGTCTGATGTGTTAGAAATGTTTTTGAATCCCTCTAGTATTTAACACGAATGTGCGAATGCTTCACATTTTTGACAGCAAATCTAATATAACTTTCTTTCGTAATAGTATTGAGTATTTTTTTTTTATTCCAGAAAATTCGCTTGTTTTGGCCCATGCACGATGTCCGCATGGTATCTGCGCAATACACAAGGTCATGGTAACTGCGAACGGCGTCGAATTTTGAAGCGCACTGTAATGACACCTGTAGTCCTTGTGATAAAGTCTGTGGGGGCACACTCAAGGCACTGATGTACAAGAATAGTCCTAACATATTGAAGGAACTACAGAGCTATTACAGCCAGCACACAGTTCGGAAGGCTCCACCAACGATCCACGTATCGCTTATCAATGGACACCATCGTGTCAAGACGTCTTCGAGTCGGTCTAGGATACTCTCGGCGTCTCCTGTAGTGACCTCTGCACTCGAGTAAGCACGAAAGTTTGAAATTTCAAGACCGCAGTTTCTAGTTTACAGTTACTTTTCGAATGTCGAACGTAAGTCCTAAAAGGCATCTACACAGTTCTCAAGGATAACGTGACAATGAATGGGAAGATCATTCCGAATTATTGTCGCACGTAAGTTGCACGGAAACACCGATCCCTGGAAGAACACACGGGACAGGTGTGTTCTTCGATTCGATTCGAAAAGCTCATAGTGAACCCGCACTTCCCACCCTGTCCCAAAACCGCCCCCTTTTCACTCCGTTGAATAATCTACCCTAAACGAAACTGCGCTAATAAGACGTGTTTAGCGACTAGTTTCTTTTTTTTTTTCTTTTTCTTATTCTTCCAGCGTACAGAGTCTGACCTGGATCGTATATGCACGCTGTCACAAAGACGTATGCGCAGAAGGAGTTGTGTGTGATGAGGTTGACCGGCAAGTAAAGAGGAAACAGTGTGCATGGGGTTGGCCTTAAAAAAAAAAAAAGAAAAAAAGGCACGTTAGGTCATTCGTGAATTTCGAAATTTGAATTCTCAAAGTGGAGAAAACACTGACCAGCAAAATAACTCAGCGTGCAGCCCCTCCATTTCTCTTATTCAGCACGCCATGTCGCTATAGAAAAGTATAAAAAGGAAATCTTAGTAAGCCGCTCCACGAACTAAATGCCGCTACATATTAAACATGGCCCGCTACTTCATGCCTTGCAGGCGCACCACGTGGACATTTGTTTCCTCGTCCCTCTACGCAGTAAGACGTACACTGACAGACTATAGTTGCAAAGCATTTTGCTGCCTTGAAAGTGGAAGCAGTTTCCAGTCCCTTAGTTACTGCGAACTTGCAGTTTCTACTCTGTGTACTTGCCGCTACGTTCATCAACTGTGCATGAGGCCGTGAAAACTCAGAACCAACGTTGTCACGTCGCAAGGTAGCAAGCACTCCAGTATTCCAAATATAGTTACGCCTGTACTGCAAACAAAAGAGCTGTGTGGCGTTGCTGAAGTAGCACGATGATATATGTCTCTGTCAGTGCACGGGTCGGTATATAGTGTTTGATTTGGCTCAGGAGAAGGGCATCGCGAAGCAAGCAAGGTTGCTTTTTTTTTTTTTTTTTGAAGGCAGCTGTGTTGCGAGGCTGATGTTCGGGGCCGGTTACGCCAGCGTTTCGCACAGTTTTGCAGTGTCTGCTGCTTTCCAGCTGTGCGCAGATGCCCCGAAGGACGATTTTCGCTGTCCTTCCATGAAACTTGCGCAAAACAAACACTGCGTGGAATCCCGGAACAAGGACGTCTAGTTTTATTTACCATAAGGAAGATGTATGCATATTAGAAGAAAGAGGAACGGCGGTGCAATCACACAAGCTCTACGGGGGAAAAGAAAGCTTGCACCGGATGGAAACCACGGCAGGCTTTGAATTTATTTGCTTCGCTTATAGCGTGTCCTACCTCGGCTGCACCAGAACACTCTAGCCTCGTGCTCTGGTGACTCCTCCTACAGTGAGTGCAGCGCATCCAGCCGAACGTTTCGTCAAGCGACACTTGGCATGCGTTATCAACGACAGCGACTCGGACAAATTCCAGTTTTACATAATTGGTCGTTTCGCAACAAACGGTCGTTATGTCGTTGCCGTATCGGCAGCGGAGAGCACGCTTCAGCGTTTCGCTATTTGCAACTTGCAGAAATGTTGTCATCAGTTGTACGACGGGAACAAAGAGCGCTTGAGCTGTCGCTGTGGTACAACGACAGACAAGACGCTGAACTAGTGAACACTATACTTTATCGCGGATAATGAAATATGCAGGAAGCACTGGATGGGTTAAGACCGAGAATAACTCGGTGTCCACTCGGAGAAAGAACCATCATCGAAAACATCACAACAAATGCGTCTTCATAGGAGGCTGTAATCACGTTTCTAAAGATAACTGATTTCACACCTGTGCATGCGGACAAACAGAAGGGACATTGACGGAGGAGCTTCCGTGTGCATGTTACACTTGTCTAAGACTGTGCGCTTCTCAAGGATAGGCTGAAAACGACAATATTTGTCGTGCTGGGTTGCATGATTCGTTACAGAGCCTTATAGCAAGCACGTGTGGCTGTCTCAGCCGATAACTGAAACATTTCCTTGTTTAGGCAATGCCATCGTCGGCACGAGAACGGAATCTCATATACAACGGCACTCGCGTAGACAACAAAGCGCTATCTGTGTTTTCTCTCGCAATGTTGTTTCTTGGTGCCGTTCTCTGTTCGGCCAACTGTCTGTCGTTCTGTCTCAAGCACCGTTTGTTCTCGTCCCAACGGTGCGCCAGCCATTCCAGCTGGGCACTCTTGCGATACCAGGAATGCTCTCCGGAAGCAAGGCGGGACCCATTTCGTCATATCAGGTAACAATGCTGGGCAGTATTTTTCCTTTGTTCCTTTTTGTGCTCATCTTATTTGCTACGGTCTTCGTTAACGTCAGAAAGATGGAGAGAGAGTGACAGAGGTTGAGTCGAAGAATGAAGACGTCGGGAGGGAAAGTGCAGGTATGGTCAGTAAGCTAACTACACAAGAAGTTAGTGAAACATAAAAGTAAGACCTCGCATATCAGCACCGCTCACCCCATCAATGACCAGGACACGGTTAGCAGTATATCAAAACATTGGTGTTTGTTATAGCGTAATATGACACTTGCAAGTAGCTCTCAGAACGCACACGCATGTGAAACTGTAGTCTTTCTTTCTTTCTTTCTTTCTTTCTTTCTTTCTTTCTTTCTTTCTTTCTTTCTTTCTTTCTTTCTTTCTTTCTTTCTTTCTTTCTTTCTTTCTTTCTTTCTTTCTTTCTTTCTTTCTTTCTTTCTTTCTTTCTTTCGTATGCGCACTTCAAGGACACCGAGTCGTGGTCACCGGCGTCGCAGGTCGTTCAGATTCCCTACAACATTACCATTTTGTCAGGAGAAGGGAAGGAGAGAGTGTGGTTGAGTGTGTGAAGCGAAATGACACCGATTATATTCTTCCCGTACTCACCATACAAATGACTGAGCGCTTGGTTAGACACTCGTCAAAATGAACTTACTGTCAGTTAAGTTCGACCATCCGAACTTCGATATGTGAGGAGACGCTGGTCAAGGTCACGCCGTTATTTTGCAGTACGCGGGACGTCCACGTGCGTGTTCCTCCAGTTCACTGCGGTCGGCAATACGCAGCTATGTGCACGGGACGGAACAAAAGAAACGGCCATCGTCCCACTCTGAGCGCACCTGAGAGCCCAGCGGGTGGCCGGTGCAAGGGGAAGGTGCAGCCAGGGGTGGGCAAAGATACTTTGAAATTGTATCGCGATACGATACAAGATACTCGGGCAAGAAGTATTTCGGATACAGATACAAGATACCACCTCAATAATTGTATCCGATACGATACTTGCCATTTGTATCTTAAGATACTTCGATACATTTATAAATTTCATATTATAGACATATATAATGCAGCAGAAAACGCCTATGAACAGGAGTGTTTGCTTTAGAATTTCAGAACTGCGACCAACCAAGTTTAACTTGAATGAAACATGTGTTAGTATCTCAACAACTGTTGTTTTCTGGCTATAATTATATTGTTTTCATTCCCAAACAACTGATTGGGGCTCTTTAGGCTGCTAAACATGACAGCTATGAAGCTACGCTGTCGGCGGTTTTTTGTGGTTTTTGTAATTCATGGAAGTCGATGCTCTACTTGCCAACCAGGCAGTGGTTTCCCACCTTATAACAAAAATGGCGATGCAAAACCTCGGCACGATGCCGCAATTACGACTTTGAGTTTAACCTGGTCCGTACGCGTATACCGTTTACGCAGTACCGGACCACGGGACAAGTGTACAGGAGTAACAACGCTCGTAGCGACATATTTTGTGACGGATCTTCTATACAGAAAGGACATAAAACCGCAATGACTTCCTAAATTCTAGTTATGTGCTCGCGTAAAGCGCTCGTCATCGACGGATTCACGAATGTGCAATTTTTGTAATAATTTCTCTCTACGAGAGAATTCCAGACATCGTAGCGGTACAAAGTGTCGCAGGATACCTCCGCTACTCATACTCTTGACATTGATTGCTCGAATTACCTTGTGATTTGTGACAGCAAAAAAAAAAAAAAACAATGTGACTCAGAAAGGATATATATATATATATATATATATATATATATATATATATAATATATATATATATATATATATATATATATATATATATATATATATATAATAGAACGAATCGTGCTGTAACATTATTAGTTACGATGTTTCTCAGCAAAAGGTGTCGTCGGCCTACCAAGTAAGATCACACACTGGAAATTTCACTGCTTGTGGAAAATGTCATGAAAGAGCTCGTGGGGACGGTCACAATAATAATTGTTGAGGTTTACATCTCCAAACCACGATATAATTATGAGGGATGCCGTACTGGAGGGCTCTGAAAGTTTAGACCATCTGGTGTTCTTTAAGATGCTCCTAAATCTAAGTACAGTACTGCACGGGACTCAAGTATAACGCCGCTATCGGATTTCGGCCTTTACGGCCGGGATTCGATCCCGCGACCTTCAGGCCAGCAGTCGAGCGCATTAACCACTCCGCCGTGGCGGGTGGGGTCGCTCATGAGAAAGGAGTACTTTCTCATGAGCGTCCAAGGAGTACATGAGAAAGGAGTACAGTTTGTTCGTTTACACCGCGGATCAGCGTTATAAGCTTAGTGGCGGCAGTCCCTGCTTGAGCAGCGGACTTCTGCCAGTATTTCTAGTGTCGCGCGGTGATGTTCCGACATCAGTATCTTGTATCTTAAGCTACTCGATACATTCTTCAATGTATCGAAAATACAGATACTGATACACGTCTGTCAAGATGTATCGCGATACAGATACAAGATACTCAAAGAGTATCTAAGATAGTATCTAAGATACATGTATCTTCGATACTGCCCAGCACTGGGTGCAGCGTGAGCATGGGTCGCGGTAATCGGGAGACCGTGCAGTATTGCCGTGAGTGTTGCAAAGTGTTGACGGAGGAGACGGGCAACCCGCCTGCCTGTGGATTGGTGTATGTTGAGTGAGGGGCTTTCGAAAAGAACCCCGCCCCATATCGGGAGTGTATAAAAACTGTTTTATGTGGAGAAAAAGGGGGAAGCGAGCGAGCCGTAGAGCGGCCGCCGCTGATCTGCTTGTCTGCCTTTGCCCTGTTTCTTGTCGTGTTTGACTTTGCCCTTTTTATTAAACCTTCATATTCGGAAGTGGCCTCCCTGTTCGCAAAGTGTCGCCGGCGGTGACGAAGAGACGGACTCTTCGTCTGACTGAGAACCTGGTGTTGGGGTTTGCTGGTGTGATATTGCGGCAAAACACCACCCCAAAACTTAACTCTGTCTTTACAGCGGAACAATTCAAGTGTTAATAGCTGGCACTAGAAGTGCCAAAAACTAGCAAAATTGAGTAACTGTTGGCTTTGTGCAATGTACTATGGCGCATCACCTCACGCCCCCTCCCCCACCTCCGCTTTCCGCTTCCCCGCCGGTCTTTCAAAGTGTTCTTTGTTTTGTGTGTATATAATGCCCCTATATAATACGGGCGCAAAGTGCGTCATAACTGCCAGGACCTCTTCTCTGTATTTGGAATGTCGTTGTACTGAAATGCGCGTTGGCAAGAAGTTGAGAGGTTTGCGAATGAAGCCTTACTATGAGGAACTCATTTTAAAACGGTAGCTTTTCCCACGTTCCAAAAGTACAAACTCGTGGTTGACAACAGCCAGAAGGATGAATGGACGTCTCGTGACAAGGCTGTCCACACACGAAGTAGAAGGACGGAAAGGCATCACTTGGTTGATTGTGCTGGAGCGAATAAAGTGACGAAAAATGAAAGAGAAGGAGTGCATTGTTCCTCTCACTCTAGCCTTTGTCCTCTTCTTTCTTCCCTATAAATTTGCTTTAATAGTGGAAATGATCTGTGGAATCGATCTCATTTAGCTCGTCAACTGTATACTTCTTGTGCCATGATAATGGAAACAAACTGAGTATGGCTAGAAATTATCGCCCTTGTGCGTTAGCGTTCTGCATGGTTCCGTCGTTCCAGCCGTTATACTTATCACGTAAGGTTGTGCTAAGCTAGAGGGCGTGGGTTCGATTCCCGCCCAAACGACCGCCTGCTTGCAGGGCGAAATGTAAGAACCCATGCTCATTTAACCATAGGTGCACATTAAAGAACTCCAGGTGGTCAAAAATTAGTCCAGGCTCTCAGGCGATACCGTTGCACCATAAATACTGCTATGGCATACATCGCTGAAGTGCCATCGTCGTCTTATACCTGATGCTCAAGCATAGTACTGATCTTTAAAGACTAACGTGCAGTCACCACCTCTCATTTCTTGCCGTTTCGGGTGAAAGTCACATGCAGAGTCAGTGAACACGTTACCAGGAAAGGCCATGTCGTCGCTTTGCTGCAGCACTGGCACTACAAAGCTCTCGGTCTTAAAGCATGCTTCAAATATTGTCGCGAAGGTAAATAACAGGGGCTCGGCGAGAGAGGACAGCCTCCTTTAATAATGACCAGCGTCTCAAGGACGCTCGCACAACTGCGCTTTTCGCCGTTTTCCCTCCATGGCTGGTCCGCCGCGGTGGTGTAATGGTTATGGTACTCGCTTTCCACCCAATGAACGCGGATTCAATCCCGGCCGCGGCGGTCGCATTTTCGACTGAGGAGCAAATTCCAGAGGCCCGTGTACTGCGCGTTGTCAGTGCACTTATAAAGAACCCCGGATGGTCGAAATTTCCGAAGCCCTCGACTACGGTTTTCCTCTCCTTTCTATCTCTTTCACTCCCTTTCCCACACCCCCACGGACGCTTAGCCGTGCTGCCATACCTGGGCTGCAGAAATTAGCGTCCTTTCCTTATCCGAACCACAGTCCTCTATCGGTGCCTAGAGTGTGCAGCTTGCTTCTGGAAATCGGTGGTTGTAGTGGGCAGTTTACTTTGCGTCAATATTTAACGTGTTGCTACTAAACTACATGTTTGTTTTGAGTTTTACATCAGCGGCTGCATAGCTGTTCTTGGGGGCGGACCTTCTGAACTTACTCAGCACGCTAAATAAATTGTCTTAGACGTAAGAGGGAGCCTCTGTGGCTGTGTACAGTGCACGTACCACCTGCAGTGCGTTGAGAAAGCCGTTGACCGAGAGCACGTAGTGGGTGTTGAGGTGCAGCTGGCTGATGGTCTCGTCCACGGCCGAGTGCCGCCCCACAAGAAACTCATCGCTCAAGCTGCAGAGCACAAGAGGAAAACTGCCACAGTTCTGAAGAATGCGAGCATATATACAATGTAACAGCCCGAACCATTCACTGAACGTCAATTTGTGGGCGGACCACTTCGTGTTATGTAATCATTTAGAGCGGAAGAGCTTGCTGTAATGAAATTAAATAATTGATAAGGTATAGGCTAAGACAACGCTGAGCAAGAAAAGTAACGAGTTATGCTAGCTTTTTATACTTATACATTTCTTTTTCACTTTTCAATGTTATCTTTCTAACATAAGTTTGGTTCTGTAATATGCAAATTTCTGTTTCGTGCCTGTTTTTGGGTCACTGTATGCGATGTTAGAATGTGTACTATTCCCCACCCCCTCAACCTTTTTTTTTTCACTTAATGTCTTTTCGCAGGCCTGTGAGGCCTTTTTAAATAAGGAAAATAATAAAGCACAACGTGACCAAATATAACTGTTTAATATATTTAACTATGCCTTATAGGAAGGGTTCTTTGGGCTAAAGTCTCCCTTATAACAAGTCATTGCAGTTAACCTTAAACGGCTGCTCGTCTGTTCTTTAATTGACGGGAAATATTCGCGTCACAGGCGCCACACAGAGTTACGAAGTCCTACGGAATTAGGCGCATTATTATAGACGACAGGCTTACTTCTGACGACGAAGACGAAACACCCTAGTAATGTGCAAAGCAAAGGAGTTATGAACTAGCAGTTATCTTTTCGCTAACATTTACATGCACATTCTTTGAAAGAGCTGAATAAGTTGCTAAAAGCAAGCAACAGAGGACGACGGGATACGCCAGAACATTAATCCCAGCACTTCCACGATCCTTGTAGCGATCTGGTTTCCTCATCTGGTTCGTTCCGATTGGACCTGCTGCACTGTACAGTCGTGATAAATTGGTAAAGGAGAACGCCGAGCCCATATTTATATAGTGAGCTATCATACGTCTCTACGTGAAGTGCGGATAGGAATTCGACATATTAATTTGCAAAAAATGTCTGTGTGCTTCAACAGTTTGTGCCATGAACTAATTTGTTCCTCGCAATAGCATATAGGCGCTGTGGCACAGTAAAAGTAGTCTCGCTGTACCAGTTGAGATTGCTCACGGCTGTACGAGCGGTTCGTAATGGACAAATTTTTCAGCGAGATAAGGTAAACGTTTATGTTATAACAAACGACGCTGTGTCGCTTAAATTCTTAAAGAAGAAACAAAAAAAAAATGCCGCCCCCATCTTCCCACGGGGGGAACTCGAGTAAATGCGTCGCAGAGTGGTGGGGGTATCGCGTGAATGTTGCGTAATTGGGTATGGTTTGGGAATGCTTAATTGTTATTTCGTCTTTATTATTCTTATTTATTGAATGAAGGCGCTTGCGTCCACGAGCAGCGTCCGGAGCCGCGTCTCGTTGACTACGTTTGCACGCCGCTTCTCGCTTACGTACCTGGGGTCTTAAAGCTCGCTGCTCACGTTTCGCCGCTGCTTCTCGTGCGTTCGAGGGAGAGGAGTACGGGGGAGAGGTCCGCACCCCTACTGCGCATGCTCGGCTTGCTGAACGCCCGGTGGGCCGGCACGAGACGAGCCGAGCACGCGCAGTGTGGGTGTTGACGGCGCCGCCGCCGCCGACGCCGAAGCGCGACATCGTGCGACTAAGAAATGCTCCGCATTTAAAACGCTATGCGCGAGTCTTTTGTGTGCTTTACCAGCCTAATAACTAGCTCGCCAAGAAGTTGCGGTTGCATATTCACCAGAAGAACTACATAGCGGCTACGCCGCGCAGCTAGGGAGGTGTTTTTGGAATTATTGTAAAAGTTAATCGATAGCTCATGGTGAAGGAAATGCCAGTAAGCGGTTGTCAAGAGAGCCGTGCGTTACTTTCTGGTTATGCTGAAGGTTTACGCTACGGAAATCACGTGCAAAAAATACCAAATTCTGAGGATAATGTCCCGTTATACCGAAATAAAAGCACAGAGCTGATGCGCTTGCAGTTCAGGGTAGAAAGAGCGAGAGAGAGAAAAGACACGAGGTCAACAAGAGGGACGCCCGGTTTGCTGTCCCTGTGCGAGGGAAAGATGGCTGTGGATTGAAATAACGATTTAAATGACAATTAGGTTCTGGACACGCAGTGTAAGGCTGACGAGAAGAGGTGGCCTCTGGTCGGTGATACCAGACCCTAAACGCCGGTGTGCATAACGTGACGCTGTAATGTCATCCTATGACAAGAAAATTTGTCTTATAGTCTGTTCAAGAGAAGAATGGGCCAGGAAAGGACAAAAAACGTACGCAAATCCTACCTTATCGCGTTCATTTCGTTGTCTTCGCAATCCAATATGGAAGACGTCGCTGCTTCTTCTTCGTTCCCGAAGCATGCATTGCTACGCTTGATGATCATGAGTATGAAGACGACGACGACGAAGGTTATGACGACAATGTTTTTCAGTAAATATTGGCACCACCATCTGACTATGAGGCATGCCGTAGGGGAGGGGTTCGGAAATTTTGACCACCTGATGATCTCTAACGCGCACTGCGAGGGTACACGTCTTCGTGCGTCTACCAAGTTCGCCTCCATCGAAAATGCAGCCGAAGTTCAATAAATGAAACAATTCTGAACGAGGTGTAGTCACTGCCCTATCCTTGGCTTAGACAGAACACACACTGCAATCGGCCCTCTTCTGTAAAAAAAAAAAAAAAAAAAAAGAACTCTAGTCTGTGAGAGAAACCGAATCACCCAATATCCCTTGTGGTAGTACTATCGTGGCAGAGCAAAACAATAGACCCCGAATATATAACAAATAGAAGGTCAATGCTTGAAAGAGTTGATCGGCCTTTCAGATTACGATCACGTACGTTTACTTGCACAGGCAGAGAAAAATTTTACGCGGCACTGTTAAACAACGCGTGCTTGCACAAGAGACACGGGAAAGAACTGCGTCCATGTGCCGGCCACTTAAACAATAAGCATCTCAATCACTGAATGATCCATTAAATGATGTCACTTGACGACGTGTTTTACCTTCGCTTGAAATCTGAACAGAGCGAATACAAGGCAGGTTCTCAAGCACTTGCGACTGCACGCTTTAAATGCCGCGGCTGCTCGTGAAGCACGCTTCATGTGTAAGTCGTAAGGAAACGTTGGGGCAGGCCATGTATTCAGGTGTCAGAACGAGAGCAGTGACGCTTCGAGGGACGCTGAAGTTCAAAATTTCAGAATAAAGCTTCACAGTTACAGTGAACCTGATAATGTCATGAAGACTGTAGGTTAACACCCACGGAAGTACAATGTCGCAGGAAATGTTCCGTAGACTAATATTCGTTAAGTTAGGATACCCTCCGACGGCATTCGGCAAAGTTCTGTCACTAAAGCTTGTTTAAACGCGCTGAAACGTTATGACATTCGAATAATAGATTGATTTGGTGGGGTTTAACGTCCCAAAACCGGCTGTGATTATGAGAGACGCCGTAGTGGTGGGCTCCGGAAATGTCGACCACCTGGGGTTCTTTAACGTGCACTGACATCGCACAGCACACGGGCCTCAACATTTCGCCTCCATCGAAATGCAGCCGCCGCTGCCGGCATTCGATCCCGCGACCCTTCGCATCAGCAGCCGAGACCATAGCCACTACACCACCATGGCGGGGCACAGGTGTTGTCGGCCGAAGAACGTTCGATGGCTTAACCGACACTGGGATCATAGAGCAGGGGCGTCTGAAACTCCATTAAAAACGGAAAGTCCCTGGTTCTTGTCCAAGACCGATTGTAACTTCGCACGTGCCTTTTCGGCTACTCGCGCCATATCAGAGCGGCGGCGGCGCCGACACGTCCCAGTTCACTGCTGCTGTATAGCGGTTGTTTCCCGGGGGTTGGTTGAGCTAGATGACTAGGTTGAACCCTACAGAGTTCCCAACACTCAATGTTTTCCGGCAACATGAGTAAAGGTCTCCAAGTGCACTCGAAGGCGAGACTCGAATATAAGCAGTGTTCGTATAGGCGCCGATTTTTGAAAATGGGCATTTTTATAAGCACTTAGGCCCAAACCCCAAAATAGTAATTTACAGACACTACAGAAGCACTGTAAAGTCTTCTGTTAACCTCCTATCCATGCTCTTATATATTATAGTAGGGCGATGGGAGCTCAAGGAACAAAATAAGCGTTAGCCTAAAATCCGGTCTCTAGTATATACGCTACCTAACATTTCGGGACTAGCATAAATCACTATTTCTCGAGTCTGTCCATCATTTTGTTCTTGTGATGATGATACCGTTATCATCGCAGGCATATCGGTTTTTAGGAGCACTTCTGCTTGAAATGTACATAATTATGTTTTTTTTTATACCGTACCTTTGCGTCTCTTATAATATTGATCATGCCTGTATATAACTTAATTTATCGTTTGCTGTTGTTTACTAAGCTACAGTTTGCAATGAATCGGGTTCGTGCAGTTCAGAGTCGTCACTGAAAAAAATGCCGCCTATGACAGGAGATGGCGTACTGGGCGCGCAATTACGTTTTCTTTTTTCTTTGTTGGTCATTACGATTGCGACAACGGCCATACATCATCACCTACTGCATTGAGTTTCTATATGCGGGTGCCTTGCGTCTGTGACTTGTGTGACCGAGTCGCGCGAATGCTTGAATATAACTTTTATTGTGAGCATGCTTTATTTAAAACCGTGCTCCCCAGAGAATTTGGCGAATGTTCTCTAAAAAATGCGTTCGCTATTAAAGTCATCGAAGTGATACATGACACTTCGCTTTTGCGTGTGTGCGCGTGTGGATATTTTTGTGCATGCGGCGTGCGTGCGCGCGCTGTGTGTAGCGGAGAAAAGAAAGGGGTGGGGGCTTTCGATTTCAAATTGACGAGAACAGTACTGATAAAACACATCTGGGCTCAGTTGAAGATACGAGAGAAATAGTATCCATACATAGCTTTAGCGATAAAATATGTCCCTTATTGGTTTTGTGCGTGGAAACGAGAATCTCACCACCGTCCAAGAAGATGCGGCCTTGTAACTTTTCTTTTTTTTAGAGGCACAGGCCGCAACGTTAGTTAAGGGAACGTCACAAACACGTTGTGTTTATTCGAGTGCTTCAATAAATAAATAAATAAATAAATAAATAAATAAATAAATAAATAAATAAATAAATCATCTATATCCTTTGGAAAGGAGGTTTACGGGACTAAAAACTAGCTCGACTTTTATGCGAGAGCAGCTATTGTGCTTTTCATAAGCATTTTTTTTAACGGAATGGCGCTTTGAACCCTGCATTCTACTTACGTACGGCTGCGATACATATCCAAGCTTAAGACTAGTGCCGATGAACTTGGTAAATTTTTTTGCATCATGTTTAGTCACTGCAGAATCCTTTCCGGTGGTTGTGACGGAGCTAACGCGAGCTGCTAAAGAGAAAGAGAGAATTATTATTATTATTATTATTATTATTATTATTATTATTATTATTATTATTTGTTTGTTTGTTTGTTTGTTTGTTGGTCGTCTTGAGAAGTGTGCGGGCATGAGACGGTCGTAAGCTCCGTTTTCTGTCAAGAGGTGACACCCGCAGGCTGCGAGATCTGCGCCATACAACGACAGGTGCGGCTTCCTTCGCGGCGCACGACTCGCATTCACGTCGCTTCGCTGAAGGGAAGGAAGAGATAAAATAATAATAATAAAAAGAGAGAGAGAGAAAAAAAAATGTCAAGACGCAGACCTTACGGCAAGCGTATCCGTTTAAACAGATGTCAGGCTAGAGCGCCGAGCCGAACTGCACACAAGAGGCCACGAAACAGACAAGACGGACGTTTTTGTTTTTGTTCACCCGAACATCCGTGGCTTACACCCACTGTGGGGGACTAGCCAAGAGGAACGTATCTGGTTGATTATATTGTATTGGTCCAGCCATTACACGTCATCATCCAAGGCTGGGTTCAGCGGCAACGAGTCCGTTCCATTGTGACCAACGTTCTGCAGTGCCATTGTTCGAACGGCGGCTTTACAGTATCCGTCTTCTTTCCTATTTAATATACTTGGGACGACGCACATGTCGCACTTGTTGGTAGGGCGCCGTGGAGAGGGAACGCGGTCTACAAAGCAGCAACGCTCTCGCGCCGGGAACTGTGACGTTGTGGAGAGTGAGCCGCTCCTTTCGGTGGCTGATCAGCTGACCGAGGAGGAAGCCCGCTGCTGGGAGGAGAGCGACGACGAAGAGTGCGGCGACTCCGAGGTCGGTTATTCGGCGCGGGGAGTGCCAGGAGCGCGGCGGCAGAAGCATCGGTCCCGCGAGCAGCAGCACCATTGGCAGCGGCTGTTTCGGCTCCCGCGTGACGTTCCCGAGCCGGTCGGCGGACGCGGATTGGCTTCTGGCCCGGGGCACGTGGCACGCGGCGGCAGCGGGCACGACGAAGCGCGGGAAGCGGCGGCCGTCGGCAGCCAGTTCCATCGATCGGCGGCCGGCAGCCGGGACGGGCCCGTTACCGGCGCAGCGAGCGTCGAAGACGACGGCACGCGAGACGGCCGACAGGAGCCCAGCCGCAGCAGCAGCCGAAGGCGCCGCGCGGGGGGCCCGCCTCTGTCCATGAGTCCCAGCAGCACCGAGTACCTGGACATGGACAAGAGCGACGACGTCTCGCACAAGAACCGCGGCCTGTACGTGTCGCACAAATGCATCGCCGTGTGCGTCGTCCTGGTCGTGGCGGCGCTTGCCATCGTTGGCATCTCCACAAAACTGCTCACCGAAAACGCCGAGCAAGGCCCTGCGAAACCTGCCGAGCCGATAAAGCCCGCGCCACCCCTACCCAAGAACGTGCGCCTGCCGCGTTCTCTGGTGCCGGTCCACTATGACGTCGAGCTGACGCCTACGCTAGAGGGGAACTTCACTTTCAACGGATCGGTGGCGATCCTAGTGCTCTGCGCGTCGGAGACTTGGAACGTGACGCTGCACATCAAGGACCTAAACGTGTCGGACGTGTCCGTGAGCGAATCGGACGCTGCCGGTGGTTCCCGCTTGGAACATGACAGGCACGACGAAGACAAGCGCCTGCAGTTCCTCGTTATCAAGCTCAAGAGGCCGCTCACCGCTGGTTCCAACTACACGGTCAGGATGAACTTTATCGGCCTCTTGAACGACGATCTGGCGGGATTCTACCGGAGCTCGTACGTGGACGCTTCGGGACACAAGAGGTAAGCGCCGTGGTTTGTCCGCTGGATAATTCTTGCTTGTCCGCAGTCGTGCCGTCTTATAGGTACGCTATGTGTCACCGCACAAAAGTGATTTCGTTTCAAACCCTTACACTCGCAATGTCACGCGTATCCGCTCAACGAAAGCTAACGTGAGCACCACGTGATTGACGCACGTGCCATCTACAAGGTCGCAATTCACTGAATGAATCGTGCCTAAAGGCAGCACGAACCACAGGGACTCCCAAGTTTTGCTTGACAACGCGCGGAGGCCGTGGTTTCGAGTTCCTTGTTGAATTTACCCGCGCCTGGTTCTCGCGCGCGCGCGGGAAGTTTAAAGGCCGAAACCACGTTGCCAGGCCCTTCCACCGATGCAATAGCACGTCGTCGGCGCGGGAATGACCTCGAAGCCCGGCCGGTTCTTAAGTATGTGATGGGTGTAGTGAAAATGGTTTTCGGTGCGCCAGATTCCCGAAGCTCATACCTCGTCCGCGCCGACCGGTTTCCGTTAGCGATCGCGCCGGCTTCATGAAATTGGAACGAGCTGAGACGCTCGGCTCGGTTTTGAATTCTCCGACTGCCCGTGCGGAACCAACGCTGAGCAAGCAGTGAACGTTTTTGCGCTTGATACGCAACACTTGTTCTTCCAGATCACGCGAGGACTGCATTGCGACGACTCTGCACTTAATCGGGGCCGTTAGAAGCGCGTCAGGATTGCTGATATTAGATGGACGGTGACTTGTTTAAACCCTGGAAGCTGGGCTGTTTAACACGTTTGAAGGCGAAAGCCTCGCGACTCTTTTGTGTATCATGTTTCTTATATATACGATGCTGCTTTGCAGCTGAAGCGTTCGTCATGCAGCGATGACAACGCGCTGTTTGTGCACGTGCAGTTACCGGTCCCACTTAGTGAGCGCAGGCGAAAAAATGAAAATGAAGACCTAGAAACAAAGGGGTAGTTTGCTGAGATCGGAAAGTAGCTATTGCTAAATGTGCGGGATGTTCTTTCCATGCGCTGGCAGAAAAAAACAGACACAGCTGCAGCCGCCGCCAAGATAGCGACAGCTGTATCAAGAGTGATCTAGGCCACTACGTCACGGTTGCTTTCTTTCCACAGTTGATGATATACTATCGTCATTCACATATCCGTCGCGTAGTCTGTGTTTAAATAACGATGACTGCGCCCAGGACATAAATCAAAGGAGAATGGTTAGAAGTTTTTGGATGTGTGCATGGGTTGTGAGAGCGCGAACAAAATGCGGCAAGAACGAAGAACAGTGTACGCGAACCAGACGCACGACTGCAATTGGAAGGAGTGAAACACTTGAGAACGTATTTCACTCGCGGTAGAATCAAGTTTGATGAAAGTACACGGAGGCTTTAAAACATTGATATGAGACGTCAGTGTTAGTCAGTGGTCATCGCGTGGTAGGCCTTCATTCTTTTAGACTCTATCTCTCCAACCCCCATATCGCTGAACTTTAAGGAGTCGTTCACTTCACTAAGCAATTACCGGTTGGTTGAACATCACCTTAATGGTTTGCCCTTAACTGAATCTTAGAGGACGCTCATTTCAGTGAAACATCAGTTGTGCGTGAAGTTCGCGAAGTGCATAAGATATCGCTCAACAACTTTTACTGTACTGCCTAACCATGCACTGTGCTGGCATTGTAAGTCAGTGCTGGTATTGTAAGGCATATAAATGGCAGTTTTCAGAGCTGAACCCGCCGCGGTAGCTTAGAGCGACATATATCTGAGCTTTCTGCCAAGCTTAGCTGTTAGGTGTTGGCTTACTACGCTCGTGGTCGCGGAGTCGAATCCCTGAAATGACGGCCGCTTTTGAATGGGGACGATATGCAAAAAACACCCGTGTGCTTATGTATAAGGGCATGCTTAGGAACCCCAGGTGGTCGAAATTTCTTCGGGGCCCTCAACTACGATGTGTGCCACGTAATCATTGCTGGTTTAGGAACGCAAACCCCGTCAGTAATTGTTATTATCGTCAGAGCAGCCGCGAATAAACGGAGCATATGCGTGGTTCTCTCGTAGGAGAGAAAGACATGTAATTCTAGGTCAGCAACGACGTAGACCTTGCCTGCGCAAAACTAGAACGTCGAGTGCAGTGGTAACGTGAGGTTGCGCAATAGTTAAGCGAAGGCATGCAGAGCAAGCAGTCTAGGGAAAAAAGAATAAAATAATGACGATGCCAATCGAGCAAGGCGATCGACCAAACCAAAGCTGTCAACAAGACGGAAACGGCACTCTTGTTCATTTGGGCCCCACGAAATTATAAGAACTGCACGTAATTGTGAAGTCTTATCTCTCCCATGAAGTGTAACTCAAGCTCAGTGCCCTTGTGTTGTGGATCGTTCGGTTTAACGTGTTGTTTTACCACTGCGAAATGTTAGTTCCGCGACTATTTATATGCATTTTCTTTTACAAATGCCCTGTGAAAACTGCACTAATAAAGTGTGGCACAATTTAATTAGCTCACTTAGTTCTAACATGGTGTACCTAAATTTAATAAACTACAGCCTCGTGATTCTTTATCCATTGGAATGAGGTGCCCTGTCGCCTTGGTATTATTATAAAATAGGTCTCATGCAAACTTTCAGTTTAATCAGATAGGAGTACGCACCCAATAATGTGGTACATCCACGAATAAGCTGAGTACAAACTTATTTCCACTTGATCGCTCCGATAATTTTACGAGTAAGCTGCGTACGGCAATATACGCCTGTTGCTTGCCGCAGTTGCTTGACGAATGTGTAGATCTTCTAACTACGAAGCACTTCTTTCATCAGGCCACTTTCTCATCACAATATTGCTCTCGCAAATGTATCAGCCCGAACAGAATTTCTGACGAATTGTCTTTGTTATAACTTCCTTGTACATTGTATCAGCAAGGACGTAACGGCGACGAGGAAGTTGATGATGTGAAAATGCCTGTGTGAAGGCGTACAGTGCCTCACCAATTATACACGGAACACCAATGGAATAATACAAATTAATAGAGACCCAGAGTTGCTAGTCGGGTGGGGGGAAGGAAGAAGGGAGGGGTGGGGGCATGCATTCTGCGATATGGAAGTTTTTACTGGTCTGGCATTCAGGGATTCATTACGAGCAACCCATTGACCTGGTGATCGATCTTTCAGTTTTCAATGCACAGCCAACGAGTCTGAAAGTTATCAATTTGCTTTTGCACGCTCTATGGACATACGAGGACCTTTAAGCACATTACAAAAAAAGAAAAAAAGAAATAGAAGGAAGCCCACTCGGTGAGCAGGTAGATTAGGTTGCGCGTATATGCGTAGTGCCTCTTCTTCTGCTTAGAATGGCAGCCTGATTCGACGAGCCGATTATCGTGGCTTTGCGGAATGAGTTTTGAAGGACTTATAAGAGACCTAATTATGTCCCCGTGATGACATGGTGTCCCTCATTGTCTCCCGCGCGCCTACGCGACCCAATTCTTTTCGAACTTACCTCGACGAGCCCGTTCTCTCACTTTTCTTTTGTTGTTCCGTTTATTTTCATCGCCAGTGCAAATGGGGTTACAGCGGCAGTGCGACTGCAGTGCGTGGGCTTGGCTTCTGTCTCTGAGCTTCTGTGCTGAGATAGGTTCGTGCTTGCTCACCTGCTGCAGATGTACTACGCGGCCCAAAGCTGGGTCGTCACGCGACTAATGTGGAGCGCTGTGTACACGTCGCGTGACCGCGACCAAGACCGACGGCGCAAGAACTTCCGGCGTGCTGCGTTGGCGACTCGGCTTGTCGGTCGCGTGGCTAATTAGCCGTCGTCGGTGTCAACACGCCATTTAACCTCTTAGCGGGTTTCTGGCGCGCCCGCCTTTCCGTGAACTCGCTGTGTGATTTTTGTTTGTTTCTTTTCGAATGACTGATAACTGAAATTGGCGAAAAACGGCTATGGGCCAGTCTTATACGTCGCAATCGTTCCGCTGAGGCGAGGCTCAGAGCTACGTGGCTGCAGAAATCTTGTCTCGGCGACTTTTGGTGTGCCGAGTGACGAGGCGCTCTCTCGGTTGTAAACGGTGTAGCGTTGCCGCAACGGCATGTGCGGGGCGTCTCTCGCGACGGCCGATTGCGGAAAAAAATTGCCCACATCTAGAAAAATGAAATAATCTAGATGTCGATTCTACAGAAAGAGTACGCGCTTTCACAATTCTCACAAGTGCGCTCTGCCGCTATACATTTAGCAGCAGGACGTTAATTTTTTTCCTGCCTCTTTAGACGTGTGTGCGCTTTGAGGGAGCCTAAATAATCGCGTTGTTGGGACGCCACTGGAAGTGTTAATAAAATGTGTGACTTTTTCATTATGTTTTGTATTCCTACAATTTTATTATTCTTTTTTAACTCCTATACTGCGATGTCGTCTGCCCCTCTTTCTCCAGGGGTGAGTGGTACGGCGACTCGCGATAGTACAGCAATGCCTACATCTTGAAATACCGTTCTTACAGCATTTCAAGAAGGCTGATACTACGCGTCGTTCAAGTTTAGTCGTCGAGCGAAGCGTAAGAAGCAGCAGGAACAACAGACCACGCCGGCCTTTCGTTCAAAGTTCTCTCACGCACTCGCTACTGGCCCTGTTCATAGCTGCTATAATGTTTTTACCGCATTTCTGCATTATTGGTGACGATACAAACCTGAGGGCAGGATGCCAAATCACTACGTGGCTTCTTCTCCATCTGCTCTCTCTCTCTCTCTCCCTCCCCCCTTTTTTTTTGCTATCTGTATTTTCTCTTTAGCGTCCTTTTGCTTTTAGAGGTCTTTCAGCGTGGCACGTGCATGCTGGCGCATTCCAAGATAAGGAAATTGTCTTTATGCTGGCGCATTCCAAGATAAGGAAATTGTCTTTATTCGTGACATAATGCACAGACGTGGAAGATAATGTTAGTGCACCGCAGGTGCCACGGTAAAGCTTCTCTCTGTCTTAGGTATGAAACGCTGGAATATCTAGCGCAATATGGTCCTTGCAGACGGTGTTTCCGGTTGCATTTCTAGGATACACTGGTTTTTCACTGATGCTGTGGTCAATAAACATTTGCTAGTTAGCGGCTGGGTTTTGGCTTGCGAAGCTAAAGGTTTCGACATCGAATCCCGGCCACGGCGGCCGCATTTAGATGGAGGAAAGGGGGGGGGGGGGGTGAAATGCAAGAAATCACCCGGGTACTTAGATTTGGGCGCACGTTAAAGGACTCCAGGTGGTCAAAATTACTCCGGAGCACATTACCATACGGAACGTACCTCATGATCATAGCTACTTCTGGCACGTAAAGCCCCATCAATTATTATTTTAACGTTCGCTTCCACCACCACACCACAACGTCGCAGCCGATGTGAATATATCTGCAGCCACAGCCACTTCTAGCTAATAGAAGGCCCAGCTAACGGGAATATAAAGAAATGCTAAAGCATCGCCACAGTAACAAATGTTAGGGAGAACTTTGCATTAAATAACGTAGGAAGTAGTGTTTACAAGACAGCCGCTTGCTTGTCTCCCTTTGGGGACACTTATTGGCGCAACTTTTGCCATTACGCTTCTTAAATAACCTTTTTTCTAGTGACGAACAGATAACTGGTTTTGGACTTCCTGCTACAACGTGACTGGAACTCTGAAACATTATCGCCAGTCGATCCCTGAAGTTGGCCCACATGCACAGCCGACCAAAAAATAATGCAGACCACACAAGCGCGTGCCTGTATGATCTGCGTCATCTTCTTTTGAGCCACCTGCTCTCGACATTTTTGCTTGTACGTTCGCTCGGCTTTTTTTCGGCCGCACGCGTTTCACTTTACCGCTTGCACCAAGAGCTCTCAGACCATCTTCGTATCTGCACGAGGCCGTTGCGCCCGTAGTCGCCATGTTCTGTGTGGATCGTCGGAAGCGTTGAAGTCATTAATTTTTGTCCCAATATCCGCCGACGCCTCTTGCGTCAGCACCGCTACAATCGACAAGCCGCTGGAAGAAGCGATAACCCGAAACATGACGGTGAAGCACAATAGATGGCGTTCCTGTAGAAGAGACAGGAGACGGTCGTTTCGGCACGTGCTCGCGTGGTCCTTATTATTTTTCGGTCGATTGTGCGTACATATACAAGTACAAGCCGACAACACTCGCCTCGACCCCTCTGGTACGCAGATAAGCGGCGCACATTCAACTCTGTCATGAAAAACACCAGGGCAGACCTTTCCGCACAGGAATGTGCTAACGAAGCTGTCTGTAGAGGCCAGCAGGCACAGGCGTTTCCCTTGCACAGTTCGTGGCAAACAAACATTCGCCCGTTTCCTGTCGCGTCGAGCTGAAGGAGATGAAAGCTGTGTCAATGAAGAGGTCGACTGTCGGAAAGAGAGGCGCGAGGAAGAAGGAAGCGCTAGAAGAAGGACCCAGTTCGTTATTCAAGCGCACGCATGCATGGCTGCCAGCTGCCGGTTGCCTTGTAGCCGCTGTTTGCCATTCAGGCACCTGTTAAAGGGCCCACGTCTCAAGTTGCTCGTCCCCTTGAAAGTGCAAGGCACGCGCTTCGGGAGGAGACAAGGCTAACAGGGCAGTGCAAGGCAACGTGGAAGGTCTCGCTGTCTGTGGTCTCATACATTTATTTGATTTTTCCATCTCTTTTTTCTTTTGCTGGTGATCGATGGCTGACGACCTTTTCCAACACACGTCTTCATTGTCACCGTCAACTGCAGTCGCTTCGGTCGCAGACCTTCGCTCTCTCTCTCTCTCTTTCTTTTTTACTTCCGTCATTTAGTATCCTTCTGTTGTTCTTCCGGGTCGCGTGTAACGAAGACATTTTTGGAGGGTGGACAAAGGATCTACGGAGATGGCGCTTGTTCGGCGTTTTTTGCTACAGGCGCCTCGTCTGCTTTCAACAACTGGGGAAGCGTAACTGCATCATATGACTTCTCTGCTCTGTTTGCGCCCCCCTAGCGCCTGGCCACCCTAGTCTATATTGAAGCGTGTGCTCTGCAGGCGACAACGAAGATAAGGACTCAACGAACATTCACATCTAGTGGGTCTTTGGGATATCCCGGCAAAGACGAAAACGTGTGTCTGTGCTGTGTTCTGGTGCTAGCAAGCTGTTCTGCTACCCCTGCAGAACGTTTCATTGTCGTCTGTTCGCGTTGCATCGCGACAATACTAATGTCATTACTCTGCCACATTTCCATGGAAACATTCCATAGAACGATTGAATTTTCGCTTTCTATACCTTATATATCGCGAACATTTTATGTCATTGACAGCTGATAGATTTGGGATAGCTTTGTGCTTGTGCAGATGAGGATGCGAGGAGTTTCGAGTGAATTACAGAGGACAGAGGTTCACGTAGAACGATTCTGTTTACCAGTCATGCAACCTGGTGAATAAAACATCGCGATATTTTAACACTGCAAATGAACATGTTCAGCTGGTAGAGGCGGCTCTTCGCGATTGTTGACGGAGAAGCCTCCCCTAAGGTTTTATGCCACGTTCAGCTGTGTCTTTCCACCTAAATTACCAGGCGCTTCGAGCGCGGATTTGGAATGTAAGTTTATTTATTTTCCTAATTCATAACGTTATTAAAGACAGTGCATGCGCTTGCGGCTTATGGGACTCTTCTAACTAAACGAGGGGAACGTGTGTTTCATTATGTCAAACTCGTATGCCGCCAGGAACCAGTGTGTACTTGCATTATGCAAACTTGTGCGTTCAAAAACCTCCTGAAAGAGTTGTGAGTTTAGGTTATGCTTTGCGACATGCTGTCTTCTCTGGTAAATTGGATTTCAGCGCCCTCGAGTCGTGCACGCCAATATTCATTCGGTGCAGGGCGGAGGTCGTGTACGCGCACATTCGTACCCACTACACAACAACCTAAGCTGTTTATTCGTGGCTAACTATAGTTTCCACAATTCGCGGTGAACAGCTTCGGGAAATGAACGAAGCAAAGGCCTGTCGAATTGTTTTGATGCGAGTTCTTCGTCCTAGCGCTATAGGAACCACGTCTAAATGCTGCAACATTGTGTATGCCTCCCTTAATTCATACTACGAGCGAAAGTCGGAGAACAGACTTGGCGCATTGCGAACGTGCAACAAGGTGTTCGTCTTCTTGTTAGTGGTACGCGAATATTCGAATGTTTTGAATATTCGACAAGTATTAGTTTTCCGACATTCGTGTTCGATGATTGATTGATTTGGGGGTTTAACGTTCCAAGACCAGCTCTGATTATGAGAGACGCCGTAGTGGAGGTCTCCGGAAATTTCGACCACCTGGGCTTCTTTAACGTGCACTGACATAGCACAGCACACAGGCCTCAACATATTGCCTCCATTCATCGAAATGCAGCCGCCGCGGCCGGGATTCGATCCCGCGAGCTTCGGATCAGCATCCGAGTACCATAGCTATAGACCACCGTGGCGGGGCCGTATTCGATTGGACAGTACGATATTGGAAATTTTCAAATATTCGAGGTTATTTGAATATTCGGGGGAAATAGAATGCGTGATCCAGTTATCTCGCCGAAAATGAACGATCTTCCGCATTTGTGCTAGGTGCCGAGGCAACGTGTATACAGGTATAGGCAACGGTTGTGCACGGACGCGTCATGGCGACTAACGACGAGAACAGCAGCACGTACTACTTCGCGTCGCCAGCATGTGCTATCACGATAGGCGTCTTCAACTAGGAGGCTCGGCAGCGCTCTTGGCTCTCGTGTAAACATGCTATAGGGTTCTGCGCACTTTTAAAGGGCTATCGAAACGCGACTCCCCACCGTTCGCAGCCACCTCTTTGTGCGGGACCTGTTCGGTATGCATTGCAGCGGCCTGATCACGTGGAACATTAATGTTCCCTGCATTATAGGCTTAGTATCCGTTATCACTTGCTTTACGCCGCGATATTTTACGAATACAGCTACGATCTGGCAAGTTAGTCGAGTCATGCAGTGCGTTCCTGATAGCAATGCATGTTGCTTTGATAGTTTATTATAATTAGTATATTTTCTTAGCATGATTATGTGTTAAATAAAGTTATACTACTGAAGCCACCTTCCTGTCTCGATATTCGATCCAATATTCGAAGCTGCATATTCGTGTTCGATTTCGTATTCGAAGAAACTGATACTTGCATACCCCTACTTGTGTTACCAGCGCGAAACACTCGGCGAATTTTCGCTTTTGAAATGTGCGCTGCCACCCGTAGAAATGTAGCGGCGTGGCTGCTTATCGGGTCCCAGGCAAGTGATATCTACACTTGCGCAGGTACATTATAATTTCCAATACTTGTAAGGCATATCTTTCTCCGTGAATGCGCACCTGTCAAATATCGTCTCTCCTATATACGGTCGAATCCGAGGCATAACGGCCCAGAGAGGACGGTGCCGGCGGCGCCTAATCGTATTCCTTTGCATTCGAA
Source organism: Hyalomma asiaticum (assembly GCA_013339685.2). NCBI lineage: Eukaryota > Metazoa > Arthropoda > Arachnida > Ixodida > Ixodidae > Hyalomma > Hyalomma asiaticum. The sequence continues at coordinate 32,789,888 of CM023485.1, forward strand.
TTCTGATTCGGCCCTGGCCGGGACTGGCCTGGACGGGGGGCCGCTGATTTTTTCAAACTCGAGGCGAACGCGCGCGCGCTCGGAATGCCTCGGCGTTCTCATTTCGACGTGAAAGGAGTATAGTACGCACGGGCGGGCAAGGCGCTTCCGTTCCAGTGGGATGCATAATATGCTAATGGCCCCCACTATTGATCCACTCCAGTGCTCGTGAGCGCACCTGGTCCCGGACCCCTTATCTTTAGAGCATGAAGGCAGCTTGTAGTATGGCTCGCCGGCTTCAATATTACTTTCGCCGAGTGGCGAGTGCAGGCTGCACACAGCAGGGGGGACGCGGTCTGGTTTCCCCGCACAGCTTCGGAGCGCGCGCGTCAAGTACTTTAAAGTTCGCCGAGGGGATCGCGAGTACTTCAAGTAGGCGAATCGCTGAATTATTTCACGAGTGTCTACTACAGTGAACTTCACGATCTCTTTACTAAGCCGGATAACAATGAGCCACAACTGCTGAACTTTTTGTTTTGTGTGTGTGTGTGTGTGTGTGTGTGTGTGTGTGTGTGTGTGTGTGTGTGTGTGTGTGTGTGTGTGTGTGTGTGTGTGTGTGTGTGGGCGAATTCCTGTAAAGTGACTTCAAAATGATTGGCGAGTCTGAAAGATGGCGGATGAAATTCACAATCCGACGACAAGAGCTGAGAAAAGCACAAGCTCAAAAGAGACGCTGCTATTTTGCTTTCATCTTCTTCGCGAATATGTCCAGTGCAACGCGAGGTGTTCCCAAGGTCACTGTGGTCAAGCTATGCTCGCTAAAGCTTACCGTGTACCTCGCATCGCGTGAACCGCGATGCAGTGGTTCGCCCGCGCGTAACCAAAATAGGCTGCTCCGTATCGACCGCACGCTCTGTGCGTTCTTGAAATCGAGGTTCTTAGATCAGGACCCTGCAATAATGGAGCTAAATCTAAACTGCGCCTCCCTCCGCATCGCAGCTATGGATGTACGGCTTCCTGAACATTTCTGTTTGTTGAGCTATAACATACGCATTAAAATGCTTTAGCATGGATAAGCGTAAGGCATACCTATATAAGATGCGTGGTTCGTTGTTTTTAGCTTCAGCAGTGACGTTAAAACGCACAAAGTGAGGAGTATGAGCTCGGACAGCGTGACGCCGCTGTTTTCGGAGGTCATTACAACACGTATATTTCATGCTTTCAGTGTGGCGTGCCCCCAGTGAATTGAGTTTCGAGGTCCATAATACATTCTTTAGCGCAAAACGACAAACACAAGAAAGATTGCAGGACTAGGCGTTTTCTTGTGTTTGCTGTTCTGCGCTAAGAAAGTAGCGTGAATTCGCAGCAACTATAGCCTGCCAACCCATTGTGTTCGGTTTCGCGGTCTGGAACAAAGATGCCATGGAGCGCTTTCCACTTATTATTACGGCGGACGTATCATGCGTCACTGACGAGCTCCTTGATCGTATTCTACAATTTACACGAGAAAATGGAACGCTGGACTGTAGTTTTCTCGCTACCGAAATATGTGTATATATTCCATTGCGATTTTTGGATGAGCATATCCTTGTAAGAAGCCGTTGAGACCTACGTCACTAAAGGAAAATGAACGATAACGATTGTTGTAATTGAATAGTCATGCCAGCTTTCCCACAGTGTGAGAAGCTTGGTTACGGGCTGCGCAGACCAGTTCGCAACTTACGCCTACGCGATGCACGGCACAGCGCAGACTTGAAACTTGAACCGGGCAATCGTTTGCAAGCGTGTTTCAGGGTCAAGGCGGTCCGTGCTGTGCATACGCGAATGCTTAAATCGGATCTGTTTACTGAGTCCGTGCAAGCACGTTGTGTAAGTGAATGGATGACTTTACAGTTGGCTACGTGCTGATACACCCAGAACAAGGTGGCTCATGTGTTCGACTAGCAGGGTTAACTTAAAATATAAGTAAAGAGGTCACATGAACTGTAAAAGAAAAGAAGGCCAAATAAATCCTCGTATTCAATGGCACTGCAGCCTTGGTTGCTCGCCTCCATCACATGTTTGACACATACATGAAGAGCTTAGTTGCTAAACTTGTCAGCTTGAGTAGTGTTGATAAAGGCATGGATGTTGGTCTGCTCTTTTTCAGGAGCTTTATGAAAGGGTTGCCGTGTTATGCGGCAGCCACACATATATTGCAAGCTCATTGTTGGCACCAAAGATGCTCGTAATTAATGCTCACGTTGTGTTTTGCGCCGCTCGAAGACATGACTCTCATGCTGAGCCGTCTGCCTCTCTCTAAGCGTTCAGGAATGGAAAGCGCGTCAAGCACTGCATCGACAAGGAATGTGACCCCTTGAGCACCAAGTTGCTTTAATAATGTCTTATTGAATGGGCGTGGATGCCTCTTCAGGAAAGCGTTCAGTTTTAAACTTCAATGGTTACATGTCGCACGCTTACACGTGAGATTCGAATTCGCGCATTACGCGAGCAATGCGCACGCAGAAAATATTTTCGTGTTCCTTTTATGGCATATGAGTGAGCGTATATAATCAGGCCACTGTAGTTGGCGAAAATAGTATGTTTGCGAAATCTGACGACAAAGTCAAAATAAAATTTGTGATAAAGCGGATGGAAGTTGCTTCGATGTTATAGTTGCAACTAAAAGTGTAACGTTCAGGTTAAACACAGATTTTGGAAGTTGCACGATGCTGCAATATTATAGTTTCAACTAAAAGTATAACGTTTAGGTTAAGCACAGATTTTGGAAGTTGCACAATGTTCGGCGCAGTTGAAAGAACTCACGGATGGGCGGTGATGCTTTGTCGATTACTGTCGTATGTGGCCGCGCTTAGTTAGCTCGGTGGTTTAGAGTGACCTCCGCACGACGTCCACTTTTTCTCTTGCAAACGTGACTCGTTTCGTGACTTCTTCGTCGCATCCAAGTGGAAGCCATGCGTGTTAGCGTCACGAAAACACGAGAAGGTCTTCAACCGCAGCATTTCCGTACGGTCTTTTCGGGCACCCACCGTCCGTGCTTTGCATCATTACCGTCCGAAATGGTCGCACAGTGCTTATGGCGCTTGGCTTCTGATCCGAAGGACGCGGGATCGAATCCCATCCGCGGCGGCTGCATTTTGATGGAGGTGAAACGTTGAGGCCTGTCTGCTGTGCGACGTCGGCGCGCGGTAAATAACCCCACGTGGTTGGAATTTCCAGAGTTCTGCACAATGGCGTTCGTCATAAGCAGATCGTGGTTTTTCACACTCGAATCCCGGACAATTACTGTTCACATACTTGCCACACCCCATCATGTAACCGGGCACGACACTGTCAATTCTCACTGTACGGAACATTATGGAACATTGTTAAGCCGCTGTGCACGTCACGGCGCTGGCAGATGTCACAGGCACTTGAAGTGTCATCCCGTAGGGATGACACTTCAGGGATGACACTTAGGGATGACGTTGGAGTGTCATCCCGTAGGGATGACACTTCGACGGTTGTTGTTGTTGTTGTTTTGGGAGGTGTTGGGACGTTAAACCCCACAAAACAACAACAACAACAACCGTAGGGAGATTGGAAATGTTGTTTCAATATCGCTGTCTCAATAATCCGGCATCAGCGCGCCGTCGTGTGCAGCGCGGCAGGAATTTAGGTGCCTGCATTCAACGAAGAAATCGAGGAAAAGCACGCACACACTGCACTATCCTCCATTGTCGATGCTTAGACGAGGCAATGTTTCGGTAATTGCGTGTGGCCGCCACGAGGGGCGGTACGAGAAAGGACGCAATGCGTGTAATGCGCGCACGACGATAGTTTGCGTGTGGCAGGGCTTCCGCAGCGTGGCTTATCGGCGTTCTCAAAAGGGGTCGTCGTCACAGCTCGCAGCTCTTGGTCCTTTGACTCGGCAGTGGTGGCTGACGATGTCATTGAACCGTGAACGGAGGAGACCTTGTAGCCGTCTGGTTTTGTCGCTTTGCCTGCCATGGATGGCGTATCACGAGGAATTTCCTTTTCTTTTCATTCGCTTTCATAACGTTCATAATGGGCTATGGTGAAAAAAAATGCTTGAAAATGGTGAGAAAAACAGGGAATAACGCTAGATCTATAAGGTTTCAACAAGTGGACTTGTCTTTGTTAGTCGTCATTATGACTTGTCGAAACGTTGGGCATAGCTACATCTCCTGTTCTTCATCGTTTTCAACAGTCTTTTCATCACTTCGTGCCTCCATCTTTCTACGAACCTCTTATGTTGTTTGGATAGTATGTTGTGGCCTCTTGGCGTAACTTTTAAGGGGATTCGCTGTTGTGTGTAAAAGATAAACTTCATTGGACTGGTCGAACTACCCTTGGGGGGGGGGGGTGCATTTGTAGTTATCTGTGCGAAACTAGCGAAACCAACACTCGGTCGATTCTTCAGCGTGTATTCAATATTGCGGTGAATGTTTATGTGAAGAAAAAAAAAGTTCTGCGAGCACTACAACTGCAATCAGTAAACTAAATTGATAGTTGCGGACGTACTATCGTGGGACACTAAGTCCACTGTTTACTGTCGTCGCCGCGTTTCAACAAAGGCCATGATACTTGCCTGAAACTAGCTTTGAAAACTAAAATCACGTGTGCATGAAGCTACCAGAAGACCTATTTTGCGACAGGGAATGTGGGGAGTTTAGCTGCCGCCGAGGCGGCGCAGCGGTTACGGTGCTCTGCTGCTGACCTGGAAGTCGTGGGTTCGATCTCCGCCTCGGTCGTCGCATTTCGATAGAAGCCAGGTGCTGGACGTTCGCCTACTGTACCATGTAAGTTCACGTCGAGAAACACCAGTGGTCGGCATTTGCGGGACCGCCTACCCCATAATCATATGGTTCGTAAAACGCGAGGTATTATTAATAGCGGCATCACTCGCATTCAACCGGTTTCCAACACGGCCCTGTCGCTATTCGTGTGGCCATTACAGTTTGCAGCACGTGGTGTGCGCTTTACAGACAAATGTCTTCACCTCTGAACTAGCAGTCGAGCGCTATATAGACACAGTCAAGCAACATGATGCACTAGCTGCATTCGAATCACGTAACGAAAACGAAGGTCGCGCAAAACAGCATGGACGCAGAAGAATAGGTAATGGAAAATGGGTTCTGCGGAAACCCGCGCGGTGGATAACGTTTATGAATGGGAAAAATTGGCATCCACCCGTTTGTAGCACAAGCCTAAAGGAAATCCATACGGATTTATCAGAAATGAAAGCTTCCTAGGTGCCGGAAAGTTCGTCCTGGTCCGGGGTTCGTACCCGGGACCAACACCTGTCCGGGGCGCTCGCTCTACCAATTGAGCTAACCAGGAGGCTAGCGATTGACAGCGCGAGGGTGAATCCATCGACGACTCGAAGCACATGGGCATGAATGTGGCAAATGACTTCTGCGCCCTGGACACGCGTTGATCCCGGGTTCGAACGCCGGACCAGGACGAATTTTTCGACAACTAGGAAGCTTTCATTTCTGAGAAATCCGCATGAATTCCCTTGCAGCCTTGTGCTACGAACCGGTGGAGGATAATTTCCCTTTCAAGAATAGGCAATACGGACAACCCAATCGCTTGTGTTGTCGCTTCCTCTCACTCATACTTTTGCGCTACCTTTGCTTTCTCATGGACTCCTATACCATCTCACCCAAGTGTCAAGCTTCCTACAACGCATCCCTCGCACACCTGTCTCTGTTCGTTGTGACAGTGTTTGCATAACCGCGCAGGCAGTGTTACATAACGTCATTCATTGCCATAAGCCAGAATGGGCTTGTGAAACATGAAGTGCAGCGCTCCACCTTATGTGCTCTGGCTTATCTACGGTCCTTTACGGCCGTATTTTGGCCATATTTGGGCCATTACCCGAGTGTATACCGTCGTATCCTTGCAAGTGTTGTTGTTCAGGCGTTGCCTTCGCGCAGTGTGTTACTGAAATGCGACTACTACACGCGTAAACACCCGTGTTGTCTATCCTTTTCTGTACGTGTTGTGTCACGATATCTTCGCTTTGGCAGAGATCAAGACCTGTTTGCTTACTGGTCAGCCTTGAGGACTATGCTAGCTAACGGCGATCTTCTTGTCACGCAGACAAAAATCAAATCAAATGAAATAAAATAAAATAAAAATAAAACAAGAAAGAGAAAACGAAAGTAAACAGCAACCTTTTATTATTCACAGAGTGGCAGCATTCGTATTGCACATTTCTAAACGACTTTCCTAACCATTTCGACCAACGTTCATAGATGCTATAAACGAATGCTTTCGACGGCCTCACTTTCTGGTGATGGCCACAGCGTGCCTTGCCCCTGCACTCCGCCCCACAATCTGTTCATCGCAACGACGTTGCACAATTCTGGCGACGCGGGCCGACTCCTCCTCGGTGGCTTCTGTGAGCAGTCAGGGCTGAGTGTTCGCAGCCCCGACCGAGTCGCTTTCCTGTCCGTCGGGCCCGTGCGCGTTTCCCTCCGGGCGTCACTCGATGGGAGGGGAGGGGACGCACTCAAGAAGCGGCCCCCCTTGTTGCGTTCCCGACCCCGAGCGCGACCCGGCGCTCCTCCCATGGCGCCTCTCGGGTGTCGACGACACGCCGGCAAGGAGTGAAGAAGTGGGGGCACCCGGGACGGGTTCCGGGGGTGCCCTCTCGCAGGAAGGCATCGTCGACTCATCGCTGTTTTCATCGCTGCTTGCGTCCTGAAAGAGTTCGGTGCAGTGTCGGCCACCCAACGCTCTCGGCAAAGATCAAGCAAGCTGCACTTCTTGGCCAACGGTTCCTGCCTTTAGTCGATAGTAAGGTGCTTTAGCCACTTAAGCAGTGACGGTTTACCGCACTTTCGGTAGGCCAATACCGTGCCGTCGGGGTGGGCACGTGGCTATTTCAATCAGCAACACCATGCGTTAGTAGCTCTATGCGTGCTGTAAGGTGATGAAGTTTGAAAGTGCCTGACACACGTCTTTCGCTCTAGACTATCGCGGCTGACTGCCTTCAGACGAGGCTTCTAATTCGATCGCGAGAGAATTCCTGGCGAAATGTGTAGTGGTCGCTTGCGCTCAAGCACTGTAACATCGGGGATACGAGAATAGACAGGTGTGTCAGGATTGTTTGCAGGTCGCTCTTCTCGTTGCCAGCGCTCGGAAGCTACAGCGTGTGATTTGGCAAAGCGCCGTTCGCAAATACAGTGCATCACATCACGATAGCAGAGCGTGACGCTGTTCGGCTCACCGTCGCTGGCGACGTTGCCGGCGCGTGGCACGCTCTGTCGATTTCCAGTGGCGATTTCAGGTTAGGAGGAAAAGTGACGTTGCCATCGGAGAGCCTTGTCGTTGCCGCCCCATGGGAATGCCCCAAGGGCGTACGTTCGCTTCCACGCCGGTGTGCCGGGTTTATTGAAAGCAGGAACGCGAGCAGTGGAGCTGACGTTGGGATATGGAAATCGGTTCGGCTGAACTGATCTTTAGGTGGAAATTGCCGCTCAGCGCGTGCAATGACCCGACCCAGTGACGTTCACTCGGATCATTGCGCCCTGGGATTTGCAGAGATTTCTTGGTGAAGGGTTTTCCTCGTCGGCTAGTATGTTATGCTTCTTTCGTCGGCCTTGTCGGATGTGTTGAGTTGTTGCTTGTATTCTTTCGTCTGCCTTCTGGGACATTGTGCAAAGTAGTGAGCGCGATGCATATTGAACACACGGAATGCGTTGTGCTTCGGCGAAGAAAATTCCTTCGTGCTTGCATTTTCGATGACAACGAGGAAAGTTAAAGGCGCACAAGTCCGCCTATGTGCATTGCCAAACAGTGGCAAGAAGGCTGACATAAAAAGTGATGATGTCACGTCGGTTTTCGCACCGACATCTAAAGTTGAGTACCGTGTTCAAAACCTGCCAGGCCGTCAACCGCACTGAAAACTGACTTTGCCTTATTCTAGTGCATGACCACGTGATCACATCCTTTGACGAGGCGTCACTGGCCGCGTCCGCTATAACGGCGTCCATGTACTGTTTCGACGTCTCTGTCACATGACACTGTTACGCGACTTCGTTAGTTAGCCATGCAGCCTCGCAGCTAAAAGTTCCTGCGTATAGTCACGAGACTATGTCAGATGACGTAATGATGTGGTCATGTGCTCGAATTAGGCAATGGCGGTTTTGATGGTGGTCGACGGTCATGTTGGTTTTGAACACGGGTACCTCATTTCTGATTAGGGTTCTACTTGTTCGAGTGATTTTTTTTTTCTTGCTTTTCAACAGACACCGGATTTCGCGATTTACGGGTCATGTAATGCTTTCGCATTGAAAGTAACTGCACGTTTTGCTAGAGCGTACGGGATTTTGCACTGGTACAGAAAGGCAATACCGAGATTTTACGTGGGCACAGGAAGGCAGTGCTTGGGTGTTGCACGGGCATAGAAAGGCAATGCTGAGATTTTGCATGGGTACAGAAAGGCAATGCTGAGATTCCTGACGCAAGAACCAGTGAGCGATTCGCACGCAATCATGAAGTGTAGAGTCATTTTGCTGAACTGGCTGAATACACTGACCGGGAGCAATGCTGAGCTATGTCACCACCACTCTCCGGATTGTCATTCTCTGTCCTGGAGTCCGTATAATCAACTTCCATTTCGGCCATGCAACGCCAGGATTGACCTTTCCTGGTATTCGTCCTTTCTAAATATAACAGCATTTACTTGATTATGAGTATTACTACTGCACAGGTTTCGCTGGCCGCGAGACTGCCCAATTATCTTACGAATGTTTATATCAGACCACATACAATGCTGATGACGGCGCTGCGAGTAATGTTTTCAAATATAAGAAAGTGTCGCAAGTACGTCGGCAATTTTCCAAGCCGCTTTTGGAACGGCGATTTAAGTTGACTCTCCGAACTAGTGCCCGAAAATCCCTGCGAAAAAATATACGTATGCCGTCGAATACACAAAATTTCGGCAAGCGGGCTGTCGACTATTTCCCACTCGTACCTTTTTCCCGTTCTTATACACTATTGTTCTTTAGAGCAGCTGTGGTATTCTGCTGGCGCACCAATTGCAACGAAAAAAGAACGCGTGCTTTGCGCTACATCCTCACACAAGAGGCGAGAAGTTGCGCTTCTTTTCTTTTCTGTTCTTTTCTATTCGTTTCTTTTTTCCCCAACTGTTCTCGGCTACATATGCTCTGTATGTTTCAGCTGTCAGTGACATCCATTGTGCATTGAAGCCTTGTGCCCTCTGATCAGGTTTCTTCGATGTTAACTCGAAAAGTTATATTGAGTCAAATGCCTAGCCAGCATGGGTTTGGAATATGCAGCAGAAATATAAGGAACCTCCTGGGATTGTCGGTATAGTCTTGCTACTTGAAGCGGTACATGCATGGACAACCACATGCGGCGACATGCTTTGTTCTTTCGTTTACCTCGCTGTGTACAATGGTACACCCAGACAGGTTTCGTTTTTTCTTTTTCGAGAAACCTCCACTTCTGTCATGTTGCAATTCATGGGCAGGTACTTATATGCAGCAACTTATATGCAGTATTAAAGGCAGTAAACTTAATTTTGAAAGGGATGCTCGATCAAAACGAAGTTAAGTGAATAAACCTTTGTCTCTGTTTTCACATACGCTGTCAACGCTAACTTCGTTGCTCCACTTAAAAAGAAAAACATGCCGCCGAGTCTCACAAAACGCAAAATAAATCCAATGGTCAGTTGCTCGTAGGCCATTCATTGTTTATTTTTTACTATTTCAAACAGAGAAAGTCATCTAAATGGCTTGTATCTCGCAGACCGCATTCTCTTTTTCATAATGCATGACATATTATTGCTAACTTAAACTGGTCACATTAAACTTGGCTTCATCAGCAAGAAGCGAAAACTGGTGGAACGTTAGGAATCCTAGTTAGGAAACAAGGTATCAGTTGTTGGTAGTAAGCCGCTTGAAGCCGCGCGAGATTATACGTATTTCTGGCCTAGTCATCATGTTTGGTCCTACCCATGAGAAGGAAATTCCGGGCGAATTAACATCGGTTGGAGAGCATTTGACAAGCTATACACTCGTGTTATGAATAGCAGCTTACCAATATATTATCGAAGTAGATTGGAACATTTAACGGGACCGAATCATGTTACAGGATAGAAATATTTAAGAAGTAATTCTAGTGTACCCCATCGGGCCGAAGACTGTAAAACAAAGGTTTAATCTTGCGAAACGGTGCGATGACTGTGAGGATGAGATACAGAATAAATAACTGCTGTTTATAGTTGCGATGAAGAGGAATAATGAGGCAGGGTGTGTAACAAGTTGTAGTGAATAGAACACATAAGCTGTAAAACTTTTTTAATTATAGGCCAAAAGTCAAAACGCAGTAAAACTGCACGTACTGATCTTTCTGTAGGCTACCTAAACTACTGTCCGACAAAGGGACATGCCGTATGTTAAGGAGATCCATTAAAACAATGTAATGGCAGAGCATAAACCTTTTTATCGTGGTATAACCGCCATTCTTCTGGTGCAGAAAAAATATATTCGGAAGAAAAAGAGCCAGGCCTGCGCGGAACCCCGAAAGTAATCTAAATGACCTGTATTTTGCAGACCGCATTGTCTTCTTCATAACGCATGACACATTATTGCTAACTTAAACTTCAGTACATGTGGCACAATATACACAACCCATCAGTATCTCTTAAAAAAAAAAAGATATTGTCACCATCAACAATTCATTAGCATTTAATGCAGCTTTGTAACTCGTAGAAAACTAATTGATACTTTCAAACGCGAAAGCTACAACAAATGTTTAGTGAATGTTGTTTTATACCTACATCCTTAGATAACCACTAGAAAGCATTCAGTACTTGAACAGTTATTTCAATGTTTTTCCAGCTCGCAAATCCAGTCACCCTTCGCCCCTGGTCGATTTGCATAATGATGGTTACAAAATAGATGAAGGGTCCGAGGAGAATTATGACATTCGCATGCTTAGGAAATCGGTTCACGCAAACCAAGGCATTCCGTCTCATGTGTCGTGGACGCGCCCTTGTATTTTACTGGGTATATAAGCAATCAGCGAGGAATTGCCTGTGACGAATTGTTCGGAATTCAGCTAAATGGTACGAGTAAAATAAAGGTCTTTGCGCAAATTGCGTGAGCATGCTTAACTTAGGCGAACCAGGAACTCACATTAGTCCAAAGCACATCTGTTTTGTTGAACACAAATGCACTGTACCGTGCGTTGATGTGCTATCATAAGCGTCGGTGAAAACGACAAGTCCTGTAAATTACCAGCTATCGTTTCAACGTATAAGGCAGTCCTGATGTCACGCGTTCCTCGCAGTTTTGCCAAGGAAATGAACCAACTGCTTTGATTGCTTTTTCGTGTTTTACGCCGCAGAACCACGATAGGATTATGAGAGACGCCGCAGTGGAAGGCTTCGAAAATTTTGATCACCTGGGGTTCTTTAACGTACACTGACATCGCGCAGTACACGGGCCTCAACATTTCGCCTCTGTAGAAATGCATCAGCTGCGGCCGGGATTCGAACGCGCGACCTTCGGATCAGCAGCCGAGTACCATAGTCTAGTTACTAGACCACAATGGCGGGGCATGAGCCAACTACAGGTTTCTAAGCTGCAACTATTACTATGCTCACTGAATCTTCAATTTTCACACGTAGAAGGTCAATATACGATTAGCGTGCATAGGAGCATATACATATGCTCTAATGCACGCTGATCAAAGTGCACTTCTTGCCTTACAGACAATACAGTAAAACGTGATCATGTTTCACCAGCGTCTTGCTTTGCTGTTAGCGGCATACTATACTTCGTTTCAAGATATCACCAGCATATGCGCACAGTGCTTTGGTGGTGAGCCGCACGCCGTGGAACCTCGTAATGTTTGTTTACCTTCAACTCGCGAACGCGTTATTTCGCTGTCTCCTTTCGCTTAAATTGGTTGCTGGATCAGTCGCAATTGGTACCTTCTCAGCAAACTCGTGGAATCGTGTCCGTAATGGGCTCTAACCTCGGTTGATAATTCACAAATTCAGTGCGTCTTTTCATGGTTAACTCTATATACTGTTGTATGAACATGCTGTTGACGTGGGCTCCAAAACTATACGCGGTCTACGGAAATATACCGCACTCATACGAGACCTGTTACGTCGCTTTAGCGACAGCTTCCGCTCGCTTGGCCAGTTAACGCGCTGTGAAAGCGATAGTATCCCCGAGTGTGAAGAATACGGCGCCATAGTCTTTGCGGGCGCGCGTTGCTGGGCTGTGTGGTGTGCCGAGCGCACCGAAATAAGCACCAAGGGGGTGGATCGAGTGGTCGAGCGCGCCGACGTCTCCCCTTCACAAAGGCGTCGCACTCTTTGAGCGACGACAGAAGGGGCACTGACGAACGCCCTCTTCAATTCACGCGTGACGTAACCCAGCCATGTGCGCACTTGCTTGCTTGCTTGCTTGCTTGCTTGCTTGCTTGCTTGCGTGCTCTGAGAGGCGCCTCTGCCGCTAGTGCCTCTTCCTCCTGCTTTTATGTGGACCTGCGTCTTGTAGCGGCCGTATTCAGGCGCACAAGCCCTTCGCATGCCGTTTCTTTCTTTCTTTCTTTCTTTCTTTCTTTCTTTCTTTCTTTCTTTCTTTCTTTCTTTCTTTCTTTCTTTCTTTCTTTCTTTCTTATTTTTTCTGTCTGTATGGTGAAAAACGTGATCGTGTCGCAGCTTAGTCCTCTCCTTTCCCCAACTCCTCATCGCAGTTTGTGAACGGTAAACAACGATCGGTTGTGCACTCGCCTACCGTGCTTACTTGCGTTATCACCATTGCTGTTTAGCACCGGCTAATTCTGTCTTAATGTGAGACAGCATTTTTCGCTGAACGATGGCTGATAAATACGGTTGAACGATTGCTAATGTGGGCTTGCTATTTACTGAAATCAACTATAGTGTTGCCTCTTGTAGTACGATGGTGGGCGAGTGTTGGCAAATGCTCGCTGTATCGGTTAATTATAAGAATAACATTGGCTTAACGCAATCTAAGTGTACTGGTGCTCTCACATAGACATATATGCTAAGCTGCGTGAGTTGGTTCTGCCACAGATTTTGTTTACGTTTCGGTTATCCTATTTGTAGCTATTGTCGCGCCTGTCTTCTGGACACCGTTGTTTACTGCGCCCTTCTAACGCTGCTGCCAATGGCCCCATGCTTGCGATGTCGTTTGTGTCGTCGTTGATGTCAGTCTTCCTTTGCACGGTGACTCGAAATTCGAGCGTCCTTTTCCTCCCCGTTAATACAGTCAGTGTTAAAGCTCGTCGCGGAGGTCTGCTTCCGCGTAGGCCGAGTCGTGGCGGCAATTAGTTCGACGCACTGAGATTGTGCTAGAATGGATAGTCGCTGCCGTGTTCGACCGCCGACAGGTTCCATAGTAATCATGGGCACGCCTCGCGCTCGTTCTGACTTGTTGAGAAGAGATCTGTGCGTCCCATTTCCCACGGCGTCGAGCCTTCCTATTTGGTGGAGAGGAGGCAGCTGAGATCGAGTGAGCGAGCTGCTGTGGGGTCTGTGTGCTTCAGTGTAAGCGTTCGCATTAGTTGACTGCAGTGAATGATCCCTGCCGGGAGACTCACTGTCTATATGCTACCCTTTTATCGAGAACAACGTCCCGCGTTCGATTACCGACCGTGACGACAGCATTTTGATGTAGGCTCATCGCGGTTATGTTTGTTGTCTGAAGATAGACATCGAACAAACCCAGGTTGTCCCCGTTCATATAGAAATTACACTGAATATTCAGCGTAATTGTTATCCAGAATTGGGCAACTTGGTATTGGGTCTTTCGATCAGCGCTGCCTTCATTTGCTCAAAAAAAGTTACACCATCTCCCGCTAAAGGTGACCATGAGGCGATGCGAAGCAGCACGGGGGGTGCACACCGCGTTTGCGTCGGTTTGACTAGTTCCAACACTAAAACGCGTGGCGTTGCAGATATATATGACGGCATCTGCTGAGGCCTACATAACTACTTATCGGTTAGAAAGACCTACATTGTGTTCCAAGGAAGCCAGATACCTAACACACGGAGTTTCAGATTTGATGGAACGAGTTTTGCGAGAACATGCAAAAACAGAAATCGGCCTTCTGACGTCAATAGGTTCTGATGTTCCGGCGCGAATGTCAAAAGTGAAACTTTGACGTTCATTTTCTCTTTTATAATTGCACACTGAATGGCAAAATTAACGGCAGTCGAGTTTACGAAATATAAGCTATCATTCTAAACCACTTCACCTTCTCACTTTAGTGTCCCTTCAACACCACGCAGAAGCACACAAGCCAGCTATGACTAACCGAGTAAAGGAGGGCCCAGAATTATTTGCCCACATCTTTTTAACCTACCCATAGCCAACGCGCGGTGCAAAAGCACTTAATTACATTCTGACTTCATCGAAGAGCGGGCGCCGGGACTTGAAAATCAGTCTCGACAATTCGCGTTCGTTGAAAGAACATAGCAGCAACGCAGCCACTGAAGCTGGTGCGCAGAGTTTAATTGCAGGTTCGAGGAAGTGACAGATATTAGGTAGTGAGAAAGGTTGGCCTGCGTTTGCCTTGCATGCTCAACCGCAATACCTGTATTGAGAAATACGTTTCGGGCTTGGTTTCCGGCTGTCTCTCCCCATTTTTCATGAGCACTGCTTAGAGGGCCATAGAACGCACGGGCACTGGAGATTGACGCACTATTCAAGGAAAAGAAAGGTTCTCGATATTAACGGCTAGTCCTAACAAACCGCCATATTGGCTTGGAGGATCACTCAATAACAACGTGGCTCAATAAAACGTCTGTGCGTAGCCGCGGTGTTGACATTTGCTCGCTACTTGCTGGAGCGAGAAGCACTCAGGACACGTGTCAACGTGGAGCGAGTTTTGTAACAACTTGACATAGTGTGTGCAAGAGGAGAAGGGGAAGGTGGTGAGGTGAAAGAAAAGGAGGGTGTGTGTGGGCAAGTTCCCAGAGTGTACGTATTTTTCTCGGCCGCCGCTGGGTCGTCGCGTAAGCCGAGTGTCGAAAGCGCCTTACTTCCCAAGCGGAAATAGATGCAGTCCTTTCTGAAGCCGCAACACATTCGACAGCGACAGCTTTGACACTTTATAAAGCGCGACGGGGCGAGAGGGGGAACAATTTATGACTGTTGCTGCCGAAAGGCGGCTGTTTCCGAACTTGCGGGTTCCTCAGTGAACCACGAGCAGCGCTTGTATACGGCCCACTATAATTTTCGCTTACTGACAGGGGCTCTCCGTGGCACGAGCTTTGGCGGCTGCGCTCTTTTTCAGGTTGTGTGTGTGTGCGTGTGTGTGTGAGAGAGAGATAGAGAGAAAGAGAGAGAGTGGAGGGAAGGTTTAGAATGAATACTGGAAACGCGGCCAAGTCAGCGACTCCACCCAGCTTCAGCTTTTCTCTTTTTCGTTTCATTCTCAGATCGTGAGCTCAGTCTTGGAGTTTGGCGGAATGGCATTGTTTATCTAGATAAATCTGAGTATAGGTGGTGAGGGCTCGCGTCGCTGACGGTAAAAGGGAGAAGCTTTAGTTGCCAAGGCTCTTAAAGAAATTACTTGCCGTAGCTTTCACGGCGGTCTCGTAGGCAGGTGATAAACTTTATTGCAGTCCTGAAAAAGTCACTTCCCTCCTTTTACTGAGGGAGGACAGCGGGTCTCTACCACGTCGGGACGGGTAAGCCAAGCCTCATCGCTGCATCGTGGGCCTTCTGGACTGCCCGGAGTTCATGGAACCAGTCGTGATTCTTTATCAATGATTGAAAGGTGTCTTGAGAGATTGCTTGAGTCGTGTGGTGCTGTAAAGAGGGGCATCACCAGAGCATGTGGTTAAAAACGCTGTATCCGCCGCAGTCGAGACACGAAGGGAAGAGCTCCGCGAAGCGACTATGGAAGGAAAGGCTGGGATACGAGTGCGTTTGTAGTAAACTCAGTGTAACCGATTGAGGGCGGGAAGGTTTCTATGTGGCAAAGGAAACTGCCCTGCGAGCAAGTTGATAATGCTTTGTGGCTTCGTTAAAGGTGGAAAGGGGAGGAGGGGGGGGGACTTCACTCTCCGCCACTATCGGACTAGACCCGTTGCGGGCCCCAGCCGGGGCACCGACCTCGGATAGCCCGGCGCGGCAAGCGAGACCTCGCGCGCGAGCATGGGCCAATTCGTTGGCGTTGACAAGCCCCTCTACTTTCGGCCCTACGTAGGCAGGAAACCAGGTGATGCAGTGAGGAGCAAGTACTTTTCCTTCAAGTGTGTTGGCGACTTCGTTACAGACGGCCCTCTAGGCGAACGCTCTCGCTGCCGACCTCGAGTCTGTGTAGACTTCCGTTTTGCTTGATCTAAGAGCGCTGGTGCTATTGCTAGCTGCTCTGCCTTTCCGAACGATGATGTAATGATGGATGCGGCCGAAAGTACCCTGCCTTTGGAGTCAACTGAGACTATACCGCAAAGCGAGAGGTGTGGCTACTAGCGGAACGCTCGTACTGAGCGGCATCGACGAAACAGACGTCCGACGCGTGAGCATGTGCGTCAGTCAGCAGTGCAGAGGCCTTAGACAACCTTCTACCTGTGTTGTGTTATGGGCGTACGTTTGTCTACAGAGGAGAAACCTTAATGCAAGATCTAGTGTGATCTCGCAACTGCGTGTTGCGTTCCATCGCAAAAATTGGATTGAGGTTACGCCTACAAGGATTTTTCGCCCCGCGATGGCAGACGAAAGCCTGGCAAGCTGTGCCGTCTGCTGCGTTTCGATGACTCCCTCTAGGGTATTGTGAACACTTAGGCTTGCTAGGCTCTCGGTTCCAGTACGCATCTGGAGCCCAAGCACCCTCTTAACTCTTGCGAATTAACGTGTTCAGTTTAATTCTCTCGTGAGCTTGCCATTTGTGTATAGAGGTCTTGCTGCGGTATAATTTACCATGGACTTCAAAAAAATATTTATACCTTTAAAAGGTCCCTGCAAATACCTATCTATAATAGATAATGCTCTGGTCTATGTAGTCGTGTAGCTACGTACTCTCGATTTCATAATTTTTTTTCTATTAATGTATTCTCTAGACCAAGCAGCTTTTCTTGTGGTTGCATTTCTAGCCTCCATTCGCAGTAATCTCGATGAATTCGCACAATTTTACAATGAGTACCACGGTGTGTGCCTGGACATCTGATAATGTCTTTGACCACGAGAAAGTACATTTTCAGTATGGAACTCAGGGACCTCACTCTAGCGTAATATTCCCGCGTTTGGGTTTGTACACATGCGTAGGTCCTATACCGTAGGTCCTATGCTCAGGATGGAAGCTCAGCAGTTTTGTTACACGCAGAGGGGTTATAGATTGAGGTGTTATCTACTAACCTGTACTGTAATAAAAGACCTGAAAGTTAAACTAGCTCGTAAAGAAAGAAGAAAAATGAAAATGGAAAAAGTTCTGTCATCCCATCCCGTTGTATACCATAAAACTGCAGAGCAAACGCGTGCGGTTTTCTCGGAAGGATTTATTATGACGCTTTACAAATTTGTCTCGGAATATTTACAAAGCGCGGTGTCTGTAGCGCCGAAGGTACTTGCAGGTCAGTCGTATAGGCTTATCGCGCTGCAGCTATTCAATGAATATTGCTCGTTTCGCTTCGACTTGAAGAGTGTGATATTAGCATATCGTGAAAGGCTGAAATATGTGACGTTCCAAATGTTGGCCTAGTATGACCCACCGTGGTGACTCAACTACAGAACGCGGGTTCACTCGCCTGCAATAGCTTCCGCATTTAGATCGGCGTGAAAGGGGGGAAAAATGAAAAAGAACAGCCATCTCCTTTGGTTAATTTTATATGTATTAAGTATTCACGATTTTTCGAAATTAATTCGGAGTTTCTGAAGCAGCACGTGTCAAGGTTATATTCCTCTTCTGTTATTTAATAAGAACCCGTAATTTAACTTTTTACCCTACGTAGCAGTACGCGAAATACAATGTGAAGCCCTGTACAGAAACCACAATGCCCTATACACCTCGCAGTAAATGAACTTGTCTCACAAAGAAGCTAAAATAGGTTGATAACCTTTATATCGGCAAATGACATTCGTATTCTGCGCCTGCACTCCAGAACAATGTACTTGGGCGAAATAAGTTACCGTGCACTTTGAACAAAGAACTCTGCTGGCGTGTCCATCGCTAGCATTGTGTCCCATATGGGTAGCTGAAAATGAATTCGTTTTAGATTGTTCTATAGTTAACTGTACTTTAACGCGGTTTTCTGTATGCGAGATATTATTAAAGTCAGAATCGTAGACACGTTTGCCCGACCTAATCGGTTATGTCGAGTGGTATAGAACGACACTCGATCTATTATGTTCATGTTCTATTATTATTATGCCGCCTTCGTAATGCTGTGTAGCCTTGAACGGTAAAAAGCACTTTTGTTGCCGAGCATGCCGGACAGTGCGCAGAATGGAGGCTCTGCAGTTTTGCTGCACAAGGAGGGCTATAGATTGAGGTGTTATCCACTAACCTGTACTGCAATAAAACACCTGGAACTTGGGCTAGCTCGTAAAAAATTGATTATATTTCAGACAATGCGCAGCATTTGTCTGCTTTTATTTTTTCGCCTTCTCGTTTGCTGTGTGCGCAGTGCAGTGCCATAAAGAATAACCATTTGTAATTAGGTATGCGCGAATATTCTATAGTTTCAAGTTTGGAATCGAATATTTCTCTGTACCGCCTCCCCTTTCCCAAATGAATTAAATAGGCACTCTTCGTAAATGCAAATGTGTATTTAGAATAACTTACCAATATTTCAGTGTCAACAGCACCAAACGAAACAGAAACGTAAATCAAAATTACGATAAAACATTAGAGCTTATTTACTGCGACTTGTGAGCAGAAAAGTACAGTGGTTATTGTACTTGCCTACTCACGACGCAGGTTCGATCGATCCCGGGCGCTGCAGTGTAGGTGAACTGAAATGCAAAAGGCCCGTGTATATACAGGGCGATATCAGTGAACGTTAAAGAACTCCAGGGTGGTTGAAATTTTCGCAGCCTTCCACTATCGTGTGCTTCAATTTGGCACGTAAAATTCGAGCAATCAAACGGCTATACAACCATAATTCTAACTATTTCAAAAATGATTACGCATTAGAAAATTCGCTTACCGTTTACGATGCTTCATTTGTGGTTTTAATGCTAAAGGTTATAAATACCGAGGTGCGAACATAATTGTATTTTAATGTTATGAGTGACCATTCCGCATTCGATAAAAACGCGCGATGTTTGATTCGACCCGATTATCTTCTGGCGTTACTTCATTCATATTTACGCAGATATATATAAAAAAATAACGCTATGAGCACAATCCTTAGGGCTACCCTCGCTCGGCTGCATGTTGGTGCATATTGAAGTCCTAGTGCTGTTTGAATAACGTGTGGAGTCGACAGACTGCAGCACTACTGCACCTACACGAAATTCTCAATTTGGTTTCAAATACAGCTGGGACTTGCCTGCTCTTCTTTCTACAAATTACGTCACTAGGGGAGACGACTATGCCGTTCGTGGCAGAAATAATATTCGTTCTTCCCACGTTATAGTGAACGACCCGCTGCAACGCTTTATTTGTTCGTTTTTCAGTAAATTAACTCAGTTGTACGGATCTATAAATAAATAAATAAATAAATAAATAAATAAATAAATAAATAAATAAATAAATAAATAAATAAATAAATAAATAAAAGTCATGGGGGCCTAGTCCGTGCTGCAGGCGACGTCATCTGTTAAATGAAGAGCGGGAAGTTGGCGGTGGTATTTGAATAGACTGTGCGCGAATCGCAATAACATTTGGCTCACATGTTCACGGGAGCTTCAAAGACTGATCGGCACAGTTTTCGATGTTCAAAGAATGTTGCTGGATACCTTTAAGTCTCATGCAATGCTGCATCGGCTAAGAAGCGCCCTCTGTGACGGGAACAAAGAGCGGAAGATTATCTGCACATGTGGTTACGGCGTTGAAATATCGCATTAGAGTGTGCACGTGAGGGTGTTGGTACAGGTCGACCGCGAAAAAGCAGCGCACTGCCCGTCTGTCCCATGTGCGGTCTTATGTGTACAGTTTTTCTACAACCGTATTCTTACTTTCGTGACATATCTCTTTAATACAGCAGTTATATTTTCATGACCGTTTTAGGGCTCACGAAGCTGAACGGTCTTCAGGCTTGGCATTTCTCCTTATTGGCCACATCTGCTATGGTAATCGAAGCTTAAGCGCCAAGAATGCGTGTCGTTGTTTCACTAGAAGTCGATGAAGTAGAACTATTTGTTCGTGAGATCTCGGTTATGCAATTGCGTCCATTGCACGCTTGTCTGATTTGACTCAAAGCTCCCGCGGCCTCGGTGGTCTAGTGACTATAGTACTCGGCTGCTGATCTGTGGGTCGCGGGATCGAATCCCGCCAGCGGCGGCTGCATTTGGATGGAGGCGAAATGTTGAGGGCCGTGTACTGTTCGATGTCTTGCGCAGAACCCCAGGTGGTAAAAGTTTCCGGAGCCCTCCACCACAACGCCCTTAATAATCGTAGCTGGTTTTGGGTTGCAAAACCCCAGAAATCAATTGACTCAAAGCTGTAGCGCAATCAAAAGTAAGCGGATTATCACATGA
Source organism: Hyalomma asiaticum (assembly GCA_013339685.2). Lineage (NCBI taxonomy): Eukaryota > Metazoa > Arthropoda > Arachnida > Ixodida > Ixodidae > Hyalomma > Hyalomma asiaticum. The sequence continues at coordinate 32,810,536 of CM023485.1, forward strand.
AACTCAGGATGTCAAAAGTGCTATCGACCAAAAAAGTAAACGGACAACTGCTGAGGCGGCTGGGCGCCTCAGCCTGTTATCTGTCCCGTGTGCTGAGGTAGGTATAGTGCTATGATTGACCCCGTTGCATTTCGCCCTCACGTTGAACTTCGCTCGCGTCGTGAATCGCGTAGCCGCTCCGAACGCCTGAGGCGTGGTCCATTTACATTTCTTACCGGCGGTACAATTGCCGAACCTCGCCCGCCTTCGCGTGGTCCGCTTACTTTTTTCGGCTGACTGAACATTTACCGCTGCGTCCATCCAGAACTGTGTGGAATAGTATACCATAAACTGTTATACTTCGTTTTTTTTTAATTTTATTTCATCGAACGCATCTCCTTTTGAATACTGTGGAACCGGCATAACGGAGTGAAGCGCCGTCTTCTTTGAAACGTGTACACTTGTCGAAAATGAGAGAGAGAGAGAGAGAAGAAAGTCATCTTTAGTAAAAACTTGAGTCACTTCTTCAGCGGAATTTTCGCAAGACGGCGAAAAAGAATAGTTGTCAGCAAATAAAGGAAGGAAAGCGCCTGCAACGTTTGCCTCTCGTTACGGCTTCCTGTTTTCAGCCTCGAGAGAAACCGTCTCCTTTCCCTGCGCAGCAGTTATGGTAAATACATGAACGGTGGCGGATACCACGTTGCTTTATCAGCGGAAAATGCAAACCCCGAAAGGTCAGATTATCAGAAACGACGGCGAAGATAGTGGTGTATTGCTGAAGTTCTACAAAAACGCTCTTTGTTTTCTTCCTTTCTTTTTAAATGCGACTTTTGTGAACAGGCATGAAGGGGCATTATATTTTAAACAAGTATGCCAAGTACTTACTAGGTCTCTCTGTTTTCTTTTTCCTTTTTTTTTTTTTGCCTCTGCGGACAGCAGTGCACCGAACGTCTAATTTCAAATGCAGAGCGCACGTTTTGTCCGTTATGCCAAGTGGAAGTTTTCAGGAGACGTTTTTTGATTTCCATAAAGGATAGCAAGGCATTCTCGATTACTATCGGGAGAAGAAAGAATAGCTTCGGTACTTTACACCACACTACACAGTACCCAAGAGGACGCGACTGCGCTGTCAGATACAGGCCAACACAATTCCTATATGCTCTACTTTCCTCAGTCACATCCAGCATTCAACTTCGTGCCTTAACAGGTGTTGTGGACGCGCACCGATTCCGACGTTATTTTGTGTAACTCAGGAACATCAGCGTCCGTCGGCCCGCCCAACTCGACATCTTTGCGATGACATTGTTAAAACTTTTCCCCGCCCCGCCACGGTGGTCTAGTGGCTATGGTACTCCGGCTGCTGATCCGAGAGCCGCGGGATCGAATCCTGGCTGCGGCGGCTGCATTTCGATGGAGGCGAAATGTTGAGGCCCATTTGCTGTGCGATGTCAGTGCACATTAAAGAACCCTAGGTGGTCAAAATTTGCGGAGCTCTCCACTACGGCGCCTCTCTTAATCAGAGCTGGTTTTGGGACGTTAAACCCCGCATAACAACAAAACTATTCCCACGTGCCTGTGCTGAGAGGCGAAATGTTGAGGCCCATGTACTGTGCGACGTCAGTGCACGTTAAAGAACCTCAGCTGATCGAAATTTGCGGAGCCCTCCAATACGGCGTCTCTCATAATCGTATTGTGTATTATTATTATTATTATTATTATTATTATTATTATTATTATTAAACAAAACTGTTTTCCGTTACCACGTGTGCAAAGACCACAGGTGGTGCGGAAAATGCAATCAATCATCTTCGCACTAATTTGCCATCATCCGGGACATTGAAGGCATGGCCTTCTCACCCTGCGCATGCTTGTACGCACAGAGCACCACTACAAAACTTTTGTGTCCCACTTTTCATCCTTTCGTGTTTTTTTTTTTTTTTCCTTATGCAAGGTCATCGTTACTCACGCCTCCACAGCACACACGGTGCAAAGCATGGCCGAAAAGTGCTCTTTATGAGCAAAAAGAAAAAAACAAAATGTTTTCCGCTGTTCAAAACCGGACGCAAATGCCTTGGCTTGGGATAGGCGTACAGAGATGCTTGCAGTAGAGGACACGGCATTGCCGTACGATGTCTCTCGGCGTGTTCAGTTTCCTCCTCTTTCTCTTCCTCCTTGCACGCAGCGCTCCAGGTTCTAAGAGTTGATATAGTCTCCGATCAGCATTCATGCCACGGACACGGAGGCGAGAAAATGCCCGTGCGTGCAACCCCACGTTGCATTTCCGATGGAAAATTTCGCGTCTTTCATGGTTCTTCTTTTTTTTTTTTCACTTTCGTTCTGCGTAGCACTTAGCCTTCCTTTAGGCCACCAGGATGAATGATAGAGGTGCAGTACGCTGGAAACATTCACCTATCCTTTATCCGCACAGCATGAACGTGTTTCTCGGCGAAGAGCCGAATGCGAGTGAGTGCGAAGCATTAGCGATCATCGTGAACGAGCATGAATGAACAGTCGCGTTGAAATCTGACCTGTGATGGTTTCTACACTTTTCTTTGATACTGTGCGAATTTGTACAACTTTCGCGCATTCTCGCGCGTTACACACCTGAAATGTCAGCAAATGTCAGCGTCTATACGGAGTGTATCCATGTGTTGCAACGTATCCGTACATTCAAGCAGGTGCTTTCACATGGCGCAATATCTGTGCAAGTTGCTTTCGTGTCTCGAGAACGCAGTTTTCTTTCGTTTTTTCTTCTTTTTGCCTTGTGTTGTAACATGATTCTCGTCGCGATCGGCGGCGAAGTAGCAGCCGTCGGTGTTAGCCAAGGAATTGGGAGAGGCACGTTCGATTGCGCCCTGCTGTCCGGCACAGCGTACGGTATACGCCGTTGACCATCGCGAAGCAAGCTCACTGCTGTTTCCTTGTTTTCTTCAAACTGGTTTTTGCCGTGCGCGCGTGGCTCGTCTCGTCAGAGTTAGCTTGGCCAAGGTGATGGACGGCTTCGCAGACGCCTGATGGAGAGGAGATGTGTTTATACTGGCCTTCAGGCGCTGCACATTCCCGGCCCGTTTGTCCGTTGGTCAGTTTGATACGTCACATAGTTGGGACCACAGCTGATACGAGACCAACCACTACGACCTCTACTCATTGCGAGCAACGATTCTTGCATTGTGCCATTGCTAAAAATAATAATATGACGAGTAACTTTATGGACCGCACGAATGTTATTTGCGAAGTGCAAGCTTCATTGTATTATTTTCTACAACGCTTCACTCCAGCCTTGATTTCTTCGGGAAGCCAATTTATTTCTCGTAAGAGTAACACCTGAATTAAATGGGGCAACTGCGCATGATACCGTTTACAGGTGAATATATTTAACGGGGAACACGACTTCTTTGTAACTCGCGGTGACGCATTTGGTCTCATAACGAGTCTAATCGAAACGGGAATAGAGATGTTTGACGCGCAGCGTAGTGCAAATTACGTGCTAGTGACGCTGCAAGCTTGTCGAAAGTCTTCTTCGGGGCACTGTAGCCGAAACAAGAAAAATAGACATCGTTAGTTATTATTCATTATCGTAAAACGCTGCCGACAGGAGATGATCCTTGACAGAATCTATTTACCGATATCGCGCTGATATTGTAAACATTGCGTGAATACACAAACTTGCACACTGACTAGTGAATAACCTGACTGATTAGGCATTGTTTTCACGGGTTTGTGATAGAGCGTTAGTGACATTCCGGTACGGGTCGACACGTGTAAGCGCAGCACTGAGCCGTGAGGATCTAGAGCTTGGGTGAACGCGCGCACACATGAGCTGTTACGACCGGGCTTTCTACCAGGAACGGTGCACATGGCTGTATGCCTGCATTGCAGTGTCCCCACCGGAGGGTGACTAATTCGGTCACCCACCAGGCCATCTCTGTTGGGGGTCGACACTGCAGGTGCCCGTGAGCACAGTGTCCCGGGAAACGTATACCCGACTCTCTTGGACCAGATGCGTCCGCGACAAGGTGGCGCCGCCAAATGTCGCTGCTCACCCGCGGTGTTTGTGCGTGTGTGTGCGCGTGGGTGTGTGTGCGAGCGCTGCTACTTTGCCCGCAGAAGGCAGCGCTTTTGCCCCTTTCCTACTCGATGCGAACATGGAGAGGGAGTGTGGAGGCGGTCACTGTGGGCGTCGGAGGGACGACCCCTTCTAACGGACCCTCATGCATTGATTGGACACCTATGCAAGATGTTCCCGAACAATGGACTCTTGAGATGTATAAGACGAGCCGCCGAGCTCACTCTCGGCGCTTTTTGGGAAGCGCTTTTTGGGAATCGCTTTTTGGAATCGCTTTTTGCATTATTTTTTCCTTGGACCATCTTACTGTAAATATGTGAATTAAACGTCCTTGAAGTTCACTCTGCCCCGGCTGTCCTCCTGAGACCCGTCACCTGCGGGTCGTTTTCACCGCTCACCACCACGCTACCCGCTGGCCGGCTCTTGTAGCAGGCCAGTCGTAACAGAGCATAAGTGAGTGCTGGTAAACGTGAGGAACGCCGACAATGTGAGATTTAGTGGACGTGCGTATGAACGGGAAGGAACGGTTTGCGACCCTGCAGTGAACATGGGTATGAATGGATGAGGGCCGGTGAGTGAGTGGGTGCATGAGTTGGTGCCGGTACTTGTGAACGCGAACAACAACGAACGCGAGTAAGTGTTGGTGAGCGTGGTGAGCCTGAGTCCCAGATTAGTGCGCGTGCACGTGCGTATGAGTTATACGCAGCCAACACTATTATTATCAATGGGCCTTGTTGTCGGTGCAGCTGATTTTCGCATTAAATTAACTGACGACTAGCGCAACTATCGCCGTATCCAGATTGTTATTTTTGCGAACGAAAACCATTCGCGCCGCATCGTTTGCCGTGCGGAATTGTTCAGCAAAAAGTCGACTTCGGGTTTGCTTAACCAGCTCCACTGAAAAGAACAATAGCTCGTCTACTCTCGGCGCACAATTCTTTCATTGTCTAGCAAATCATGCTCTCGATTGCCGCTGTTTCGAATGCGCTGTACGACCACCGTGTGCTATGTAGGTTTAGTACAGAAGAAGGTGGCCACTTATGCATAAAAGCAAAATGAGCCGTTGCACAGATTTCAAACAGTGATGAATTGCCTGCTCTACAATACTCAATGCAGATCCATGCAAATGTCTATGATGCTCTCTTGATTTCATTAAATGATGTTGCCGCTGTGACAGTGTAGAACACGTTGGCTTATAGCTTCATCGTAATTATGTCGCTGTAACGATGTTATCTTTCAATATAAGGAGCTAAGGGGAATATATTTTATGAGGTTATAGCATTGGGGATTTGTGCTAGCGCACCGTGACAAAATATCCCGAGGTGGCACTCTAGAACTGTTCGACCTTAGAACCGTTCGTACTTCTGGCTTAGCAGAACAGGCCGACGAAGGGGTAATGCTAAGGGGCCTGTTACATCTGTGAAGTTATACGCTGTACGTGGGAATATATAATCTTATATTATATTGCCTCCATAAATCCTTATATTTAGGCATTTATACCTAACAATGTCGTTCACTACGGTTCTCTGGGGGATCCCAGTTCGAATTAATGCGCTGAGATAACGGCCTGAGCAAATGGCTTTTCTCTATCCTTCAGCTAAGCGGTACCGTCTAGACCGTAATTCGTTCGAAAAAAGGTGTGTTGGCGACATTTGAAAAAAAAAAAAAATCTCATCGTGTTATTCTAGCTTCGGCAAAGCTGAAATGCGCTATAAGCTCCTATTTCACTTACTTTCCCCAAGGAAATATTTTTAGAAGCTTTGTATTGTCTATTTCATTATGTGATAAATTCAGGACGCGTGGAGTCTCTAAACCAATGGCAGTATGTCCGTTTCCGTGGTGCTGTGTAACAGCCGGTCACACTCCTCCACAAGGCGACGAATTCATGCAACGCGACTGAATGGTATTCGGAGGGCATTGGCCATATATAGTATAAACAAATTTGTAGACTAGACTTTATCAAATTTCTAAGAAAGCCAAGTGATTTAAGGTAATGCTTAACTTTCGTTTTTCTAAAGTTTCAATACAAGCGCGTTTCAGTATCTTACTATGAAAGGAATAAATGTGTAGCGAAATATCAAATGACGTAAAAACATTATACACGTGCCTAAAAGTCATAACGTAACGGATATGTTACCATATATACTCGACCCTGAGTTGACAGGAAGACCACGCACATTATTGCACGGCGCAGCGTCTGAACGACTGAGGAAAAACCACTGGCTTTAGTGATGGTCACCTTGAGAAGCCGCAGAATGACATATACGTGTAGGTGTCCGATGTCACGCAGCAAGTGTGGGCTATAAGAGTGCTAGCAGTTATCATTAGGGCTGCGTGTCGCAGCACCGACTGTAAAGAAAAGTAAGTGTCGCATGCGACAACTGCGGCCGACCAAATTATGCAACTGAATGCGTCGACACGAAATCTCCATAATAATGAGTTCTTTTTTTTTCAAAGGACCCCGTCTATAGTAGCGATCAACGCTTTACAGATTCGTGGATTCCGTTGTTTGGTCACTTCACGCTTGACCACGCTCGAATGCGTGCGACGCTGAGGCAGCTATATAGAAGCGGCTCATCCTCTACTTACAACAACATTAGCGTCTGCCATGGACACGAGCACTACCCACCTTTTCTAGCTAAATATTAGGCGCTGCACTTACTACTGCCTGTGGTTTTCCAGCACTAATGGCTTCCGCGGTGTCGTCAGCACAGCGTGATGAGCACAACCGGCCGAATAGAGCCGATTGTAATTCTGCCAGTGAGGGCCGCGTTTTATAATAATCGTGATCATCATCATAATCACCCCATTTTCATACCCGCTGCAGGGACTAAGGCTTCTTGAAATGATCTCAAACATACCCCGGTGTCCTGCGCGAACTGACTTCATTTTATACGCCTATTGTGGACGACTGCTGTGGGCGATGTTTTGTCTTCTCGGACTGTTATGACAGCGTACAGTTTTATACCAACCCTTCAATGTTCTCATCCGTCTGCTGTAAGCTGATGTTGACAAGCTTGTCTTGATGGGCCCACATGTCCGAAATCGCTCGCGTGTAGCTGTGCACGACTCGACATTGCTCTAAAGGCCAATACTTTAAAAGGTCTACACACAACATGAGGCCGCTTAACTGCTTAAACGCAAACTGCTACGGGCCCTATATGGTCTCGCGTTTAACGTTATACAAGACACGCACGCCTTTTCGTTCACTCACACTTTAAGGGTTAGGGCCTCAAGACAAAGAAAACAGGCGTTTCCATCGTATTACTCGCCTTTTCGTTAAGTTACCAGAGCAATAGCTGGAACGACAGGACGCGTAGCTCCCTGCAGCATCCCGCTGGCGCGCATCACCCTACTTGAGATAGGATCAGGTCTATCCTGAGCCAGAACCATGAATACTGATTGGCGCGCAGTGCCTTTCTTAGTCCCGTGAGCTGCCCCTGTTCGCAGCTTCATTTGCGTATACAAGAGCGAACGAGGAGCGACTCATCTATCGCCCGCTCTCCCGTTGGCTTTACCCATGTTTGTTGTTTTCTTCCTACACTCTGTGGACAAACCAGCGCACCAGGTCATCATCAAAGCACCTTGCACATACGAAGAGACCAGAGACTATCTTCTTTTTTTGTTGTTGTTGTTGTTTCCTCACCACAAAACAACAGGCCGAACGAGCTGTGTCAGTGTGGGAGAACTGACTGCAACACACACGAAAGCGCAGCACAGACGGTGCACGACATGGGAGCTAGATGGCCAACTTGCACTTGTTTCTTGCGCCGGCGAGAACAACAGAGTCACGCCCTCCGCATCGTTCGAACAGTTGGCCCGGCAGAAACTGTTTCAGCGGTGGCGTGGCGGCGGCGGCGATCCGCGAGTTCATTTGCATACAATCACGCCGCGCACCGTTCAACGCCGCCTTCGTTCTGTTCGCTTTGCGGAGCGGTGTCCCTTGCGCGCCGGGCTATAATTGCGTATATCGCGGTGGCCGCCCTGTAGCTTTTTGCGCCGCGCACGCAGCGTTGAGCCAAAGTCCTCGCTGCTTCTGCGAACACCGGCGCGGAACGAACGAAACCGAGAGACTCGAGCTCACGCAAAACCCCGCAAAGCCCGTTCGGGCGCTACAGTGCGTTGGCCATTAGTGATCAGGTGGAAGGGAGTCCGGCGAATACACCTCTGGTGCGGATCACGATCCAATGCCGCCGCAACGCAACACGGATCGGCTACGCCGCTTGCAGTGAACCCGGAAGTCGAAAGAGAAAACGGAACTGCTCGCCGTGACAAAACGCTTTTCTTGTTTTCCGTTCTTGTCGATTTGATTTGCCTTTTAGTTCTAGCTCGCATGCCGCGCGCTCGGACTTGACGTTTACTTTGCTGTCAGAGGAGTCTCTCTGCGTTGCCTTACGGCTGCGAGAGGAGAGCGAACGGTCGCGTTTTGAAGCACATGGACTGTGAGAATTAGCATGCACTATGCTTTAAATACACATTAAAGGTGGACTATGTGGTAATAATAATCTGGAGTGTTCAGAAGGCGGATACAGGGCAGAAAATTAAAAATATAAAATGTTCAGGGATGTGCCAGCAATGACAATTAGGGAGTTTTAGCAGCGCCGGCTTACCTTGGGGTAATGACGGTAATGCCATACCGTCGTGGTCGGGATGCAGCTATTTTGGTCGGAAAGGCCTGCACTAGTCGCTTCGCGAGTACGGAAACGTCGTCAGATGACAAAACTTGCTGGTAAAGTCCTCAGAAGCTAAATTTTCTACCTGCCGACAACGACGGTACGGCATTACCGTACTTACCGTACGGTAAGCCTCCGCTGTTAAAACTGCCTAATTGAGTTAGCAGTGCTTGAGAGGGAGTTGGATTTTTGTACGCAATACCGCTTCGTTCAGAAGGTTGCCAAGCGTGCAATAGAACATATATAAGGCGCTGGCCCTGCCACGGTGGTCGCATGATCGAATCCCGACCGCGGCGGCTGCATTTCGATGGAGCCAATATGTTTGAGGCCCGTGTACTCCGCGACGTTACTGCAGGTTCAAGAACTCCAGGTGGTCGAAATTTCCGGAGCCCTCCACTAGTCTTCCTCAATCAGATCGCGATTTTGGAACGTAAAACACCAGAGATTAATATTGTATACAAAGCGCTGACGAAGACAAAAAATAATTTACAATAGTTAAAAGTTGGCCTAGTTGGTGTTCAGACTTCACGTTCATCGTAGTTTAGCGCTAAGGTAACACACACAGTAAAGAAGGACCACAAACAACAAAGGCGCTTAACTTCTGCCGAATTCTTTGTTAGGAAAGGGTCATTTATCTCGAGGACATTCAACACTTTAAGCAGGAACTTACTAATACAGTGCTACCACGTGCCACCTTCGTTCACAATAGTTCTAAGCGGAGCATCCGGTTTATGCGTCTTAACGCTAAAGAAAAGCTTAACGCTAAAGAGCGCCTTTGTTGTTTGTGGTCCTTCTTTACTGTGTGTGTTACCTTTGCGCTAAACTACGATGAACGTGAAGAAGACAAAAAAGTGTGTGCTCGAGGAGTCTGACAGAGAACACAATGGTAGAGTTAGGAGGATAGAGTATCGGTCGAAGCTTTGGGGCTTTGATTAGGTGTTTTGCCGAAATTCATGGGAACTCGGGCGTACTGCGGGATAGCTCTTCTTTTGCATTTCACTGCGTGTGAACTGTGCTGTAACATCCGTTACCGACGTTGAGCAGTAAAATAAGAGAGAAACGTAGCTGTGAGAGACACTCGCGCAAGAGAGGGACGCGAAACATGGACGCCTAACGGCATGAAGCCGCTAGAGTCGGCGCACAACAGTCCGAAAACCGAAACTGCTGGCGAGGGTATCTCGCCTGGGGGACGCTATTCCTGGCCAGTATCACATTTACGGGTGCAGTAACGAGTGGTGTCAAGCGACAGCTGGTGTGCTGGGATGTTTTGGTCGTGCTTTCAAGGCCTGCGCGTACTGATAACAATTGCCATTAGGCTGTGCAGCCAGAAAACTGTTAGCGACGTGCGACGCTTGCAAACTGCTGTTAGGGATTTGTAGAGAATGTAGTGAATTTGATTTGTAGATTAAATGACATCGCAAATAATAGCATTTTGATTTGTTTTTCACCCTTGTTATGCAGCTGTACCTCTAGAGAATTGGAGAAATCGTGGCTAATAACGTGTGCGGCCCACAGAAGATGAATGGAGAAATGGAGTGCCACCTTCCGCACCACAAACGTACAAACCCCGTACCACACGCACACTGATACATGTGCGCACACTCGGGAGCTAAATGCGCAAACATTTCCTGGATAGTACCTTCACCTATAGCGCTCAATAATGTGAAAACTGTCACAGCGGATATTATGGGAAAGGGGGAACACCTCACACACTGTCGCCTTCAGCTTATGTCTAGCTCCATCAGTCGAATTCATACGGTTGATTGATTGATTTGTGGGGTTTAACGTCCCAAAACCAGCTATGATTATGGGAGACGCCGTAGTGGAGCTCTCCGGAAATTTCGTCCACCTGGGGTTCAAGTTTATTCGCAGCAAAACTATGCATGCTGAAACTGCCTGCACTGACTGGCGGCTCATGTAAACACTGTAGGGCCAGATTTACTTGCACTGTTGCTTCGGCGCGAACTAAGGTGGAAGCCCTGCAGAGACGACTCAAGAAAGGAGGGTCTCTTCGCACGTTCTTGTTAGTATAGCTTACAGGCATGGGATCCCGCGCGAATTTGATTAATATGGATGGCAACGGAGACCGGAAACAATTCGCCGGGCCGCGCTCATTATCCCACGGCCGTATGCGGCAAAGCACTCGGCTGAACCCGTGGGACCTGCCGGCACGGAGGGCCGGCGCGAATAATTCAAATTAATTGCCGCACTCTCTATACCGCCTCAACAAAGAGCACCGTATAAGCCACTAGCAACGACGGTGCCGAGAAAGCTTTACTGTGCGACAGTGAAACTTGCTTGTAGGAGCCTCACAGTATACAATGGCGGGGCCAAGTGTAAGACGTTAGCCCGGAGAAAACTCGGGAATGGTCTCGGCGTAATAAATTGAGTGTTGGCGTGTTTCATTAGGGCTGTGTAGAAAGAGCAGCGCAGATTTAAAGGCGTGGGGAAGGGACGAGGGGTGGGGGAGATGGAGGCAAATATATATAGACGTACACAAAAGTCAGGTCTTAAACGGGCGTATAGATTCAGCGAAACTCGGTTTCTGAAGATAGATGTCCTTTTTGCATTTGTTTTTTTCTGCCTCTGTTTATCTTGACATGGCGCTCGTTTGAGGGTCGGCACTGTGGACTATCCAAGATTCTCCCATTCCTATTGTTTTCATTCTCTTTCATTTTTTCCCCCTTCTGTAGAGTGACACGTTCTTCGCGGCGGTACAAGCTCCATCTACATCAACGCCAGCCGAAAGAGAAACGGGCATATATTTGTACTGCGTAGATCGGGAAGCCGTCAGAGGCAGCACGCACGTATCGAGAAGGAACGTGCTTCACGATGATCGATGATCGCGATCCGTATCATGGTTTCCTCTTTGTTTTCTTTTCAATTCCTTAGATCTTGAGCTATTCCGAGTTCGCAATGTTCCAGAAACGCACTGTATAGGAAATATCTGTGCGGGCATATGACGGGAAGCCTCGGAAGAGCGACACATTTTCCATCGTTATTATGACGCGCAACGCAGGTCGAGACGTTGCTCGAGTGATGTTCATGTGGAGGGGATAAGACGGGTAGCGCGCTGAGCGTGGTTGTTAGTGGCAAATGCGTTGTGAGCATGAAAAGTAGTTTAAGTCTACGTCAGTCGCGGAGGATGGTGGAGTTTGCGCGTAATATGTGGCGGCGTACTACGTGCGTGTACCGGCCACGCAAAATATTGTCACATGGTTGTGACGATGAAGGGCGCTTAACTTCGACCGTTGAAGATTGAGACACCATACTGGCCGGACCTTGCCAAGTAAAGGAATTGGCTCACTGTGCATTGATAGCGGTGAGCACAGTCGTGCGTCGGTCAGATGATTAACAGTGATCACAGGCGACATGCGTCGAAGCTCGCGTCGTGTCTGCAACGTTGAAGACGGAGCACTTCATTCGGGAAGCAGCACGCAAGTTCACTCGCGGCCTGCAGCGAACGATAACATGCGCAACCGACGGTAAGAAAGGCGGTGCCAATGATAGAAAAGGAAAAAGACTGCGCGTGCTAATATGGCACAATAATCCCCATATGGTTAAATTTAAGGCGAACTCTTATACTCATAAACATGGCATACTTCACTACCTTAGTCCTAATTTAGTGCGATAAACCCCGCGATTTCAATCAATCAATCAATCAATCAATCAATCAATCAATCAATCAATCAATCAATCAATCAATCAATCAATCAATCAATCAATCAGATTCGCTATTAAATGTGCCAGCGCCCTGTTGAACAAGAGCTAAAACATCGCTCAGAAGGTTGACTGGCCACAAGGGTTAGAGGCCTTCGTAAGCCGCTACAACAGCGACTTATTGCTCCTGTACTTGCATTTGTACTTTTAGAAATGAATGAATGAATGAATGAATGAATGAATGAATGAATGAATGAATGAATGAATGAATGAATGAATGCCACTGTAAATTCAGCATCACATACTATTTAGTTGTGCCGGAAACATCTGGCCCGAATAGGATTGCGATGGCATCAAGAGCGATTTTCAGTTGCCTTAGAAAAATTGTCGCGACGTAAACTCAACGGCCCTATTACCGTCCACAATTCTCTCCGCGGCGCACAGTGTTTGAATACAGGCTCACAAATTCGCGATATACGTAAAAGGCAGGCGTCGAGAATAACGCTCGCTGAAGTGGCGTTAGCGAATTCTGCGGGGAGAGGGTTTGTGGCTGCTGCCCGCTCAGAAGGTGATTTCTTGCCCAATCAATGATTACTAATTATAACTTCCTTAGGAAGAGGGGGCATGAGCGCCGCGAGAGTCCGTTTTCAATTCAAAGTCACGCCGCTCCTTTGCACTATATCTTCTGTGTCCAGGCCACGGTATGAATCCTCCCCCATCTTTCCTGCGCTCCTTTCGAGGACTTCAGGCTTAGACTGGTGAATTGGTGCGGCACCTGCTCTGTGTATGACTTGAAAGCGTGTTGACTGTACCAGAAAGATTCCACCGCCATCATGTGCACACGAGTATGCTATAACTGCTATCTTAAAAACGTTACACTATGTATAACTCGCTTGATCGTGGCGGTGGCGCGTTTATAGCTGCAGAAATATAGAATAGTTATAGACTGATTACTGCATTTTCAGTACGCGGTGCATATGATTGGCATGCTATAGAGAACGAGAAAGCTTGTTAGGCGTCTAATGTCATTAACTCTCGTGGCTTCTATTGCGAACTCCTTTGCTTCACCCCGCATCCCTCCCCAACCACCAGCTAAAAAAGATTGCTTAAACGTCTTCAGTAAGCGGTCAGGGTCACATGCAACGTCTTTCACATCTTTCTCATGATATTGCACTAATAGTGATAACAGTAAATGTTTTCTTCCCTGCTTGAAACTCTGCAGCACGCGGTATAGATATATATAACACCTGTACAACATTGTGGGTTAGTTGATATTGTTGAACGTGTAATATACGTGTAAATAGTCTTCATTGTGTTATTTACGTAACAATGTGTCCTTGTACCAAGAAACCCCATTAAAATATAGAGTTGTGGATAACGGCGGACATTACCTTATTGTCGTGTGCAAGCAGTACAGGCAGGACGACCTGCTGGTATTACCAAGTGTATATAGTCTATACAAGCTGTAGCAAAGTTAACGCGGCTGTGCTCTAAATATACATGATATTTCCTTCCGGGATGCCTGTGTCAGTTGCATGGGGCCTTTAGTTTATTTAAATATTTTTATTCCTTTTACGTGCCTTTCAGAGCGATGCCTTTCGGAGCCAGTTAACTTCTTGCAAGGCGACTTCTACGCTTCGCTTTTGTTTAGTCAGGACCGAGCGCAACCGAAGATTTCAGCTCACGTTGTAGGGCCTGCTTACTCATAAACTTACGTGTGATAACATATTAAACGAAAACGCTTTCCTTGCGCTTCCACGTGTGTTTTGGCGTTTGTCGTCGCTTCCTCTCCTGATGTGCTCCTGGTATGTATGCGAACCCAGGCTGGCGTCATGCCTGATAAATAATAATAATAATAATAATAATAATAATAATAATAATAATAATAATAATAATAATAATAATAATAATAATAGAGGTTTAACGTGCCAAGACCACGAAATATGAGACACGACACTTATTAGAGGCCCCACAGTAATTCTGACCACCTAGAGTTCTTCAACGTCCGTCTAAATCTAAGTGCACGGGCTTCGATCCCACGACGTCTAGCTTAGCAAGCCAACACCGTGGCTGCTAAGCTACCATGGGAGAGGGGGGGTTATAGCTAACTCGGGTATGCATACAACTGTTTTTGTTGATTACGAACCCATTCTTAATGACTTCACAGAATAGATGTGTGTGGCGAACGTGGGACTGTTAGATTCGGAAAAAGAAGGGATTCAGGCGACGCAAAATGATACGATTTGTCTTGCAATGACGAGGAATCAAGGTCTTTGGTACGACGATAACGTGGACAGGCGTACGGAGCAGGATGCACTAACAAAATCAAACACTGCATTTGCAGAGCACTACAAGTTTACCTATGTGCGCAGTCCGCTTTTCGGACGCTTTCCGGTGCATCTATGTATAGCCTAGCGCCTTCACTGAGGTTACGCTCTTTGCGCAGTGTACTTGGCGGCTGGAAGACGTCCGATGTCCAAGAACAGTTTCGCTGAGGTTATGTTATGCCGACATAAATTTAGGAACACGCGGCTCAACCACAACGTTTTAGCTTTGAAACGAACGGCAACTGAATACCAACATACAGAAAATGGTAAGAACTGTAACAGCGACGGACACTTTGATTACATGTGGTCAGATTGCCGACACAAAGCAATATTTTGACGAGTTCATGGACGCTACATACGAACTCGCACACTGCCTCAATTTTAGAAGATGACCTATGTACTTATACCCTTTCTTTGGTTTGTTAAGCTTTTTACAAGAAACTGTCTTCTTGAGTAAGCTTTTACAATGCAACCTTTCTCCTTAAATATGCTGCAAGGTTGCGACCAGTAGTAACAAGTCTGAATAAACAGCGAAGCTGGTGGCTTCGTTAGGTTGTTACTTAAGTTACCTTAACTCTGCTTTGGTATTTTTTATGGCTACGTTCTTACGGGGGATATTAGCTAAGCTAAGCTAAGCTAAGCTAGGCTAATGAAGCCGCCCAGCCTCGTTGCTCACCTGTTTTCGATATTCCGGGTCAGCCAAGCGACGTCGCCTATCCTCGGCTTCCCTGGCAAGTATACCAATGGACCGGCGCAAAGACAGCGTTTCCTTTATCTATCGGTGTGCCATGCCTCTCGCGCGGTGTCTTTCTTCCGTCATCAAGTCACGCTGTCGTTGTTCCACGTCTCGGTAGAGCAGCGCAACTGCAAGTTGTGTCAGCTAGTGGACATGCATGCGAGCGCGCGTTTCCTTCAGTGCGACTAGCGTTTGGCGAAGCTATTCGAACGGCGTCCTGATGTAGCGCCTCCGCGTTTATATGTATGGCAGTGTGGCAGTTTCTTTACATGGGATCAAGGGAAGAAAGGGGTCTGACGAAACGCCTCCTCCGCCTTTATGTTGTAGTGGGCTGAGGGCATGAGGGCAAGAGAAGGAAGTACGCGAGCGAATTCCGCACATTGGGCATTACATAGAAGTGCGCGCGCACCTTTTTTCATGATGACGATAGTTTAGTGAAGACGATCCCGGAGTTTTTCCAAGCTTAAACAGCTTCTCTGCCAAAAATTAATGTCTTGTGGCTGGCACGGCCTAGCCTTAATTTTTTCGGCTCCATTAGTAAAAAAAAATACTGTTAATTAATGACAAGTTCGCCATACTTAACTAGACGTTCATCGGATTCGTGCCGTTTTATTCGAAACTATATTTAGAAACGCCTTAGGGTCCTGCCCATCGTGTAAAAGCTTTCCAAATGTATTTGCCACGAATTCATTCACTGCTTTAGTGCGCCATTGATCATTTGATCGGCATGCGAAGTCCTGCACTGAATGCAGTCTCACTGAAGCTTACCGAGATCTCGCTGCGATTGTCGCCAATCTACTGCCGACACGGAAATGTCGCCGCGACTTCGGCGTTAAGGAAAACGCGCGAAAAACGTTCGTCAGGCGTACGGCTGGTATGGCGAACAAGTCTGGCTGGTGAGAGGCGTTCTTGGCGGTTGTTCAACTTTGGTAGTGCACTTTTGCAAACACTACACTTGCGCATTCGCCTCACATTCGACTCAATGTCGCTGCAGTTGTGAAACCGTTAGATTATTATCGGCTATATGTAAGAGAATCTCGCGCACATCTTATTTTTTTTTTTTACGTGTGTGGGAAGCTTGCGTAGCTTGCCGTGCTTGCATTAACTAAACTTAAGCCTAAGTGGCCGCACTATACCTTCCGCGGCAGCGCGTGGCGATGTCTTATGCGTATCGAAGACGTGAGTCCAATTACAAGCCACGGCGGTCGCATCATCGATGGAGGCAGGTGTTCTTACATTCGGGTGCATGTCCAGAAAAAAAAAAAAAGAAGACAGGTTGTCAAAATTATTCTGGCACACTCTGCTGCGGCGTGCTGCTTGATCGTACCTTGGGTTTTGCATGTAGAACTCAGAATCCACGTGGTCCGGTCACACAAGAAGAAATAAGTGTGCACCCTTTCTAACATCGCCGTGATAGCTTTATTCCCTCGGTGCTGTCGCTTTCGTTTATAATTTGCCAATCACGTACTTTATTTCGTAATGACGTTATTATCACTAGGAAGAGACTACACGGAAGAAAAACGCGCAGCGCCCGAGGCCACTCGCGTCGCTGTGTTAGCTTTTCTTCTATGTGTAGCGTCGTTTTGGCGGTAAGAATTGCTCTTAACAAGTGCCAACTGGACCAAGAACGTACCTTACTTCATTGTCGTCGTCGTCGTCGTCGTCGTTGTTGTTGTTGTTGTATTACATGAAAGACACCGACGTGACGTTATCGTGAAGTTTGTTATTTACAATAAGTGACGACTGTTGCTCGCCGTACTCGGGCTAGAATTGCACGGTGACAAAAAGAAAACGAATGCTGCTGTCTCGTGCTTAAACGACTAATTCCAGACAAACCAAAGCAGCAACGTATGGTATACAGTGCACGTTAAAGGACACCAGGTGGTCAAAATTTCCGGAGCCCTCCGCTGCGACGTCTCTCGTAATAATATCGTGGTTTCGGGACGTAAAACCCCAGAAATCAATCAACAGATGGTATAGTGCTCAGACACCTCAGGATAGAACAACTTAATGAGCAAACAGACAATGAAGCCTAGGAAAGCATAAGGGAAGTTACTTGTGGTATTGTAATTGTGGAGAAAGTAGAAAGGAATTAAAGTGGACGAAAAGACAAACCTGCCTTCGGTGGGACCCGAACCCACGACCTTCGGATGTCGCGTCCGATGCTCTACCAACTGAGCTACAAAGGCGATCGTCCCCCCGTCCACTTTTATTGTGTATTTATGTGCGTATTATCCTGGGAGTGTTAGGCAGCGCCACTCGTGGCCAAGGCGGCGTGTGTAGAACACACTTTCTTGCCAGGAGGCGTCACGTAGAACGTGAACTTAGACGAGATGGCTGCTGCCCAATAAGCCCTCGCATGCTACCTAAGGCACCAAGTCTGCCGCAACGAGGCCCAAGCTATGAAATAACGAAAGGGAAGGGGTCAAGGGCTCGTTCTTTATTTGTTAGAAACAACTTAATGAGCAAACAGACAATGAAGCCTAGGAAAGCATAGGGAAGTTACTTGTGGTATTGTAATTGTGGAGAAAGTAGAAAGGAATTAAGTGGACGAAAGACAAACCTGCCCTCGGTGGGAACCGAACCCACGACCTTCGGATGTCGCGTCCGATGCTCTACCAACTGAGCTACAAAGGCGGTCGTCCCCCCGTCCACTTTTATTGTGTATTTATGTGCGTATTATCCTGGGAGTGTTAGGCAGCGCCACTCGTGGCCAAGGCGGCGTGTGTAGAACACACTTTCTTGCCAGGAGGCGTCACGTAGAACGTGAACTTAGACGAGATGGCTGCTGCCCAGATGGCTGTCGTGGGTTCGGGTCCCACCGAAGGCAGGTTTGTCTTTTCGTCCACTTTAATTCCTTTCTGCTTTCTCCACAATTACAATCCACAAGTAACGTCCCCCTATGCTTTCCTAGGCTTCATTGTCTGTTTGCTCATTAAGTTGTTTCTAACAAATAAAGAACGAGCCCTTGACCCCTTCCCTTTCGTTATTTCATAGCTTGGGCCTCGTTGCGGCAGACTTGGTGCCTTAGGTAGCATGCGAGGGCTTATTGGGCAGCAGCCATCTCGTCTAAGTTCACGTTCTACGTGATGCCTTCCTGGCAAGAAAGTGTGTTCTACACACGCCGCCTTGGCCACGAGTGGCGCTGCCTAACACTCCCAGGATTAATACGCACATAAATACACAATAAAGTGGACGGGGGGACGACCGCCTTTGTAGCTCAGTTGGTAGAGCATCGGACGCGACATCCGAAGGTCGTGGGTTCGGGTCCCACCGAAGGCAGGTTTGTCTTTTCGTCCACTTTAATTCCTTTCTACTTTCTCCACAATTACAATACCACAAGTAACTTCCCCTATGCTTTCCTAGGCTTCATTGTCTGTTTGCTCATTAAGTTGTTCCTAACAAATAAAGAACGAGCCCTTGACCCCTTCCCTTTCGTTATTTCATAGCTTGGGCCTCGTTGCGGCAGACTTGGTGCCTTAGGTTACATGCGAGGGCTTATTGGGCAGCAGCCATCTCGTCTAAGTTCACGTTCTACGTGACGCCTCCTGGCAAGAAAGTGTGTTCTACACACGCCGCCTTGGCCTCGAGTGGCGCTGCCTAACACTCCCAGGATAATACCTACATAAATACACAATAAAAGTGGACGGGGGGACGACCGCCTTTGTAGCTCAGTTGGTAGAGCATCGGACGCGACATCCGAAGGTCGTGGGTTCGGGTCCCACCGAAGGCAGGTTTGTCTTTTCGTCCACTTTAATTCCTTTCTACTTTCTCCACAATTACAATACCACAAGTAACTTCCCCTATGCTTTCCTAGGCTTCATTGTCTGTTTGCTCATTAAGTTGTTTCTAACAAATAAAGAACGAGCCCTTGACCCTTTCCCTTTCGTTATCGTGAAGTTTGTTATTTACAATAAGTGACGACTGTTGCTCGCCGTACTCGGGCTAGAATTGCACGGTGACAAAAAGAAAACGAATGCTGCTGTCTCTTGCTTAAACGACTAATTCCAGGCAAACCAAAGCAGCAACGTATGGCATACAGCGCACGTTAAAGGACCCCAGGTGGTCAAAAATTTCCGGAGCCCTCCACTGCGTCGTCTCTCGTAATAATATCGTGGTTTCGGGACGTAAAACCCCAGAAATAAATCAACAGATGGCATAGTGCTCGGACACCTCAGGATAGAACATCCCTGCTCGAATTATGTCATTTCGACTTGCTCGAAAGTCGCCAAACCGCTTTTAGTATGCTATCTTTCGCGTAATAATAGGGGCTTAGAAACACCGACCCCTTTTGCGTTCGTGGGTCCTCTCGAATTAAAAGCAATGCTGAATTAACCGAAATCGCAAAAATACCGATTTCACCATTGATCCCTGCCGTGATGATTATAATAACATTGGTGACTGCCCTACCTATTGTTCGCCAGCGGCACCTGCGAGGCAGGCGCCGAGCTTCTATGTATGTATGTATGTATGTATGTATGTATGTATGTATGTATGTATGTATGTATGTATGTATGTATGTATGTATGTATGTATGTATGTATGTATGTATGTATGTATGTATGTATGTATGTATGTATGTACGTTTCTCCACAAGACAATGCGGTATTGCAGAGGGTGAGTGGGTATAAAAGTGACACATGGCCGCTTTCGCACTAAAACTGCTCACTAAGAGGTATTTTCAACAAACTGAAGTAATTCTGTATACGTATACTATCCGTATTCTCGTATATTCTGGCTTGTCGCGCGATGCGCTGGCATGAAAGCTTTACGACAGCTTCCATGTCACAGAGGCTCCGTGTCGCAAGTGCAACAAAGCTGCGGCCTTGCCTGAATAAAAGAGAACTGAGGGCGCGGCCGTGCATCCGTTAGTCCCCAGCGTCAGCCACGCCCCTCTTGGTCTCGCATTGATGACGCCGGGAGCGCTTCGCAGCAACACATCGCCGCGTATCCACGCGCTCAGATGAATGAGCAAACGGTGCCAACAACTCGCGACCCCTGGATGTTGAAGCATTCAGCGCGACCCGAATGGTGGGAGATGGTGGTGGAGCCTCGTGAAAGCTTGATGCACGCGCGCAACGCTAAAGCGATCGTGAAAGAACGCGTGCGCCTCCCAGTTTCAGTTTCGCAGGGAAGCTTTATTTGGCTAGGGTTCCGTGTGTGTACTGTTTGTTATGCGTCAGCAAGAACTGTACAGGGCCGACCACGAATGTAGTGCTCTGTAATGAAGTGCTTTCTTTTTAATTTTCAGAGACCTACTTGTTTCTGACAGTTGTTGCTTGGCGTCCTCATACTTTTCATGTCTGTGTCTCAACAATAAAAATGAAAGAAAAATGCGTATGGAGCGATTCGTTATCTAGTACAATGCGAGACCGACTCGCGAAGGGAGGTGAAGAAGGCACCAGGCACTGCGCCCGTGACGACGACGACGAGACGACGACGACGACGACGACGACGACGACAACAACAACAACAACAACAACAACAACAACAACAACAACAACAACAACAACAACAACAACAACAACAACAATAATAATAATAATAATAATAATAATAATAATAATAATAATAATAATAATAATAAACACAGGAAATGCTTTACTCGATTTGGTCCTACAAGAGTTCGAAGAGTTCGCTTTGAAATGTCGCACCACTTCGCTCAACCACTTGACAACGGTCGTGTGTATAGGTTTAAACTTGACCGAGAGGCTAAGTTCGTAACCTAACTAGTCAGTTATCGTTGCTACCATCGCTAAATAGTAGAAATAAATGCGTGTACCCTTAATTTCTAACATCATCTCAAATGTGCTACAGCATTGCTAGTCACCCGCATTGAAAGGGTCGAATGGCGTCTGCTTCGTTTTAGCTGTGTCGGTGGTTCTCGTCGACTGCGCGCGCGGGTTTTGTAAAATGTGGTCTAAACGGTACGCTCTTCCAAGCCCATATCGGTGATGGGAAAGTTTCTAACTCGATCCGGAAATGGCGTAAAACGTGTACAGAACCCGTTTTCAAGTTTATCGCGCGCGGTATTATGGGAATTGTAAGCGGGCGGGATGAACTGAAACTTCCCATATACGTCACTCACAAGGACTCGACGTGACGCATGCGGCCTAAGTAACCACGGCGAGAAAGACGCGCACTCTATTCAACTCGAGCGTTCCGCTGTCTGCTGCGCGCTAATTGAATAAGCTGCCATTTCAGTCGCCGGTCATTAACGCTGGGGACGGGAAAGCCTTGGCACAGCTTTGCACGACGCGGTCTCAGTTCAACAGCAGGGGCTCAGTTTTTGGGCTGTACTTGGCTCTCCACCCTTGCAAACGAAGCGATGCTTCACGAGTGAAGCGTGAATATGGCCAGCTTACCACATATGTGCAGATGTTTTACCAGCGGAGATGTTTGGGGCGAACACCAAGCGTTCGTTTATTTGTTAGAAACAACTTAATTAACCAACAAACAATGTATACAAACCATAAGAAAACAATTCGCAGCACGAAAAAACGGGGACGACAAAAGGAACGAGCACGACAGGACGAGAGCTGCACTTCCAACTGAAATTTTATTGAAGAAACCGAAGCTTAAATGCAGGCCTGTCTTCCACGCACGAACAATAATCTCACGTTCGTAGCAGTTGGAAGTGCAGCTCTCGCCCTGTCGTGCTCGTTCCTTTCGTGGTCCCCGTTTTTTCGTGCTGCGAATTGTTTTCTTATGGATCCTCACCAACTAGCCCAAACATCGGTGCTTCTGCAATGTATACAATGTATACTATAACGAAGGAGCTCACTTATTTATTCCCTCGCATTTACAGCGTGGGACACCTTGTGCTGTCGACACCATTACGTGAGAACTTAGTGACGTTGAGAATGAGCAATCGCGCACGTATTTCCACCACCGAAGCCGACTGTTTGGAGCACCACTCTGACACCGTGTACACAGAAACTGCTTTAAGTGTCTGAAGGCTGTTTTGATTTCATGTGGGACTGGTCTTGAATTCATGCAACACATTTGGACATAAAGCCGTGAAAATCTTTTCCTTTTCTTTTTTCTTTTTCGATCCACTGATATACAGAGTAGTCGCCTACAGATTGCACATCGATCAGCATTCCACAAGAAATGGGAGAGAACATTACTAATTTGTTGGCCTTTAAACCTATCGTGGAAATGCCTGTGGATATAGGTTACTAGAAGAGGTACAATATATCTTCGCAAAATAAAAACGACGTACTTAGTGGAATAATAATAATAATAATAATAATAATAATAATAATAATAATAATAATAATAATAATAATAAATAAATTAATAAGTGTGTACTCGTTGGTTCGCTACGAAGTCTGAATCATTTTGTGATGACGCCTCTTTATCCATCAAGCATATCAGTGAGGTGTAGTAGTGTTTTCGAAGCTTGCTGTGTATTGAGGAGCAACGTCAGTTGGGAACGTCAGGTCCCGCGTAGAGCAGCGCGTGCGTACATACCGCAGTGGCGATAACGACTTTGTGAGGAGCATGGGCAAGTAAACAGGAAAACGTGCCGTACATGAACGCTGAATGCCCAAAGCATTTGCGGCTGCAAGAGAGCGTATCGACTCTATTTATGGGTAACAAGGTTTTCTATGTCTTGCAGGAATAAACGATTTCTCGGTCAGCCTTAGGTGCATCATACGTTACAAATAAATGGATTGAGCTATTGTTTACAATCATGAGAGGTCATTTGCAACATGGCGGCTCCCACGCTGTTGGACATGACGCATCAAGGTAGTGAACTGGCATACAAATTCAAATGAAACCTTGTGCTTATCTTAGCTCGTATCAAGCGTACGCACGTCTGTCCGTATAGTTGCCCGTGCGAGGAGATTTGTAAGTGCCAGGAAGGACGTATACGGCTTCCTTTTTGGTGTCAGATGAATGAACCCATGAAAATGAGAGTGGTTACATAGTAGGGCGTGGTAGTTGTCCTATGCTTCAAGTTATACCGAATGCTTCACGTCGAGTACAATTTCCCTTACGTTGTTCGTACGGTTTTGGTTATGTTGGCTAGAAAAAATGGACTTGTTGCACTTATAAGTAGAAGGTACGCGTTTTATTCCTTTCTTTTTGTCCGCCTTGTTGGTGTAATGGTTACGGTGCCTGGCTGCTGATCCGAAGGACGCGGGCTTGATCCCAGCAGCAGTAGTCGTATTTACGATTGAGGGGATAAAGCTGGAGGCCCGTGCACTGCGCGTTATCAGTGCACGTTATCAGTGCACAACCCCAGGTGATAAAGGTTTCCGGAGCCCTCCACTACGGCGTTCCTCATAATCATACTGAGGTGTTAAGTGTGGAGCACTTTAGGTGCCCGGGCTGTCGGCGTGTGCTCATGTCGTAGTCACGCTCAGAAAAGGGCGTAAATATGCTAACAGATGACCAAGAAAAGTCGTTTACAATGAAGCTAGATTAAGAGTGGTTAGAATAAACTAGATTAGTGTAACAAAATGAGAGATACACATTAAAGGTAAGCGATCGCATAATTACATAAAATTTAGCGAAGATAATTTGAAAACGCTGTCGATAAACACAACAGAAACACAAGGAGAATACAGGCTAATCTATGCTCCGCGCTTCTTACAGCTTTCGTTGCAGTGTGTGCGGAACTGGATTAGCATTTTTGGCGCGCAAAACCGCAACACTTATCATCACTGTCGCGGCCTTAGTCCGCGTCATTCGTCACACGCTGTGCAGGTCGACATCTATCCCGTGACTTTTTCGGTCATATGCGTACGTAGTGACAGGATATCGCGTTCCAGCTCTGAAGAGAGGCCGGCCAATTGCGACCGTTGTTTACGTAAGGCGCCACCGCTGTCGGTGCGTTAAAGGGCCAGAATGTGTCGCCGGCCGGCTCCTTTTCTCCAGCAGGACGAATGGCGAACTGAGAGGGGAGGTGAATGCTGCCTGTCAAGCCAATGTGGCCAGCTGTCCCGAGCCTGATTCCTTGCCCTCACATTGGTACACACGAGGACCTGTTGTACAGCACAATAAGCGGTACACTTGCACTATTTTGTTGTCACACTCACCTACATTTCTAACAGGGTTCTTACTGCGGGCTTTAATGCGTGCGCTTGGGACTGCTGCATGCTTAGGAGACGGCTACATGAATATTCACACTAACAGCACGTTTCCCATAAGGCACTGGGTACACATTTATAACCGACGAATATTGGGATTTGGTTTGCTCGAACTAACGACATTTATGCTCATTGCATCTAAATGACGCTTTATTTCGTTAAATGGCGCTTTATTTGGCGTGTTGATAAAATCAGTTCTGTGATACTCCTCGAGGTGGAGTAACGATTATGATAGAGAATATTGGCAAGCTTTCGTGCTACAGACGAGTGAACACCGTTTTTCCCCCCTTTCATAACTGTTACTCCACCTCACGGAATCCGCAGGACTGATTTGGTATATTCATGTCTATGTGCTTCGAGTTGTCGACCAAATCTCCGGCGCACAGCTTCCTGGTTCGCTCATTTGGTGGTGCGACGGCCCCGGAAAACGGCTGCTTCTGGTGTCGGAGGCCGGACCAATTTTTTTCTTTGGCTAAGAAGCGTTCATTTTCCGGAATATCTGTCCGCATTTGCTTTTCGGTTTGTGCTGCGAACGGATGGGCACCAATCAGTTGGCTGTCACCACAGACGTCAGCTTCGCAGAGGGCGCTGTGCAATAACTGACCGGACATTCTACGTACATTGTTCAAACAGCACTGGCGGAATTTACTTCGCGCACCGCGCTCAGTTCGAAAGTGTCCCGAGGGACGCTAAACTTCGCCCGCGTTGTGGGTACCGTAGCCGCCCCAGCTGCCCAAAGCGCAGTTCATTTACTTCTTTGGCCGATAATACTTTCATCAACGTTTAATTTTGTGTAGTAACACAGCTTGAGTTACTGGACAATAAATGTGCATTGACCTATTCTGTCATCATCGGAACTCAGCAAGAGGAAAATTCAAAACAACGCCACCACGTCCTTTTTGCAGTGCTTACAGGAACTTGGAATAAAGCCAAGTAAAGCTGAATCCTCTGTGAACAGTCCATTACAGTTCCCGTCTGTGGTTTTTACCTTGTTTCTATTCCATAGCCAAATACGTTTGTCCGTGTTTTCAGACGTTTACTCGGCGTATCACGCGCTCTAACCACACATAAAAAAGTATAGATCAGAATAGACGAATGAGCGAGTTGGTATGGAAGCACGGCAGAAAAGAGCGCGAACTAACGTGACAAAAAAAAAAAAAATACAAGAACGGCGCGCTGACAGCTGAGTGCTTGTATATTCGGAAAGTTAAATTGAGTGAATTGAGTGAATGTTGTCAGTGCTGACTGACACCAACGATTCTTCTTTGCAAAGCCAACCGCCGGTGGCTCTTGTTCGTCCTGCGTGAGATACTTTTCATTTTCTGTGGAGTGCTATATCGCACGTTGCTTCATTTTTAGCGTTTAATGCCGCGCAGGTGGCTGGCAGCGACGCAATTCCAGGCGACGGATGCCCGCCGGGCGTTCCCTTGCTTTGACGAACCGGCCATGAAGGCCACCTTTGCCGTCACCATCGTGCGACCGACCAACATGAAGGCGCTGTCCAACATGCCCATCAGCTCCACCAGGAACAGGTAAGACACCTTATCCATGCCCATCCGTTACCTCGCTGGCCTGTCAAATTCACTAATTCAGCGTATTCGTTCTTGAAAACAGTTACAATTGCTTGCTGTGAAAGGGGCCAAAAAAAAAAAAAAGAGCTAGCTCTGTTTCACAGTAAGACTAGGCCGTAAATCTTTCGTTTTAAGAGCCCGTTACTTGACGGATTGGGGAGATCTTCCGACCCCGTTTCGGACATGCTACTGCAACGTATGAGCAACGTCATTACCAAACCAAAGAAGACAAAGAAGGGGATGCCGTCACACACAACGTTATACACTGCGGTAAACGACAAGAAAATATCAGAAGTATGTCGTGCAAATACAGGAAAATAAATTTTATATGTGCCTGTATGACTTTGCTAGCACGTTGCGTTACGTTCTTGCAAAATTTCATTGTTTGTATGGCAAATTTCTTTTAAAACAAGCAACATCGCCAGCTTCGTAAGACGAAGTTTAACAATGTGAGTTTTTTAGATTGCGGGTGATCATTCAGTATTTGAGGAAAACAGTCTTGTCACCTTTCATGCCATGGCGCTATTAGCAAGGGATGACGACATACATACAAGATTAATATAATCGAGTTCTTTTTTAATCTAACAGGTCGTAAGGCACATGATGTTAGAGGTCTTACTCCTACTATGAAGGCACACAAGACAACAAATACGATTTGACAACACGCTTAAACAGGGATGTTGATACGACTTCATACACATTGCTCAGTACTTGCGGATGTTGGTTTAAGAAAGAAGGGATCATGTATTTAAGTTGTTTAGTGCCGTATTTCGTTCTGCAGAGTGGAACTTCGAAGTGGCTATGTCGTAAACTATATGGCCTGCGGTTAGTCAAGTACATGTGTGAAAAAAATAGATTCATTTTGATGCATTTTTCTGTGTATGTATGTAGCAAGCTTGAGGTTATACATGTATAGCTGATCGACTTTTAATATCTCATTTTTTAAGAAAAACGGTGCTGTATGATCAAGCCATGCAAGGTTTTCTATGTGTCGAACCGCTTGTTTTTGAAGGATTGTCAGCCTACATAAATTAGTTAGTGCGACACTCCGGAATTCGCAATTTACCATCGCTTCTGGTTTAATGCATCCATGTGCTTGTAAATTTTAAATATCTTAAACTCTAAAAGGCCAGGTGTCGGATAAAAGACACATTGCTATCACCTGATCTAGGAGCCACCGGTTGATGTCTTTATCGGAAGTGTATTGAACGACGAGAGACTATTCATTGATGTCCCTAGCGCCTGTGACGTCTGTCTGAAACACATACGTAACGATGTAGTATGGTATGCCGTTGAAACGGAAGGCAAATACTATTCATTTAGAGCGCAGATTGCAAAAACCTAGGAGAAAGTCAAAACTTCGATTTCCTCTTCAAATTTTAGTTACGAAATCTTGTACGAATTTTGACAAGTACACGATTTCGAGCACGTGCGAGCGAGTGTTTTTTGTGATAATCGGCGTCCGTATAGAGGTGCTGCGGCCTGCTGCGCCCTTAACTGCCAAGTCAGATAACAAGTAACAGGCACGAGTGCTGTCCAAATAATTCAATTTCGCGCGACCAACGCTACGTGTATTCTGGATCTACTGACATCTCGCTAATTTTTACGCGACCATTCTGTTTCTCGCAGGTCAAACGGATTACACGCTGACACTTTCCAGACTACTGTGCGCATGTCTACTTATTTGTTGGCGTTCGTGGTGAGCGACTTCGAGTCTCGGGGCGACGACAAGGTGAGCACCGGTTTGTTTTATTCGTGCACCTCATTTTGTGTGCATTGTAAACCACCTCCGTGCCTGCAGTTGCCGTCCTGACGAAGACATGTCCGAATACTTGTCGAAACATTGGCTTCAGCAACATTCCCTGTTATCTATTGCTTTTAGCGATTTGCTTATCGATCCGTGTATCATGTATCCGAGTGTAATATATCATTTGCGCAATAGGTAAAGCTGGATTCCGTGCTTATGAAAAAAAAAGTAGCATGGCGACAGCGTGGAATTTACCGGCGCCTGGACACTCTTTTCATCACCAAACTGCGCCTTCGGGAAGCTTATGAAAGTGTTAACATATTTAGCTTTCGCATCCGCCGCTTCCCTTCCATTTGTCTGCAGAAAATATAGTTTTCATTGCACTGTTCACATGTCAGGCGTCGTTTTATTTATTTATTTTTTCCAGTTCAGAGTATGGGCCCGGCCGAATGCCATCTCGGCTGTGGATTATTCGTTATCGATTGGTCCGAAGATCCTGGAATTCTACGAGAACTACTTCTCGGAAAAGTATCCACTCCCAAAGACTGGTGAGTGGTCGGCTCTCTACGAAAGCTGCAAAGGTCATGCGGGTGAATCTTTATTATCTGGCCGCGACACACAATCGCCAGTCTTATTCACGCGAGTTCTGTTGACAAAAGGTTTGTATGGAAACCCATTAACCAAGGGAGGACTATTATGTGGCGGCATTAGAAGCTGGGAAGTGGGACCGCCTGCTGCGATATCTTATGGAACTTCAAAGAAGTGTCCTAAGCTTTATATAACTTAACGAACGAACAAACCTTGAAGCCTAGGAAAGCATAGGGGAAGTTATTGAAGATCTTAATTGTGGTATTGTAATGTGGAGTAAGTAGAAATGAATTAAAGTTGAAAAGACGAACCTGCTTTCGGTGGGAACCGAACCCACGACCTTCGGATAGCGCGTCCGGTGCTCTACCGCTGAGCTACGAAGGCGGTCTTTCCCCCCGTCAACTTTACTGGGCATTTATGTACACGTAATCCAGGGAGTAGGGACCCTACATGACTGCAGTCATGTAGGCTCCCTACCAGGGAGTGTTAGGCAGCGCCACTCGTAGCCATGGCGGCGAGTGTGGAACACCATGGCCAGTGTCGAAAGAAAGCAGTAGCTTTCTTTCGACATTGGCCCCGCCACGGTGGTCTAGTGGTTATGGTATTCGGCTGCTGCTCCGAAGGTCGCGGGATCGAATCCCGGCCGCGGCGGCTGCATTTCGATGGAGGCGAAATGTTGAGGCCCGTGTACTGTGCGATGTCAGTGCACGTTAAAGAACCCCAGGTGGTCAAAATTTCCGGAGCCCTTCACTACGGCGTCTTTCATAATCGTAGCTGGTTTTGGAACGTAAAACCCCAGAAATCAATCTTTCGACGAAGAAAGCCATCCGCTATCTTTGTTTGTACTATTCTGTCGAGTGTGCGAGGGCAAACTAAACGAATCAGATGACAGCACACGTGCTTACGAAGTGAATGACAGGACGTATTGTGTCGCGTTTGCAGACATGGTCGCACTGCCGGACTTTAATGCTGGCGCCATGGAGAATTGGGGACTGGTCACCTTCCGAGAAACGGCCCTACTCTTCAACCCCAACGAGTCGTCGGCCGGAAACAAGCAGCGCGTCGCCGTCGTCGTCTCACATGAACTCGCACATCAGGTACGAGACTCAGTGGTGTCAAATATCGAAATAACTAATGCCATTCTCGAAGGCTATGTTGCCGTGTACTGTAAGCACTATCACCGACTGCAGAAGCCGAGGATACGTCATTGTCCAGCGTGTTTTTGAATGCCGTGCCTTCCACGTGCTGTCTTTAAAGGCACGTGTTGTCTTTAAAGTAGAAGGGCACATACTTGAAGCCGACGTATTTTCGACCCTATTCTTTGGAGTGAATGGAAGTCGGTGTGCGTTCCAGAATTTTAACATAAGCTCCAACATCCAATATTAACTGTTTATTGTAGTCATGGTATGTATGCAGATATGTCTGCACACAATTAAAGATGGTGGGAGAATATGGACGAAGTTGGGCAGTATATAATAATATGTCGTGACATATCAGGTATAGAAAAAAAAAAAAACATGCGCAGACGCCACTTTTGTCAGCATAGAATAATCTCCCTTAATGCTGTCATGCTTTCACTGAGGGTGCTATATGTACAGGTTGATAGTTTATTAGTACAGGTGGCTCACATCTTTACAGAAAGTCGCAAGAAAGCCAAGCAAATTATATGCACATACTTTTAGAGATGCAAGTATTAGTCCCTTGATAGTTCACGTTCTCCGTAATAGATGATGTAACTCACGCCATGACGCCCATATCTAAACAGTGTCAAAGTATGTAAAACGTAAAACTTACTTCATTTACGTGTCCACTATAACACTTTTCATTTTTCAGTGGTTTGGAAACTTAGTTACCATGGAGTGGTGGGACGACCTGTGGCTCAATGAAGGCTTCGCCACCTACGTTGAGTATCTGGGCGTGGATTTTGTTCACAAGGACTGGGAGATGGTGAGTACTGTTGTTACGGCCATGACACACGTTCGTGCGATCACCAAATAGTTGTTAGGTGACTCGCCAATCGTGTTGGTATCAGATGTTATAATATATTTCGTTCTTGGATAAGTGGATCTTGTGGAAAACATGCTTGCAATGTTCAATTTCATTTTGCTCTGTAGTCCTGTATATTGACTTACCTCATAAAATCGTATTTGAATCCTGACGATCCCACCCAAGGGAATCCGAGCCGAATGATTGCGACAACATCACTCAAACATAATAATGACAAGTTCAGTAGTGCCAAAACGCTTATTCCAGATTAAGTATAGTTTGATAATGACCAACCTGAAATGGCATAGTGGCAAGCTGTGACGAAAGTAGATTCAACAAATCGCGCGGGCAACGGTTGTACCTACATGGACCTTCCTTCTTACGTTTTCGTGTTTCCAACAATGATCATTTGAGCTGCGCGTCCTGCTCCTGTGTAGCTTGTTGACCATACCCAACAAAAAAGAGCGAAAGAGAGAGAGAGCAAACCGTTACTCAAGAAGTGTCGCTAGTGCTTTGGCCTTGTTCGCGCTCCACTGGCTCTGGTCGTTGGTGCCACGCCGTCCGAATAAAAGGCCCGTCTATCACGTCGCAGTGTGCATATGTTACTTCGTGTGCTTGTTGATAACTTAAACACTATATCCCAACCACGCAAGGTCCACATGTTAGTCTCCTGAAATTAATTGCATGCATACAAATGTTTTTTTTATTATAGGCATATTTTTTGCATAATTTCTATTGTAGTGCCGCTTGAAAGACGGCGAGTGCTATGAGGCCCCTGTCATCTAAATGTTCTTAAAACATTTGATTTTGTGAGAGTATCATGGCCTATATAATAAATAAAATCCACATGGTTACTGACTGTACATTTTTTTCTTTGATGTCACAGGCACAACAGTTTATTGGCGAAGAACTGCAGCCAGTAATGGAGCTCGACTCCCTCAAGTCATCGCACCCTGTCTCGGTTCCAGTCTACAACCCCGACGAAATCATCGAAAACTTTGACAAAATATCCTACGGGAAGGTAAGATTTTATCTAACGCCCCGTATTCAAGCGTGTGCGTAAATTTTGGTTTCGTGCGACTGGTCCTCCTAGACGGGCCCTTAGCATGCCACTTCAGCGCATGCAGCTTTATGCCATTTGCACACGGCACCAAAGGTCCCGCTATACCTGCGCTGTCAAATAATCTCCGCACGTCGTGTTGCTCTTATTTTCATTAGCAAACTGAGTGGTGTCGCTGTGCACTGATACGAGATATGCACGAGGATGAAGCGGTGCATACCGGAAGAGCAACGCCGGCATTCAGCGTTAAAGGCTGTACACGCATACATATAGCGTAGCTCTCAGATGTGACGTGTAGGTGACCCGTCTATCCGACCCCACTGCATTATAAATTCTCAAAGCGAGATGAGTACACGTAAACCCGAGCGCCAGGTGTGTACTCCTGCACCCGTTTTTAAACCGGTGGGTGTCCGGTCGGCACTGGGATTTGAACCCGGTACCCACCGCATCGGAAGCGGACGCTCAACCACTGCGCCACCGACGCGTGAATTT
This sequence comes from Hyalomma asiaticum, assembly GCA_013339685.2. Classification (NCBI taxonomy): domain Eukaryota; kingdom Metazoa; phylum Arthropoda; class Arachnida; order Ixodida; family Ixodidae; genus Hyalomma; species Hyalomma asiaticum. Next base: position 32,842,522 of record CM023485.1, read on the forward strand.
GTTGCGTGTTTCGCTGACGTAACACTGAACATATGACTTCTTGACAAACTGTTCGCGCAGCGGGTGATCCTAAGGTTTCTGTTTTGAGAAAATAGCAGTAAGCCTGCCGGACCCTGTCACGTTGTCGGGACGATGAACGACGTAGTAACCGAACTGTTAAAGATCCAATCTTCATTTGGCGCCCTTGCGACCAGCAGAGAAAAGCAACTATCGCTCTGGAATTACAGCGGCGGGCGAAATCGTCGGTCGTCGATAAGAAAGCTGATCAGCGGCGCAATGCATAGGCTTTTATACATTAATCACAGTGCATTCTAGTGTGGTCGCTAATGCACGCGTACAGTCTGGAAGTGCTCAAACATACACACGTCGGGCGTGCAATGTTTTCAAATAAGTCACCGTCATTCGCGAAGTGGCGTGCAAGCTAGCGGTAACGCGGACCGCTAGACACTGAAACACGCGGTCGCCGTGAAACAAAATAAAACAAGTGCGTGCGTCAATACACACAAGCACGGCAGTAGTTAAGCACTGCAATGCGACCTTGCTATATTGTAGTGCCCCCCCCCCCCCCCCCCTTCCCACTCTACTTTCTGCTTCCACTGCAACATTGTAGATAGTCTTCCTAAATGGAGTCATGTTATTAACGTTTGTATTCTTTGTTCTTTTTAGGGTGCATCCATAATTCGTATGATGAACTTCTTCCTCACAGAACCTGTCTTCAGGAGAGGTGTCTCGGTAAGATTTTCGTGAAAATCGTGCGGATTACAATCACAATTGCTTGTACGCACATCGTGCCCGAGTACGCGCTACGCGAGATGCTTCCGTGTAGATGAAATGCCTGTTATACTTCCTTTCTAGACCTACCTGAAGAAACGGTCGTTCAACAACGCTCGCCAGGATGATCTTTGGAAGGAGCTCACCATGGTGAGGTTTACTTTGGACTGCCGGGAAGCTCTTAAGGAAGAACAGCGCGAAGGGAAATGGAAACGATACAGTTATGGAGCTCGACTCCCTCAAGTCATCGCACCCTGTCTCGGTTCCAGTCTACAACCCCGACGAAATCATCGAAAACTTTGACAAAATATCCTACGGGAAGGTAAGATTTTATCTAACGCCACGTATTCAAGCGTGTGCGTAAATTTTGGTTTCGTGCGACTGGTCCTCCTAGACGGCCCCTTAGCATGCCACTTCAGCGCATGCAGCTTTATGCCATTTGCACACGACACCAAAGCTCCCGCTATACCTGCGCTGTCAAATAATCTCCGCACGTCGTGCTGCTCTTATTTTCATTAGCAAACTGTGAGTGGTGTCGCTGTGCACTGGTACGAGATATGCACGAGGAAGAAGCGGTGCGTAGCGGGAGAGCAACGCCGGCGTTCAGCGTTAAAGGCTGTACACGCATACATATAGCGTAGCTGTCAGATGTGACGTGTTGGTGACCCGTCTATCCGACCCCACTGCATTATAAATTCTCAAAGCGAGATGAGTACACGTAAACCGAGCGCCAGGTGTGTACTCCCGCACCCGTTTTTAAACCGGTGGGTGTCCGGTCGGCACTGGCACTTGAACCCGGTACTCACCGCATCGGAAGCGGACGCTCAACCATTGCGCCACCGACGCGTGAATTTGTTGCGTGTTTTGCTGACGTAACACTGAACATATAACTTCTTGACAAACGTTCGCGCAGCGGGTGATCCTAAGGTTTCTGTTTTGAGAAAATAGCAGTAAGCCTGCCGGACCCTGTCACGTTGTCGGGACGATGAACGACGTAGTAACCGAACTGTTAAAGATCCAATCTTCATTTGGCGCCCTTGCGACCAGCAGAGGAAAGCAACTATCGCTCTGGCATTACAGCGGCGGGCGAAATCGTCGGTCGTCGATAAGAAAGCTGATCAGCGGCACAATGCATAGGCTTTCATACATTAATCACAGTGCATTCTACTGTTATCGCTAATGCACGCCTACAGTCTGGAAAGTGCTCAAACATACACACGTCGGGCGTGCAATGTTTTTAATAAGTCGCCGTCATTCGCGAAGGGGCGTGCAAGCTAGCGGTAACGCGGACCACTAGACACTGAGAAAAGCGGTCACCGTGAAACAAAATAAAACAATTGCATGCGTCAATACACACGAGCACGGCAGTAGTTAAGCACTGCAATGCGATCTTGCTATATTGTAGTGGCCCTAGCCCCCCCCCCCCCCCACCCCTTCCCACTCTACTTTCTGCTTCCACTGCAACATTGTAGATAGTCTTCCTAAATGGAGTCATGTTATTAACGTTTGTATTCTTTGTTCTTTTTAGGGTGCATCCATAATTCGTATGATGAACTTCTTCCTCACAGAACCTGTCTTCAGGAGAGGTGTCTCGGTAAGATTTTCGTGAAAATCGTGCGGATTACAATCACAATTGCTTGTACGCACATCGTGCCCGAGCACGCGCTACGCGAGGTGCTTCCGTGTAGATGAAATTCCTGTTACTTCCTTTCTAGACCTACCTGAAGAAACGGTCGTTCAACAACGCTCGCCAGGATGACCTTTGGAAGGAGCTCACCATGGTGAGGTTTACTTTGGACTGCCGGGAAGCTCTTAAGGAAGAACAGCGCGAAGGGAAATGGAAACGATATTCGTGGCGTTTACGAGACGCAATAGCAACAACATTTCAGAAGTTAGACGAGATAGCACCTTAGCCTCTTTCGTAGCGTCACTTGTGGTCAGTCACTTGAATAAGGCGTTCACGAACACGTTGTGCGGTTCGTTGAACCAAGACCGAGCTCAACTGACGAACAGGCTGTAATATTCTTCGCAAACGCGCGATGTTGTAGAGAAAAGTGTTAAGTTTATAATAAATTTGATAAGCTGTTGCCTGTCGTGCCCCTTGTCGCTAGGAAAGATGATCAAAAAGTTTATTGTTTTTTAACACAAAAGTGTTTTATGCCGGGGTCCACCACGGATTTACTGCGTCACTACCGTAACGGATATGACGCAGTAAAACTTACATAAACAATGACAAAGAAAAAGTAAGCAGAAAAATTCTCACTAACGTGGCCGGGATCGAACCCACGATCGCTCGAACCGCGACGAAAGGTGTCCATCGCGCTAGCGACTGAGCTGTCCTTTTTTTTTTTTTTTTTTTCTTTATTGGACTTCAATAAAGTCTGCTAATATGACCAAGTCCAGAACGTCTGATAACATGGCCAAGGACTGAGGACAGCTCATTCCTTGGCCATGTTAGCAGACGTTCGGCTCCTGCTAACATGGCCAAGAACTGAGCTATCCTTGGCCATGTTAGCAAGAGCAAGACTGTGCCTTATAAGCCTTCATTTAGACTTCGTCAATCTCTCTCTTTCTCGTTGTGTTCTCCGTTGTCTGGGGCCGTGCCGCCAACTAGAATCGGTACAGCGAAATATCGTCATAATGTCAGCGCTCTCGCTGAGGCTACCCAACCGCGAAAACGCAGTTCGGTGCAGTTCGGTCATTTCACTTTCTTGTATACCAATTCCTATAACAGGGGGATCAGCCACATTTTTTTCAATTGGATGCAGGCTCAAAATGAAGGCAACCGCGTGGATGTGAAGGCTGTGATGGATTCGTGGACTCTTCAGACGGGCTACCCGGTCATCACCGTCAACAGGTCATACGAGAGCGGTTCGGCAAATATTACGCAAGAGCGCTTCTTGGTCGATGGCAGCAAGGACAACAAGTGAGCTGCTTTCGTCGAAATATTTTTCTTTGATGTCAGAGTTACGTCACCCGTGCACAAAAGAAACGGCCATGGTTACTACAGCGACCTCTTCGGCATATTGGTGTTCACGTCTCAGTTGTTATAGTAAGAAAAATTGTATAAGTGACAGGTTCGTCTTTTGAGTCAGCACGTGCACGGGACATGCATATGTGAAATTGCCGCAAGACACTGTGAACCAACGAAGGAAAAATGTAAAGCACATGTCTCGTGCTGCATCAAGAGCTCGCTTATTGGCTGTCGTAATTCTACGGCAATGTCACTGACATTACAGAAAGCCACGACGGCGTGGTTATGCGTTTCCTGTAGTGAAATATTGATACAAATCAAGGACAGCGATATTTATTGTGCACCCCTCATGCCTGTGGAATGAGCTCACCATGGTGAGGTTTACTTTGGACTGCCGGGAAGCTCTTAAGGAAGAACAGCGCGAAGGGAAATGGAAACGATATTCGTGGCGTTACGAGACGCAATAGCAACAACATTTCAGAAGTTAGACGAGATAGCACCTAGCCTCTTTCGTAGCGTCACTTGTGGTCAGTCACTGAATAAGGCGTTCACGAACACGTTGTGCGGTTCGTTGAACCAAGACCGAGCTCAACTGACGAACAGGCTGTAATATTCTTCGCAAACGCGCGATGTTGTAGAGAAAAGTGTTAAGTTTATAATAAATTGATAAGCTGTTGCCTGTCGTGCCCCTTGTCGCTAGGAAAGATGATCAAAAAGTTTATGTGTTTTTAACACAAAAGTGTTTTATGCCGGGGTCCACCACGGATTTACTGCGTCACTACCGTAACGGATATGACGCAGTAAAACTACATAAACAATGACAAAGAAAAAGTAAGCAGAAAAATTCTCACTAACGTGGCCGGGATCGAACCCACCGATCGCTCGAACCGCGACGAAAGGTGTCCATCGCGCTAGCGACTGAGCTGTCCTTTTTTTTTTTTTTTTTTCTTTATTGGACTTCAATAAAGTCTGCTAATATGACCAAGTCCAGAACGTCTGATAACATGGCCAAGGACTGAGGACAGCTCATTCCTTGGCCATGTTAGCAGACGTTCGGCTCCTGCTAACATGGCCAAGAACTGAGCTATCCTTGGCCATGTTAGCAAGAGCAAGACTGTGCCTTATAAGCCTTCATTTAAGCTTTCTCAATCTCTCTCCTTCTCGTTGTGTTCTCCGTTGTCTGGGGCCGTGCCGCCAACTAGAATCGGTACAGCGAAATATCGTCATAATGTCAGCGCTCTCGCTGAGGCTACCCAACCGCGAAAACGCAGTTCGGTGCAGTTCGGTCATTTCACTTTCTTGTTATACCAATTCCTATAACAGGGGGATCAGCCACATTTTTTTCAATTGGATGCAGGCTCAAAATGAAGGCAGCCGCGTGGATGTGAAGGCTGTGATGGATTCGTGGACTCTTCAGACGGGCTACCCGGTCATCACCGTCAACAGGTCATACGAGAGCGGTTCGGCAAATATTACGCAAGAGCGCTTCTTGGTCGATGGCAGCAAGGACAACAAGTGAGCTGCTTTCGTCGAAATATTTTTCTTTGATGTCAGAGTCACGTCACCCGTGCACAAAAGAAACGGCCATGGTTACTACAGCGACCTCTTCGGCATATTGGTGTTCACGTCTCAGTTGTTATAGTAAGAAAAATTGTATAAGTGACAGGTTCGTCTTTTGAGTCAGCACGTGCACGGGACATGCATATGTGAAATTGCCGCAAGACACTGTGAACCAACGAAGGAAAAATGTAAAGCACATGTCTCGTGCTGCATCAAGAGCTCGCTTATTGGCTGTCGTAATTCTACGGCAATGTCACTGACATTACAGAAAGCCACGACGGCGTGGTTATGCGTTTCCTGTAGTGAAATATTGATACAAATCAAGGACAGCGATATTTATTGTGCACCCCTCATGCCTGTGGAATGATTCACAAACTCGTTCGAGCCGTTGACGGTATCTGCGGGATAGTATATTATCTCGTCTCTTCTCAGGACGCTGTGGAAAGTACCATTCACCTACACCGATGCCAGGAGTCCCAACTGGAATGCCACAGAGCCGAAGCTGTGGTTTAATGAGAAAGCAGGTGAGTTATGAAGAAAGGCATGCCACCTCCCACCCCCGCTTTTCCCGTACGCTGTTGCATGGGGGTGCAAGACATTATAGAACGAATACCTAAATACGTGTGCACCAATGACATTTAATGTAAAAAAAACTTCATCGTTAGTTCGCTCTGTTTTTTTTTTCTTTTTCCTAGCAGAAAAATACGTCTACTCTTAACAGATGTCGTATTTACTATTGTGGAAAATTGACTTCAGATTAACCTTTCTCGTTTGTAATTGTGTTCGTGAGTGCCGTGCACTTGCTCCGAATTTTTCCTCTTACGCAGCCGTTATCACTGACCTGCCAACATCGAGGTCGGAGTGGTTCATTGCGAACGTCCAGCAAGTCGGATTCTACAAGGTCAACTACGATGAACAAAACTGGAAGCTTCTGATCAGTCAGCTCATGGACAAACATACGGTATGCGATAACGTATTGAGTACGCCGTTCGCGTGCGCTCTTGTCAGCTTCAGAGATTTTTTTTTTCTTTTAACTGATGTAATGACCGTTCAGGATTTATGTAGAAGCATGGTTAAATCTGCAAGTATTCAAGAGCAAGCTGCTTAGATGACAATAAATCCTGACTTCAACAATGCGGCATCCTAAACAAAGAAGACCTTGGCGGGCAGATTATTCCGGTCACAGGCAGCATTGGGAATATACTTTTTTGAAAATAGGGTTTAGTTCTTTAAGATTGAGGAAAACGCTTGCGGTAGTAAAGGTAGACAGCGCTAGTTTAGTGGAGCGGAAACTCTTTATTCTTAACAACAAACTGCAGCAACGTCGATCTCTTCGTTGTCCTGCACATATTTCAATAAATGTATTGTTTCTAGATTAATGCGCTGCATGACAGGTAACTGATGGTAACGAGAACTGGTTGTTGCAAATAGTATTATAGTGCTTTGTGAAACTGATGAACGTGAAATCTAAAGGTTCTGAGCATATGCCAGACGCGCTACGTTTCTTGTATTTATGACAGTACTGCATTATTCATCACTGCGACTTCAGAAACTGTGTTGTGACAGTGGCGCTCATCAGCAATGAGTAACAGTTAAGTGCCCAACCTATTAATAAACTTACTTCACCTGCAGTGGTTGAACTGTAGCCAGGCAGTTCGATTATACTGGATACCCGAAAAAAAAAAGCATAGCGCTATTTGTTTTATTTTTTCTTACTATTTTGCTTTTGTTTTCATTCAGGACATTCACGTCATTAACAGGGCCCAACTGCTGGACGACATTTTGGATCTGGCAAGGTACGCTACGTCCTTACAAATATTTTGTGCTTGAAATTTCTAACTGCAAACAGAGCTTCGGGCATAAATTCAGATTATTCTCATAAAATTTTTATAGTTTCCGGATTGTTATCGCGGATTCGATCGGGCTTATGAGGCACGCGAAATTTCTAAGGTGTACATATGCGTACCTGCCGGAACTAATGTCTTTATTTTTTTCCTCTAGCAGTGTGCTGTCGTTTGTCTGGACAAACGTAGTGTTCATTTTTTTTTAATCAGATACCGTCGCATCAAAGTAGCGCCTATACTGCGTAACTGAACGTTCTGCTAGAATAAAGACAGATGGCATATATGCAGCGATTTTTCCTTTTTTTTTTTTTTACGGCGGTGAAGCGAAGTTCCTTTATTTCGAAAATCTTAACAGCTGCCTCTGAACTGTCATGCGCTAAACAATGGCTCGGTAGCGATATCGCTTCATTTCCGGCAGCAGGGAGCTTTTCCCCTTATCGAAAAATAACATCAAAAGGTGTGACACTTGAGTCACGTGTTTTGTTGACTTGGAGCGCTGCCTCATTTGTCCCGTTCCGCACATGAGGTTCGAATTCACATTTGAAATATTGCCAAAAGACACGTTTAGTCTCCGCAACATCAATTCTGATGCGATGACAGCGTTACGTTGTCGCAGAGACGATTTAGCACGTAGCCCGGTGTACTCGGTAGATCGCATCAACAGTCACTGTTTGGCGAATCTGCATCGCATGTTTTCAAAATACATGTCGGACGATTTTTTTTTTAGTTTCTCCCTCTACGTGAAAGCTATATGATGATTCATATGCCACGACGCGACTATCGCGACTGTGAGAACGCTACTATCGAGAGCCTCAATTCTGTACACCTTAGCGCTCGTTCCTCCGTCCCACCCTCCTTTTTTTTTTTCGATTCCATCCTTCTCTCCCACACTCTTTCTCATTCTTTCTTCCTTCTTATTCATTCATTCATTCATTCATTCATTCATTCATTCGCAGACAAAATACCAGATTGACTGAAAGCGTGATTTACAACGAGGACAAATTTTAAATACTGTTCTTTACAACAGTTCGACTCAGCATTATACCTTACCGTATGTAAATCTGGGACTGAGTTTCCCACTGTTCCTAGCGATCGGCATGCTGTCGTTGCAAGTTCATGTACTTCCAGTGAGAGGAGTGTCCGCAGCATAGACTCGACATAAAAAGAACTTGTGTTTCACTATTGCATGATGCCTAGTGTGTAGCCTGCGCATGGACTCCACATAAAAAGAACTTGCGTTCCACTATTGCGTGACCGCTTAGTGTGTAGCCTGTACAAAAAAAAAAAAATTACGAGAGGCTGAAACCGTAAATCAGTTTCTTTCGCATATTCCATGTCCCGGGAACTGTTGCCCACAGTTGTACGGCATTCGTCCAAAAGATGCGGCGTACTCCGCTTCCTCATCATCTATCATGATTGATTGAATGGCGCTCTCTTCATGGTGCTTCCGAGCTCCAAGCACTCGAATCTAGACGTCTGGAAATGTCTATCGCTTAAAATGAAAAAGTATTTTTTCTCGTATTAGTACGTTAGCTTTTCGCAATACGGAAAACGCCAATCTCGCGGGGAATATACCTCTCGGTAAGCTAAGAAACGCACGAAAAGAAAGTACGAGTGGCGACGCAGCTTTGATAGTTCCAGCGCTAACACGCGTGACGTCACAGATCCTTGACGCCGTCTGCTAATGTCTACATAGCTATCTATCGGCAAGAAAGACATGCATTGTGTTCTAAGGAAGCCAGAGACTAAACAAAAGGAGTTTCAGAACATTCGATAGAGTGAATTTGGTGAGAGTACGAAAAAGCAAAACAAAAGAAGAAATGGAGCTTCTAACGTCACGAGGCCAAAGTTCCGGCGCGAATTTAAAAACTAAAACTGTGACATTAATATTCTCCTTTAATACTGAACATAATAATGCGAAATTGACGACGATAAGTTGTCATTCTTAAGCACTTCGCGTTTTCACTTTGGTGTCCCAGTAGTTAGTGAAACTAGTGCTAATGAAAACGGTCAACAAGTGCATTAATTTTACTTTTAGTAGGCTATATGCGTACAGTATCTGCTCCTAGATATTAACACCCATTCTTACGACGAATTGCCATGTGTGAGGGCACTGAGTGCTCCTCGTTGGCGGTGCATTAGGCCTTCGTTCTATAGCGGTTTGTTTTGCAAAATACTTTTTGCATTCACCTTTCCGAACTAACAGTGAGGCTGTGAACTTGTCAAGCTTTTTGGGCAGCTTTTGTTTCACAAGCTTCTCGGTCCGTATATTTTAGTCAAAATAGATTTGACTTGATTTGACTTGAAAGTTCTTAACCTTATTCCCAGAGGTGGCTGGTGCTTTCGCCGTGCATAAGAAACCTCCTTCCACTTCGTGAGGTCAATAGATATAGCAGGCAACGTACAAAAGTACGCAATGTGGCCCGTGACTCTTGCGACTGCAGCTGATTTGATTGATTTGTGGGGTTTAACGTCCCAAAACCAGCTCTGATTATCAGAGACGCCGTAGTGGAGGTCTCCGGAAATTTCGACCACCTGGGGTTAACGTGCACTGACATCGCACAGCACACGAGTCTCAACATTTCGCCTCCATGGAAATGCAGCCGCCGCGGCCGGGATTCGATCCCGCGACTTTCGGATCATCAGCCGAGTGACATAACCACTAGACGGCCGTGGCGGGGCTCTCGCGACTGCAGCTGTACCTTGGTCTGGAACGCACTCTTGCGTTCGTTCCGTAACACTAAGCCAGTGTGGTGTATCTCGCCGACACAGGAAACGGGATGTGCGTGGTATCGCAATATCACCTTTTTCTGTAACGGTTGAGGCAGCGGCTGTCGTTAGGAGCTGGAAGAGAGGCGCTTCTTGGCGCATTGCTCTCCGGTTGCCGTCCATTGTGTCTAGAACATTGCGTCTACAGTATACCATTATACAGTGATAGATTAATTGTTTTCGGACTGCGCGTAGCTGAGAAAAGGGGTGAGCAATTAGTGCAGAAAAGAGCAGCTTAATTCTCTAATGCCCGATAATCCTCAATATGAAGATTTAGGCGCGGTTGCGTTTCATGCATTGCCTACAGCTGAGCTTTGCGTTTTTGACACATGAAAATAAAACAGCGAACTTTTGTTTATTTCAACAAACGACTTGCTACTTAAGTGCAGTTAGATTTAACTGAAATAACGCATCTAATTGTTGTTTTTGGCAAATATACTCTCCATGGCCATTTAGAAATGTGAAAAATTTTCGCAATTTTCCTTTACGTATTTCGGCATTAGAGGGTTAAGTACCCAGCCTTGATGTTCTATTCAGTTTGCCGATGGCAACGATTATGATGCTGCATGAAATCATACTTACTGGGCACGCTCATATTTACCCCAGATATACATATAATCGTCGATGGAATTAAAGGCAAATGACTCCTGGAACAACTTGAAGTGTACTCGGCGCGAAAAGAGATCGCATTAACGTGGTACAAAGACGAGTGACAGATTAAGTGCCTTGACTTCAGCTCATTTAAACTCGCTTCGATATAATCGCAATAACAGTACGCAGATGAGCACCTCGACAGTGTCATGTGCCGTACATGGTATTAACTCTTGAATAATTAAGGTTTCATATATGACCGTCACTGACGCCCTAAATAGGTATGACTCACCTTGCTGAACCCATCGTTCCTCGCTTAATGGTGCACGTGCATGCGGGCATCTAGCTAACGGCTTTTTGCAAACACGTATCGGTGTCGACGGTGTGTGTTGGTGTGGTGATATGCAGTGAATTAAGGCTCGTGCTCTTGCTCGTTTTCTCCTTGTTCCCCCCCTCCCCCCCTCCCCCCCTCTCCCCCCACCCCACACACACACAAACACACACTTTCTTTCGAGATCTTTCTTTTTTGTTTATTTCGGAGACTAATAGGCTCGTCTTGATCCTGCCACCATTCTGTGCCTCGCATCTCTGTCGCAGAGCTGGCACTGTCGACTATGGCTTGGCTCTGGATGCAACTCAGTACCTGGCCAAAGAAGAGTCATACATCGCCTGGAGCCCCATCGCCGCAAACCTTGGCTTCATTAGCCGCATGCTGGAAACCACCGAGGTCTACGGAAAGTGGAAGGTCGGTGGGGCCACTTTTATAGGTCCTAACGATTAGTACACCTAGGACTTCTCAATGACCCGCCGATCTCGACTTATCACCTAACAATTTATGCTACATGCTCAAACAAGCTTTCCCCACTTTTTGGTACCTCTTGCAAAACACTCCAACCGGAAAGTATACAAGAAAAAGGAAAAAAGAAAAAGCCGCGCAATTTATTTAAGTAAGTAGAGCTCTCTTGAGCAAAGTGGTTTGGACTTCCAGAAGAGTCAGAGCGCCTTGCGCATGCCTTCGAAATTCGGACGTCCAACACGAACGAGAAAACGATGTTTTTCTTGAGCGCTATTCTGGTTTGTGCGGAATGCTTGAAATATAGTATTTACCAAAGACGAGCTTTTTTTTCTTTAATTTTCATTTTACTTACCCCGTCTTAAAACTTGATTTCGCCAGAGCACTGCGCATGTGAGAAGACCGTATGAGCATTTCTTCTTTCATGACGCAAACATGAATGTAGTCATTGCATCGACAGATATTGACAAAAGCCAAATTTTAGCCGCAGAACTTGCGCATCCAATGCAACGATTCATGAAATCTCGTGACAAGCTCTCCTTTTCCTTTCTTTTTTTTTTTCTTTTCTTACAGAAATACCTGCTCAGCCTTGTGAAGCCTAACTACGACCGCCTCACGTGGAACGAGGAGGAAGGGGAATCTATTCTCACGACGTGAGACGTGCTTCTGATTGTTTCCTCTCTCATAAAACCTGCACGGAACCTTTGTGGCGTCAATGAATGCCCAGACATTTCTAAATGGAGAGCTGCCTTTTTTTATCTTTGTCACGGGAACTAGGAGTTCCGTACGAAATTTACCGCAACGCACTGAAGATGCGATTTTCTTTTTTTTTTTTTTCCGTTTTAGAAGGAACTACCTCACGAAGCGTAATTACGCAATTTAGGCCTCCGTTGTAGCACACAGCTATCGAACGTTAGTGCCCCTCGTCTGAAGCTTGAGACAAGAGGCATCTTCAGGACGACAGAACCGGCCACTGTAAGCTGCGGGTACGACTTCGCACTCGCAGCTTACAGTGGCCGGTTCTGTCGTGACTGCGTGAAATTCTTATGGGTATATAGTTCGCGTAACTGGTGTGTGCTACCAAAGTCGGGGATTTAAGAGTTGCCCGTCCAAGCTCTTCGAGAGTCATCTAATTGCGAAGACAGTTCAGGTCTGGACGTGAAAACTTGAAATCGGTCTAGTAAAATGCATCTTATTCAAGTGCGTACGGGTGCACACGTTGAACGCGGTAGTTGATTTGTAAAACTATACGCTCATGCGGAACTCGAGGCAGAAAATTTGTACACGGCGTTTCGTTGAGCTTTTTTTTTTTTTTTCCCCACTGCATAGCTTGTTTCCGTCCTTGTCGCTCCAAAATGACGTCAGCAATTGAGTGGCAGCATTTCACCTCATCCCTGTGTATTAGCACAAACCCGCCACTGAGACGCATGGTGTGTCTCCGTTTGCGCAGGTTCCTCCGCACCGAAATGTACGCGACGGCGTGCACGCTGGGACACGAGGACTGCGTCAAGGAAGCGCTCACCTACTTCCGCACCTGGAGGGACAGCAAGGCGGAGAAGAGCCCGTGAGTGGCGGGCAGTATTCATGCACTGGTTTCACGCCGAGTGAACGCGTTTATTTATTTATTTATTTATTTATTTATTTATTTATTTATTTATTTATTTATTTATTTATTTATTTATTTATTTTCGAGAATATAGTTGTCGAATTAGTTGAGGAGTGCACCATTTTTGTGTTTTGGTTACAGCGCCATATGGGTGTGCGGGACACAAATAACGAAATAACCGATATAACGAAATCAACCATTCAGAACGGGGTTAATGAAGTGGGCTTTCAATTCGGTATTCTGTCATAATGAAACCACAAGTTGAAGTATCGGATATTCGTTGCCGCGAGGATTAGAGTAGTCAAAAGGAAAGGGACAAATGGGTTTAGAAGATATACACAGGCAGAAGCAGCTTCGACCACGATGGCGGAACAACACGAGCGATCGTCTTCTTCACCGCGTTGCGAGCGCATTCTTTCGTGTCGGCGGAGCGCGTTTTTCAACATGCGGTGTTGACTTGTGACAGTGTGTTTGGTGCGCGTTTGAGCGGCAGCAGCAAAACGCGTTTTTATGAATGAACGCGACTCGTCTTTGAACACAAATACTATAGATGCAACCATCATGGTGCGCATTGTGTAACACTACGTGGGTATCTTTCTTTTCGGGCGGGCTGTATTGCTCACGTATTGATCTTTTTTTTATCTCTGATCGCAGCATCAAGCCCAACTTCCGCTCGTTCGTGTACTGCACGGCAATCGCGAACGGCAATTACGACGACTGGCTCTTCATGTGGGACATGTACAACAAGACTACCGTGGCCTCCGAGAAAGTGAAGCAGCTGCAAAGCTTGGCCTGTTCCAGGGAACCATGGGTCCTCAACAGGTGGGCGTTACTTCTGTAAACATTGCTGGGATTCGATTATTGAGATGGACCACCTCCAGACTCTCCCGTTTGCGCCCGTCTTACTACGTTGGCTACGAAATCTGCTTGAAAAAACTCCGTCACTACCGCAGCGTTAGCAGGCGACCAAGGCTCCCCATCCGAAGCACGTCGTATATGCACTCGGGAAACGCGTATGTCCCGCCGTGCTCTACTGATCTCAGAAATGGTTGCGGAATTTACGTTTGCTCATTGTAAGCTTCAAGTTCTGCACTTTGCTGTAATGGGAAATCGAAATTTTGGCCCCTCCGGATACTGCGAGATTTACTGTCACCATACGGAATTACTGTAACTTGTACAGTTTCGCTCTATAGGTACAGGCAAGCTTTTATGGCGAACCTATGCTGGTTCATTGCTTGCAATGGTGCTAATTGTTGCGCGCTGGTCGCCCAAGCTGCGTTTTAATCTTTTTCTCTCTCTCCCTCTTTTGTGCATTTCTTTTCGGCAATTTGCCACATTATGTTGTGAGCACGGGTGTACTTGATTCGCTTGATCTGAGCAACGCAAGTGACACAAATGTAATTAATATCTCGGCGATGCCACTGGAGGAGCATCTGCGTGCAGGAGAATAGAACCGCCTCGCGCTTATCAGAGTAACCATTATCGCTTTGCGCATATCACAGTTTCGAGGTAAGCTGCGACGTTATGTTAGCGCTAACAGCTATGTCGATTAGGATGTTTGTTTTGGCTTACTTAGGCGATAGGGGAAGCATCAACAGTACACGAAGTTGTGCTCATATTATGCATAAGTGTTGTTATATTGAGAAAGTGATAGGATTCCGCGCTGCCGCTGTATACTTGCATAGCGATGCAGTAGATGACGTTGCAGATATATGGAAGCCGAGCGTCCACCGCACCCACGCAGGAGAGAACACGCAAAAGAAATTAATAACTTGGGACAACTTGCAGTGTTTGAACCTGAAGGAATTGTCCTGTCGCCTGCAGCTGTCCGCGACAATAAACCAACCCTGATTATACAAAGGCGCAAACGTAAAGGACCAGTAATGAGGCTTTGCACAACCACACGGCGACAACAAAGACCGCGAGCCTATATAGGAAAAGGCCCACGGTCCTGGCTCCTCCAGTCGGCATTCGTCTTAGCATCACAGACAGCTTTATGAACGCGAACCAATTGGCGAAGCGCAAATGCGCAGTCTGCAGTTGACAGGGTTGTACCGCGCGAAATTAAGTCATCCGCAGGCTTCCAGGCACCCTGCTATTGAGACAAAGCTTACCCGCACGTTTTCCTTACAGTGGAATCGCAGTTGGGGGTATCACAAACAAAGAAAGGTGCTAAAGGCGGGCCATTAGAAAAGTCCGGGAAGCGTTTGCTTCGCGGCGAGGTGTCGGAAACAACCGCCGCTCCCTGGCTTGCCGGAGGCTATTGAGTCCCCAAAGGAAACTTAGCGCGTTCCTTTGAAGTCGCGCCGCTGCTCGCTCGACCATATTTCACGTGGGGAAAAGTTTTAAGAAAACAACTCCGCGGCTCTTAGTGTTCCCTCTTTCACCGCGCACTAGCACCCCACGTCGCCGTTTCCAAGGCAACACGAGAGCGGGAACGCCGGAGGTGCGAAAGGTAAGCCGCTCGGGAATTTTAAGGCTGGAAGCTGTTTGCGCCTGAATTCGTTTCACCGAAGGGAATGAAAGCAACGGAGCCTCAATCGAACGGCATTGCGAGGGGCGGAAGCTGTTCGGCAAACTGCAGTAGCGCGTTTTCTCAAATTAACGTTGCATGTAGGTTCATCGGGCTAACGAGCTTGAGAAGCGAAACGCACGCGTATTGTTCGTCGCTCGAACGAATGCTTTAAGCTAAACGACCGAGAACGGTGGGGAGGCCCCCCCTCCCCATACCTTGAGGTGGCCTGCCCCTCACGCGGTGCGGGATTTTCCTTTTTTTTTTCCCCCCCGTTTTGCACTGCACTTGCTGTCATTTAGGTGCCTGCCCCAATCTGAAATTTGAAGCAACCGGCATAGGCCTGTTTATTGCTTTAATTATGGAGATGCTTGTGGAAAAAAAAATAAAGGGAGATGAGGGCGAAGTGCTATAAGCTGTTAAATTCGATTGCCAGGACCGCATTCTTAAGGATTTTGCCGTATGAGGAAATTCCGGTAATCCCGCCTCATCTGCGACGTTCCACTGAAGCTAAGTAAAGTGTTTGGTCAGCATTGCCCTCGTAGTGGCAGCGCTAGCCACTGTGAGGGCACCGCTAGCCGTTCCATATAGCCCCGCCACGGTGGTCTATGGTGGCTGTGGTACTCGGCTGCTGATCCAAAGGTCGCGGGATCGAATCCCGGCCGCGGTAGCTGCATTTCAATGGAGGCGAAATGTTGAGGCCCGAGTATACTGTGCGATGTCAGTGCGCGTTGAAGGACCCCAGGTGGTCAAAATTTCCGGAGCACTCTACTACGGCGTCTCTCGTAATAACAGCTGGTTTTGAAACGTAAAACCCCAGAAATCAAATCAGCCGTTCTGTATAAGCTGCAGTATGGTAACTGCTGCGGTGGTCGACTCGTGTATGCGGACGCGAGCGCACGTAATGTATAACGGAAGTTATGCAAATAACATTGTAATGGTACGGATGCCACGTACCGAAGGACATGCAACACCTTTTGCTTATAGAAAACGGCGCCGATCGGCCGTCGAAGCTCCTATGAACTAGAGTTCCTGAGTTACTGAGTTATGAGTTACTGAGTTAGAGTTCCTGAGTTATGAACTAGAGTTCCTAGAGTTACTGTATATGCTACCTATGCTACCTAAAGCTAGCATATACAGTAACTCTACTATGAACGTGTGAGTCAAACAATATTGCTCTGCACGAACCAAGGAAATTGAAGTTTGGTTTCAAACACAGCTGCATATCTACTGCTTTTCTTTCAACAAATTATGCCACAAGGAACGCGCAGTAAGTCGCTAGACATTTTTTTTCGATATTCTTGAAGATAGATACATGTATTTTTTTTTATTTGTTGGAAGAGCGGGCGTTTTGCGGCAGTACATGAAACAAGATGGCAAATTACCTGGTGCATGTTTCGATGATATTTCGCCCGCATTTTCGCACAAACCTCCGCGACCCATCGGCGGCATTTTCTGAATATGTTCGAAAACTTCAAAAAGTGTTGCAGGCACACCTAACTGCGATCTCCACCAAGGTGAAACTACGGTGGAATTACGCTGTTTTAACGTCATCTTGTCATGCTTCGGTAATAAATTAGTGCCACGAAAACGAAAAGACGTTTGCCGAAATATGGTTATAATTCCTGTTAACAAATCCTAAACGTCTCGTGTGCTCGTAGCCAAAAAAGGTGAGCGCTTTGAAGTGACGCTGTTCATATTCCGTTTGATCCTTTCGGTCTAGAAACTTCAAGGGTGCCCTTAATGCCGCCATCTTGGACTGCTAACGTTGCAAAAATTGACTGAGAGGCACTAAGCAGACTAGTACGCACGCACACTGTATGCGCGAGTGTATCCGGCGTTTCATCGACTTGGCAATTCGGAGCAACCACATATAAGGCCGGTAAATCATATGTGCAGTAGCCCAACGTGGCGGCACTCGTCACAAGCAGCGTGTCTTCGTCGGTATGTCACGCTTTCTGTGCTGCGTCCCGTTCTAAAAGGCTGAAGTGACCGCCGCGGTGGTCTATTGGTTATTGTGTTTTGCTTCTTGCACGAAATACGTGGCTTTGATGCCGACCTCGGCACTCACATTTTCGATGGAGGCAAAAATGCTAGAAACCTATGCACTGTGCCTTATCATTGCACGTTAAAGAGCGGCTTAAACTTCCGGACCCCTCCACTGCATGAGTGCTTCATGATCGTATCGTGCATGGTTTTGGCACGTCAAACATCAGCAGACATTATTAATAGAATTAAGTCAAGTATTTGCCAAAGCGTTTCTTTTTTTTCCCTTGGTGCTTTTTGTTTGATATTTTGACAGAATAACGTATGTAACTGACGGCATCAGTTAGCGATGACGTTGGGCATATTTCTCTCCCCTCGCAGTTTCCTGATGAAGACAATCACGCCCGACTCCGGCGTCCGCCGGCAGGACGGCGCGGCGGTCATCGGCGCAGTCGCTTCCACTGTCTTCGGCAGAAGCCTGCTCTTCAACTTCCTGCTCGAGAACTGGGACGCCCTCTACAAGACGTACGTGAATTGCGAGAACCGCGACGTCTAAAAACACGTTGGTCCAGCAACGTGTTCTCGTCAAGCATGGCGTTCTAAATCAGTTAGTTCTTCAGGCGTTGCTGGACCTCTGTTCGGAATTTCATCTATCGTTTTCCTGCGGCTTGTATACTGCATTGCGATATTATTCGTGTGCCGACCGCACTGTTGCCTTTAGGTGAAGCAAGACACCGTGATATAAAACGATGTTATAGAACACCCATTACGATCTGGTGGGATGTGCAAGTAAGTACTACGCGATGTTGTCGCATTCATGTGAACGCGGCCGGCCAAGAGCGTCCACACGACGTGAAACGCGCGTCAGTGATATCTTTCTCGAGAAGCACTGTTGGCTGGAGAAAAAAAAAAGTAAGGCTAATGTGCTGTTTCTCGAAGCAATTAAAGCTGCACGCACGTCGCCTGCAGCAGAATCCGGCTGTGCTACGCATTGTACTATACGTAAGTTTTTAATATAATTGAGCATTGCGTGACCTGAACGGTAGTGCCAACAGCATTTACTGTTGAATGATCACGCTGATCGTGCGGTTTGATCGTCTGCAGAGCATGTTTCCGGACATCTACAGTTCGCTTTTGCTAAATGTATCGTGGAAGCAGTCGAGAGAGAGCTGCGACACATGCTGACGCGTGGTGCGGTGTTTGACTAAAGTGTATATACTAATTCATGCTGACGTTAGTTCACGCGTCGATACATATTCACGTGTACAATGAAAACGTTAGTGATCTGTAATTAACGCTTGTAAAATGAAATTATAAAGACAAGGTTTGCGAAAATTCGTGACAACCACACAGGCCCGCATTTAAATTGTCTTTAGGCGCTAATGGAGCGGTGTGGTTATAGCGCATACTTCCATTGACGCGATATGTTATTTCTTTCCATTCTCGTTGCAGATATTCCGCTGGTGCATTCTCGCTTCCCCGCATCTTCGGTTCAGCCAGTGGCTCGATCCATTCACGCTTCCAGCTTGAGATGGTGGGTGCTTTTCCTCGAAGAGTGAGCCGATCTTTACATAGACGAGTGTTATATATTGCGCGGCAATATATTTGTTGAAAAAAAATTTCTTCCTTGTTGTTGTCCATCTTCAATGAGAGCGTACCACATCGCTTTAGCGATCCATCTCTGTCAAAGACACGCTACCCCCCGGCTCTAGGGCGCCCCCATCTCGCGACTGGTGGTGTTCACCTTGTCATTATGACATTATTTTGTAGCGCATCACTTGGGGAAAAAAAGAAACGAAAGAGTGCAGGAGTCAAAGAAGGCACCACACTTGCAACTATTTTATTAGGCTCCAAAGAAGTACTTATACACACGCGCACACACTCTTGAAGCCAGTGTGTAGAACCGGTAAGCACAAATTATCAAGCAAAAGACAAGCTCAGTAGCTTGCGATCCCGTGTTGTGTGTGTGTATGTGTGTGTGTGCTTACACACACACACACACACGAAAGAAAGAAACATGTTCGTTATTAAGCGTTTAAAATTCACGAATTGTTTTCCAATTTCTGGCTACGTCAACGACGTTAGGATATGTATTGCACAAACACATCGTTTCATACTCCACGGTCTGCATACCATATAGTTTGTCCTATTGGGTCTCATCTTTTGAGGCACGGGAATTGTTGTCGCGATTTGCATTTGTTCGATTTGTGCTGCTTTGTAGAAACGGGTGGATCCTATAGTGGTGGGATCTCGTGTCTTGTTGCTTTTCCTAAACTAGCTTTCGTTTTTTGGCGCTCTGCAATTTCGCTCGGTAGGCGGCTTCATAGTAATTCCTTTGGGTGGACGTCGTGGGTTGCTTCGGACGAAGACAAGAGCAGAAAAGAATACTTTTTTGCTCAGTCGTCTGGGGCGCTGAATTAGTGGCGCTATCACATGGTTGTTCTCTATTTCGCGAGCTTTCCTTAAGGGCACGTAGAATGTCGATCAGTGGTACTTAGTTGCAGACACTTCATTCGGTTATATTTAAGTTTGATCTACGCGCACAATTACAAGAAGTTAGCTAATTTGTTTATTCTGATTATTGACTTTGCAAAACAAAGAAAACGCCTTGCACCGGGGCACTTGATCCTCAACACAGCTGAGCGTTGCAACTCGATAGCACGCTCTGTCAGTTTGTAATTTTAAAAAACTTGGTTCCATTTAACTGAGGCGCCCTGTATGTAAAATAGCATACGGGGTGTTTCAGTCAAATTTAGCCAAGCCTTAAAAATATCCACATGCGCCTTCATTATTCCACTTTGTCGCTCTGCTTTTAGTTAACTAATCGTTTAAGCTTATAAAAATATTGAATAGTTGCATAAAGACGTGCAACGTATTTGAATACGTATACATATAGCTCGCTCAAAAACATGCAATGTTGCTTTTGCATTGCGCCGTTGCTATCTTGCTTATTACTTTTTTTTTTTACATTTTATTGCGCTCAGAACTTTGCCGAAAAGTTAAAAAAAAAAAGGTTACCCAATCGCGTTTCCTCGCTCATATGTCTGAATCTACAACGCTTTAATTTTTTCTTTGTCATTTACTACCTGTCTTCACTTGCCGTATAATAAAGTGTGGAGCACCAATATTTTCTTTTTCCGCTAACGCGATACGTTTCCTCAGAATGAGCCCTACATCTGCGCTTGCACGTGTGTTTCACCGACATATAAATCGGCTTTTCTTTCTTTTTCTTTCTTTTAAAATTTACTCTCCCTGTCATTTTCTCTCTGCAGCTTGGCGTGTTCTACGAGAAACACAAGACGACCGTGTCGGCGGTGGGTCGGACCTACAAGCAGACCGTCGAGAAGGCCGAGTCCAACATCCGCTGGAAGGAGAAGAACTACGCCCGGATACGAGACTGGCTCAACGAGAAGATAAAGTAGCCGCCCGGCCTCGCCTAGCCATCCTAGGTTATACCAAATTGATAAACCGAGATGCGCTCTTTTCTTTTTTTGTTACTTTCCTTTTGTTCCGGTACACTAGCTGCTCTATTTTGTTCCTCGTGCCGAATTCACTGCAGCCATGCGGAATTCAGACTCAGAACCAAGCGCCGTCACTCAGGTTTGGGTACGTTAAGCACATTATCCCTCGATAGTTAGTTTTTTACGGTTGCGTTTCTCGGTTCCGGTTTGCCGTGGACGATGCTGCCGGGGTGCGTTGAGCAAGTGTTACATCGTTCTGCGAGTGGGTCTGCTTGAAGTGTCTGTTGTCCCTTCTTTTTTTTTTTTTTTTCATTTTCACAGCGCGTATGATTGTGTAAATACGGAGCGTTGTACGCTGCCCAAAGCACGACTCTGTTATTCCTGTGAGCGCTCGAAAGACTGTTGTAATTCGATTTTATCTCGATTGACTATGCGTGCAGCAAGCTGTTATTCGACTGATATTGTCGCGATTTTTATTTGTGCTTCGCGATGTACGTGATTCGGCAATGCCGATCGGTTCCCTTTACATGAGTGGAGAAAAAAAAAATTCCTTTGTGAATGGTCGTCCGCTCCGGGATCCTTGTCATTTTTTTCCTCATCCTTCGCAGTCAAGTGCATTTTGCTGAAACGACGCCTCGAAGGAAAAGCAACGGGCGTAACTTCTTCTTCTTTTTTTTTTTCTTTGGAGAGATGAGCCAAGTGTGTGTCCATGGTGGAGTTCCCCATGCGGGCACCTTTGGTTTGAGATCCTAATATAAGGTGGTCGGAAGTGATGAGTCGGTTGGTCACACCTTGCTGCACAAGCGACAGTTGGACTTTGTGACATGTTGGGAAGTTTGTTTCGGGAGATGCACACTCTTTTTTTTCACTCTGTGACGGCACCTTTTAGCAATTGACTTCGTTTCCGGATAGTACTTTTTCTTTATTTTTTAGAATTAGTGCAAACGCGCTAGATGTTGACGCATATTTGTGTTTTCTTTTCACGGCAAGATTACCACACGCGCATTATGTTTTAGCCACGATTTCTCGCACCTTTTTTTCGAATATGTGGGCTGCACCGCTGTGTTGTCTTACATTAAAGGAATTGACGAGGTTGTCTAATACACCTCTTCTAAGTGCTTGTCGAGCGTGCATGAATATGTATATGTATATTTTTAAATCTCGCGCGTAGTATTCAAGCTACGATTCATTTCACCGCTTTCCAATGGCACTCGTATAAAATATACTTTTCTCTCGCGACAACCTTGTACAAAAGTTATGTAATGTAGATAGTGTAAGGCTGGCTCGCGCGTTTTGCCGTAAGCTGAGTGAGTGCGATGATTCGTTGCTGTCGGTCAGCAGTGTGAAAGATGCGCAGTGCTACTCCGTTCCAACATAGTGTCCACGCGTACCGTTTTGCAAATGTCTTGCACGTGACGTAAGCGGCGCCATATCGAAGCTCTGCGGAAGGCCTTCAGTGCGCCGTTCCGTATAGGCAGATATTCCCTACATAAAGAGGATCTGTTTAGCATCTGTATTACTTCCGCCTTTTGGATGGCTGCCGTCACGTTCGTACAAGCCATTTGTACGTTTCATTCTGCACGCACCGCCCTATATGTACTTCTAATTAAGAGCTGCTTTGAGTGTGTATAGCTTCTCAAGCCGCGAAATATGATACGTCTCAAACCGATGCACATATCACCCTTGGAGAGACAGTTTTGGATGCACGCTGTCGCGATTTACTGGCATAGTGAACGTACTTTCTTGAACTGACTCGTGGTACTTTCGAGACATGGGTGGCGAGAGATGAAGCGATAGCGAAAGTTGTGTTTCACTTGCAGGTTGCTATTTGTCATCTGTATCATCCAACATTTTGTCCTGTAAACTTACTGTAAATAAAGGCGATAAGCGTACAACCTTTATTGCATTGCTTTCAGATTGGAAGCGCATATTTTTGCTGCTCAGCGCGCGCTTTTCGAAGGCTCGTTAAGGGGCACTTACAGTCAAGCATCTTCGACTGACAAAGTCAAGCATCTTCGACTTACAAAACAGTGTAGTTCTTTTGGTTCCGATAAGGAACTGTGCGGGCAAAAGTACAGGTGCCATCTGTACTTTTGAGGTAGTAATCTGTACTTTTGGGGCACTTGAGGTATAATAAATAGAAAAAAAATAAAGGAAACATGACATCACGGCGAGTTCATCCCGGAGCATTACAACCACTCGTTTGCCACTGCTGCGTAAATCTTTTCCAGGGACTTGGGCGGCGTGCTTGCGACAACACCCAGAAGTATGCGAACACGTACGAGCACGGAAAAGAAATTCTCCAAGGTCATGACGGGCTCGATGCAGCCTTTTTTTTTCCCCGCCCTATTATGTCTCCTATTCATTATAAATTCACGCTAAAGAACCTCAGGTAGTCAAAGTTTCCGAAGCCCCCTATTAAACCTCTATTATATCGCAAATATTATTGAACCTCCTACTTAAGACACTTTTGACGCACTATATACAGGCTGTGTAGCGTGTCGAATGCACCTCGAATGTGCCACAGAGCAAGAAAAAACGGTGCTATGTATAATATTAATGCACGAAAAAAAAATTTTTATGCAGAAGACTTGCGCGTATATTGAGTCATCAGCGTACCTTCAGTAATATACAAATTATCCACGAGGGTAGCTTCTAGAAGGACAAGAGAAACATTTAAGTAAGCCTCGAGAGCAATCTAGTTTCAGGGAAAAGATCATCCGCAATGGATCACATCCATGTGATCGATAAAGTGATTGCGAAGCCTGTACAACAGACTTCGCAATGACCGCATAGACTACAGAAGATAACCTAGATTCAGTAGAGATATCAGCAGTTTTGAAAGCATTGCGTCGCCAAGTGCTTGAGATATACATAAATACCGTAACCAACACCAACAAAAGCTATGTCGCTACCCTGCCCCCACATACACTGAAAAAAAAGAAAGAAAAAGAAATGAGAAGAAAAAGCATAAAAACGAAGCTTGCTCTAGGTCGCGCGAGGCTTAAGCATACTGGAGATGGTCGATTTAAAGTCTGACAAGGTTGTGGCTACACAGCATGGCTGGCGGCGTTCCCCTCCACTTTTCTCTCCTTCACACCCTCACCACCCTTTCCCACATCTTGCACTCCACCTGCACGCATGCAGGTGGAGTCGACGAGACGTCTTTAGCCCAGGGCATGTCCACAGCACAAGGTGCAAGTTTGCTTCCAGCACCGGCGCAGGACAGAACGGGATTCGCATAACCACCACGTTGTCGTAGTGGGTCGAGGGCAAGAGCGGATGCGTTCTTTCCTCCCGCGTTACCACTGATAAGAGACGGTCAGAGCTCGTTTAGATCTTCGCTGTTCAAGTAGTAACTGAAGTAAGCACAATAATGTATGTGCTGAAGGCAAAAATAATGCTCAGTAGACTGGCGAAAGAGCAAGAGTTCAAAGTTAGCAGCCAGTCTTTATAATCTGGGCAAGAGGGTGCATATGTATATGTCAATTTCTCGTGTTTCCGTTCCTTTTGTGACGTGGCAGTCTCGGTGCGACCCACAACGGGGGATCGGCCATGAATCGCGCGCCAGGAGAACGAGAGCATGAAAAAAAAAAAAAAGAAAGAACATAATAGAAAAGCAGTTAAGAACAAGGAGGAGAAAGCTAACCTGAGAAATGAAGAGATAGTGATTATAATCTCTTTAAAAGGTTGGCAGAAATTATCAAATCTCCGCTGGCAGATCTCCGCTGTCCCTAAAGCGAAAATGTGCGCAATCGTTGCATATTGCCAGAACTTTCGTACTTGTCTATAACATGGAGGATAACAAAGAAAATGAAAATAAAGCTGAATTTACCTAACGCGCTTCAACTTTGCTTAACATTATTGGGCGACTGCAGGGCCTCTAATCGTTTTTTTTTTTATACCTCGCTCAAACCCCCGAAGTGGGAGTGTGCCATTCGATATAGTTTGCATCTACATCTTGCAGCGTGTGCTGGAACCGAAAATGGGAGGGGAGACATCATGAGATAGGAAGGCAGCATGATGGACCAGAGAACAAGTAGGGGCAGGGGTAGACATCAAGAAAATTTACGCACGTTTTGCAGAGGCCACGTTTTGCAGGTTATTGAAAAGACTCAAACCTGCGCCGCCGCGTCAAGCCACTCGATCCGTGCTGCTCTGCCCTGACATCGAGGAAACTTAATGAGGTGGAAAATTACCCATGACGTCATTGGCCTATATATATATATTCAATAAAATCAGTCATGGGCGTGACGTTTCGTGCCCATGGCACGAACTTTGAGCAGGGGCTCTTGAACCTCCTTTGGGCGAGTTGCTTATGTATTTAGCGATGCACACAATTAGAACATTGTAGCAAATTGCACACTTTAAATACTGTGACATTACGGCATAAAAAAAGAAATAAAATCCGACAACAGCGTATATGGCTTTGTATGAATGTGCAACTCATCGCGAATAGGTGTTTACGTGTTCAGCCCCAGAAGAGAGGAGGGCGACTAAGGCCGGTCCGTATACATAATAAAACTACCTTATCCTTATCGCCTGCTTTTGTTATCACCCCTGTGATATTAAGGCGCATCAAGGGGACTTGAATGGTAATGAGTGCGAAAGACTATCATAAGGCTTATTTGCAGATACTGGACTAGTCCATTCGTGAAACATGATAAGGGCACAGGGAAGATAAGGAAAACAAGCGATAAGGATAAGGTAGGTTTACTCATACAGGTCTTAGCCCGTATTCGTAAAAATACCTTATCCTTATCGCTTGTTTTTCTTATCTTCCCTGCAGGAGAGGCTCAAGCGTCCTCCATATGAAAAAAAAAAAAAAAAAGTTGCACTCTTCTCGTGCACCGAACCACGGCCGCTGGATGAAAGCGCTTTCATCCAGCGGCCGTGACCGAACCTATCACCTTGACAGTCGATCCTTGTGCACCCTAGGAGTGACACGAATCCACTCAAAGATTAGACGTTAGGCGAGGAAGTTTGGTGCGCGTAAATGTTTCCAGTAACTCGAAGTAACTAACTCAACCGAACGGACTTGTGTCGACATCTACAAGGTACCCCGGAACGACTGAATTTGTCGCAGGGCCTCCGAGATGTAAGTTGCTGTGACGAAAGTAATGCATGTCGCTACGTCTCAGAACTCTGAAAATTAACTTCTGGATACGATGGGTAAGGTCAGGCGAGACCCCGTGGCACCACGTGAATTTAGATAAGAGGGAAAAAAGGGAACGTCCTTGATTTGTCTGACCACAGCCGTGCTAATGCGAGACTGTGAAGCCAGAAATCGGTACGCGCACGCACGCCACCTGGGGCGACATCGGCCTACTTACTTCCTGCCGTAGAGAAAGGACACTTCAATGTTCCTGAGGTACCTCCTCCATTTTACTAAATATTTCTGCGCAAATAAAGAATATTACATTTGTTATCGTCGTGATCTTGGAGGCTATGTCATGTACAGTCAAATGACGAGTTGTAAAGAACATCGACAAGAAAATAAACTATAAAGAAATAGTAACTACGTTAAAAGCCTACACAAAGTAATTTTGGTGCCAAAGTCACTGAAAATTAGCGTCACCTTTCTGCACTTTATTTTAAACAGCAGAATATGCAATTCTGTCTGGCAACGTCCAGTTTAGTTTCATTTCCCGGCGTGCAGTGGCGCTAGCGCATAGGCGCTTTTTATTTTTTGTTTCGTAATCGCTGGGGGCTCTTTCAACTGACGTGTACCGGTTAGGTGTATGTGGCGGCGGTAAAGCTCGGCTGGGTGGTTTGGGCTGGAAGCGCGCACACAGATTTTTCTCTTCCTAGGGTCTCAGGGACCCAGAACATTATTTGCCAAACATGTTCGGCATACTAGATGACCTCAAACGTATGAATAAGCGGCAGGTAAGCAAGCGTACAGCGACCACCTTCCTTCCACGCTCTGATGTGCGCTTACTGCGCTGACGAACTTTTTAGAGGTGTCGGCACCTGTGTAAATGCAGTGTAAACGAACTTTCTGCTGACTCGGTAGATATTCTAGAAGTGGGCGGATTTTCTTTAGTGTTCTGTGCCTTTATCTACGGCGTAAAATAGACAGCTATTTACTCTGCCTCAAGCTTCATGAATTTTCCTCGGCGACGAAGCCGGGGCTGTGCCAGATGTTCTGCGCACCGACAGTCGGCAGTAATCGCGCGGTCGTGGACCCTATTACAACACAATTACGTGGCACTACAGCACTTTGTCCCGCCAATACTTACGCTCTGATTACTAATGCATCATTGCTTTAAGTGCACATTTGGTTAGGTGCTTCCACGGAAGCACGAAATAGCCCGAAGGCTGGTTTCGGTGTTCGATACCTGACATTTTGGCAGTAAGTTAATTCGCGCCTTTTGTACACGCGTACTTGATGACATTCCAGTATACCGTTAGTGCATCCTTAACGTGGACACTTCGCTGGTTTCCAGCGCTTTATCAGTACTTTCGCTTGCCACGATATCCGGCCGCTTTCTGCGCCCTATTTAGTTCTGGAAACTGCAGCCACGTGCCAACCTGTTTGATTCGGTCTGTCATGTTGTCTGACACATTTCTTTTTGTCGCAGCTTTTATACCAAGTTTTAAACTTTGGCATGATTGTGTCGTCGGCCCTGATGATTTGGAAAGGTCTGATGGTCGTCACCGGCAGCGGCAGCCCAATAGTAGTCGTGCTCAGGTAAGCTTTAGTTTTGCACGGGAATGTATTGGAGTGCCATATAGGCAGAATAGAATAAATACATTGATTGCATGAATTTAAAAGTCGTGTTGCACACGTACAAAACGGCAGAAGAACATTATACAAGTTTTCATTTTTAGCTGAACGATTGGAGCTCGATATGAAATCCTGGCGCACAGGCATAACATATGTAACCACGTAGAGAGACAAAGATGTAAACAGTGCACATATTTTAAGAAGGCATTAATATTTCATGCTTAGCATTATAGCACAGTGCAATAGTCAGCACGGTCTTGTCTGCACTGCTTTGGTGTATGTCGGCCTTCCATGAAATCTTATGGTTGTACATAAGTCACGTCCACTCGGCTACCCAGAAAAATTCCTCTGACATGCTCAATCATTGGGTATTGCGCAGCCCCGATTGATTTTATTCATAAGATCTTGAATCAAAATGAACAGTACAGAAAACTGTCATCTGTTTGGTAGATCTAAAAAAGAAAAAAAAAATGCTAGGGGACTTGTGAGGTGTGATGCAAAAACATGAAAGTACTGAGTCGCTATATATCCTAGATCCTGAAATGTATAACAGAGACTTATGTTATTGCAAGGGGTGGGAAAAACACAAACAAAAACAAATGTTGCTTTTCGACATGTATGCATACAGGTGTGCCTGGTTGAAGCTACAGGGATCAAACTTTTTTTAGGTTTATATATATTGTGGAAGCCCACAAGTAATTCATGGGCATATTTATCCATGCTCTGTGAACGTGAAAAACCACATAAATTTGCACCTGTAGGCAATTTGTGGGCCTAATTTACCCTGTTGTGTGGCTCTTAAGTAGGAAGCATTGTGATCTCGTGAAATTCAAATTTGAGAGATTTCACCATATAATGAAGTAGCAACAAATTGAGCTTAGACGCACACAATAAATCTGCATGTATTGCTCAAGGAGGTCTTTCTGTTAGTGGTCCAGCTTTGTGCGACTAGTATCCGGCTTAAGGTTGCTCATGTAATGTTGCTCATGATATACACTCAAAAAGCAAGTCAAGTCTACACACTTTGTATATTCGGCTTATTGTCAACTGTGGTTATATCTTTATTTTTTCTTCATGACCAGTGGGAGCATGGAGCCAGCATTTCACCGCGGAGACCTGCTCTTCCTGACAAATTACAAGGAGGACCCCATCCGCGTTGGTGACATCGTCGTCTTCAAAGTGGAGGGTCGGGACATCCCCATTGTTCACAGGGTACTTAAACTGCACGAAAAGTGAGTCTTCCTGTTGACCTGAATGGGCATGTTTAAACATCCTCAAAAAATATTTGCATATGAGAATTTACAGGTTCCTGCAATGATATCCACTTGCAAACATAGTAGGAACGACTCGTGGAAGAAGGAATAATTTGTTCCTTGTTGACTTGGGTACATAGTTGGATCAGGACCTATAACTCGGAACTTGGTTTGCATAAGCTAAATTTTGCTTGAATTAACAAAGAAAGTGCACTGATTCATAACAGACCAAATGAAGGGCCCTAAGTAGTTCAGCTTATTGGAACAAGGAACATGGAAGGGGCCTAATACACGAAAAGCTTGGTGGTAGGAACCTTACAAGGTCCTTCTTGAAGGAGTACTGACACAATCTTGTGGCGGTGTAAAATATCCATTTTTCATTTTCTAGCCATGCATTGTTAACGCCCTCTGCACACTGAAGCCAGGAAAGACGTTCAGAATATTTTAGTTTGGTTTTAAAGTTTTTGTCGCCCAGCACTGCAAGCCAGCCGCAGCGCAGTGGACACTATGATGATGTATGAACACAGTCTCTTAAAAATCGATGAAATCACTGTCAGAGTCGCTGGACGGCCATGAAATTGTCATTGTTTGTGTGCGCCACCACGTGTAGTTGACCACAGGCAACAGAGTTGCAGTGACGCTATCATGAATTGCTATCCCTTCGTGACTTAGACGTGCGTCCGACTGTGTTGACACGTCACTAGGAAACCGCCCCCTCGAAATTGAAACTGAAAGTGGGCTTTTAAGGGAGCCATATTAAAAATATATTGTGTTGTGAGGCACCATGGTACTCTTTTAGGGGTTCTCGATGCCAGTGCTTTCATTTACTGCAACAATACGAGAACGTCAAAAATTTGTGTCAGTACTCCTTTAAAGTATTCCTGTCACCCAAAATTTATAACGTCAAAAAATACACAGATCAAAAAAGAATTTCTAATAACTGTCTGCATTTCTCCTGAGCCATTTCTCCTGAGCTGAAAGCTGCAAAAGTGTGCACATGTGACTTCATGAGCACCTTCGCATGTCACTTGAGCGCCTCACCATGTTGAGTGCAAGGAGCATTTCAACTGTCCAGGGCTGCCATAATCAATGACGAAAGCGTAAGGTTATGATCTTATTTGCCATCATGACCTACTGACTACGGTGCTTCACTGCTGACCTGAGAGATGTTACTCATCATTGACGGGGTGATTGCATTTGTTATGGAAGCAAAAAGGGTAGAGGTCAGTCATGTACTGTGCATTATCAGCGCATGTAAAGAACCCCAGGTGGTCAAAATTTCTTGAGCACCAACCATGGCGTGCTTCACAATCATGTTGTGGTTCTGGCATGTATTACTTAGATTCTTGTTATCATTAGGTTGCCCTTTCATGGTGGTCTAGTGGCTATGGTATTCGGCTGCTGATCCAAGGGTCGCGGGATCGAATCCCGGCCGTGGCAGCTGCATTTCAATGGAGGTGAAATGTTGAGGTCCATGTACTGGTGCAATGTTATTGTACATTGAAGAACCCCAGGTGGTTGAAATTTCCTGGAGCCCTCCACTACGGCGTCCCTCACAATCATGTCATGGTTTTGGAACGTAAAACCCCAGAAATCATCAATATTATTTATTAGATTGCGACCTGAAACCTTTCGGAAAGCTTTTGGGCGATCTGGAAAGCCTTCAGGAAAAGAAAGCTTTTTGGAGTGCAAATCGCTGGTCACGACGTTGTCTTCGGCAGTGACGAAATCTTCCTGAATGAAGGTGCAACTCTGAACTCGCTCCAAACATAAATTCAAAGTGTTGTCTCTTGCATATGGTCTTTGAGAGAAATCCTTCTGCAGCCTTTATTATTACTGAGTGTGATAACGCACGAACGTGATGTGCAAGAACAGTCATAGCACCATCAGCTCCATACGCACTGTGCCCCATGCCGCGCACGATTTCCAACATGCTCTTCAGAGGCCTTGCCGAAGCTGTGTTTCACAGTACAATTAGCGATCTGGTTGCCAAGATGCAATCCCAACTCATTGCATCGAGTCACTCTTCATGTCCGTCAAGCATTGTCCAATCCACTCGACACAGACCTGTGAGAGATTGCTGCAGCTGCTTGACATAGCTATTGCTTGATGGCTATGGATCCCGCCCGCATTCTCTGTGGTCGTTTGTCTGTGCTGGCTCAGCCTACTCGACCGCTGTTGCCACAGTCATGTGTCAGTTCATATGATCTGCAGTGGCGTGAGGGTGTTTTCAGAGAACTGATGTCTTTCTGCACTGTAAGCATCGTGTTTTGGCTGGGGAATGTTATGAATTCATACCACACCAGGAATTCACACCATTGATGATTATTCGCTAGGGTTCTACTGTATGCTATGAAAGCATGGCATATGTTTGGTGGTTAAGAGAACCATTTTTTGAAAGTCTTCCATTGAATATATAGGTACGAGCAAGGTTATCAACAATTAGAGGGTATCCTCACCTTTTTTGGTGGGCATCTTCTTCTTTTCATTAGCCTGCTATAGTAGCTTAGTGACTAGGTGTTGGCCTGCGAAGCTCGAAGTCGCCGGATCGAATCCTGGCCACAGTGGCCACATTTCAATGGGGCCAAATTACGAAAACACCTGCGTACTTAAAGTTATGTGCACATTAAAGAATCCCAGGTGGTTAAAACTGCTCTGGAGCCGTGCAAAACAGACTGTGCCTCATAATTGTTGCTGGTTTTAGCACATAAAGCCCCACCAATGATTCTTCATTTTCATTGTTCTTTCATGGGACTGTTCATGTTGAACCTGCCCTACATTATGGAGCACCTGCTCTGTATGCGACTGGGAGAGGGCAAAGATGGGTTGAGGTGGGAGGAGAACAAGCAGAAAGAGGGGCTCTTCCTCACCTCAACCCCATCTTTCCTTCTCTCTCATTCATGGGAGAGAGGGGTAGTGAGCACCTATAGTGCAGGTCATTGGTGTGGCTCTGGCATAAATAGGCCTTTACACTTAAAAACGTCCTGATTTTCTGTGATGCGGGCTATTCCTGTGCACCTCTGCATGTAATCCTGCGTCGAGAATTGGCAGCAGTGCTGCAGCAACCAGGTGGTATAACAGTCTTATTGACAATAACATTTCTTTTTCATTTCACCAGGCCGTGTTACCACTGTTTGCACGCCATATTTACATGATTGTAAGTCGACTTGATGGTAAGTCGACCCTCCCAGGAAATAAAACCGCAAGTGAAAAGAGAAAAACTTACTGGTTTTGGTTTCTATTGTAAGTCAACCCCCTGAACTTAGGATTTCAAATCTCAACAAAATGGTTTGACTTGCAATTATGTAACTATGGTATATTTGTTAGTGTTTGAGTGATGCACTAGGTTTTTGTTGTAGACGTGCATCGCAATTTTTTGTTCTATGTAAAGACCAAGAACGGCCTAGCAAGATAAACGCAAAGTGTACTAATAATGAGTGTAACAGAACAGGAAGAACAGTGTGCGGCCTATGCTATCAGCAACGATTCCATGCTTCTGCTTAATGTGGTGTACTTTTTGGTGCTGCATGTCATCATTTCTTGGCCCTGTCTGCCACTTGGACGATATACTCAATTGGTTACATACTTGCACAACCTACTAATTTTTGGTCTTGGAGAGTAAACTGAGCTCCTATTCTGGAGCTCACATATTTGAATAGCTACAGCACATTGAACCAGACATGTTTATGTAGCTACCATCACTTAATAAAATGGGGCATGTTTTGTGTTTATAAATGTGTGAATATGTATGTGCACTAAGCCTTGTTGACTCGCTGTTTCCTAGGGGACAGTGTCACACGCTTTCTTGTTATTCAATAGATATATATTTTATTTTGTAATGAGAAGGGAGTGACAGTATTGGTTACACCAGCATGGTACTTCCATAGAGGCTCTTCACCAATATTCCTTCAGCAAACTTCAGCAAGCCACTCCGTGAGTGGCTGTCAGGCCTGTGTCACTGAGATTGGGATGATGGAACGGCACAACAGAAATGGGCTGAAGCTGTAGCTCTGACACTAGCAGCCACTCGTGAGGTCTCCAAAGGAAGTTGATGATCAGCTTGATGTGAGCTTAAAACATTCCTGCTGACCACTCGAGGCGATGACGTGCATCCCCAGAGACGTGCCAGCTGCCACTTGACACTGATGCCACTTGCAACAGAAGTTGAAGGTCCGCAAATCTCTGCCATCTACACAATAAAACGCCAAAAATTGGGATTCCTATCACTAAAAGAAAAATGTTTTGATGCCCATTTGAAGATAGCTATTCCATTTTTTGTATGACATCTCCACATAGCATCAAAAACATCCTTGCCTTTTTTTGTTTTTTTTTTTTGTTTGGAGCTATCAGCCTTGCTACTGCTTTTGGCAGTCATCGCAAACTAAAACAAATAGCTCGCTTGCACAGACTGCATGGTTTATTTCCAGTGTTCTTGGGTTTCAACTTGCGTCTTTTACTGCATTTCCAATGTACTACAGCAAGTGCTTTCCTAGCTGCTATTTAACGTGATTGTGCAAGTAGTCTATATTTTCAATATACTCTTCTTTGTTGAGATGTATATGCACTTTCATACATATATGTGTACTTGCCAAATAATAAAAGTTGCAGGACCTTCCTTGCCCCTCTCATTGACCCATTAAAACCCATGGCCCCTCTAGCTTCCCATTGCACAGTCCTATGCTATCAAACTTGGCTCTGTTATGCAGAGCTCATATTTATGACGACTTATGTCATTCATTAGCATTGTTTCTGCATTGAACGCAGGGCCGACGGGTCGGTGAAGATTCTCACCAAGGGAGACAACAACTCGGTTGATGACCGAGGCTTATACGCTCCTGGCCAGATGTGGCTCGACAAAAAGGACATTGTCGGCAGGGCGAGAGGGTGAGTGACGGCTTCTCTGTGATGACAACCACATGTGCCAGCTGTGTTTAGCTCTGAATTTCCATTTTCTGACTTTCTTTCCTCCTCCCTTGTCAATGAAAGGAAGGTGCACAATTATTCTGTTAGTACCCACATGTGTAGCCTGTTATGGAACTAACGTGACCCAGCATGGCAGGAGTTATTCGTTTTCACGCATAACCCATGAACTTTGATGCAGTGAAGAGGCTGCAGCTTTTTCAGCCTTTCACGTAATAACATGCTCTTGTCAGCAATTTAGACTGTTTGAATGAAGGGGTATTCAGGTATAACACACTCTTGGGTTTGACTCGTGCCACTCCTCTTACACAGCCATAAGCTGTGGATTACATAGCAAGCCATCGTAGACATTTTGCGTACATATGCTACAAGTGATGGAGGCACATTAGCATCTAAGCTTGAGTTGTTACCTTTTACATAGGAAATGACTCTCTCGACTGACCCATTACCAGAACAAACCAATTACAACTGCCAAGTTTATTGAATATTGGTCAATTGGTAAAAGCAATGAAAATTACGCACACTGAACACTTTTCTTGTGATGCTTTAATTGTATCCCTTCCACACACAGTGCAGACCATTTTTAAAGGAAATGTGCAAGTGCGGAGACTGCAATAATTCCCTTCTGTAGCAAGTCTGCAGCCTATGACTTGCGGTAGGTGGCTTTGGTCGCCGTCTCTGTGCAAGCACAGCTGATACTTCTTCTAGTTGCACCTACAGCTCTTTCTTTCACAAAGCAGCAACCACACAATCATATGCGTACTCCTTTCAACTATGCATTGCACTGTGTGTATTACCCACAGCACCACACACCTACCGTATTTGCATGAATCTAACGCGCACCTTTTTTCCCATAAAACGGGTCCAAAAATTGTATGCGCATTAGAATCGAGTGCGACCGAACAACACCGTTACCATATCGCCGCCGGCATCAAAATGGCCGCCTCCTAACGCGCTTCGGGCGCTGTCGAACGGTCACTGCCGAAAAAACGAGCTAGCGGCGTGGCGCTCTTTGGCGTGCATAGTTTCTGTAGTTTCTATGTCGCCGCCGGTCCCCCGCATAATGACGCTACGACACACATGATGCGTAGGCCGATGATACTTGCCGCGCCGGCTTGGCTGTCTTGCAGCCAACCAAAGTCGCTACGTGGGCTACGTCGCCGATGCAATCTCAGAGATGCCCAGCCGCATGAGCTTTCGATAGCGTTCTAGGGTTGCCGTAACGGGAAAATGGATCTTTGTTTCCCATCACCGCATGCAAAACGGCTCATCATCACATTTCTCCCTCATATCCGTGCTGAGCCCGAGCCTCCCAGTCGCGCGCGCAGCTTGACTTCAGAGATTGCACCGCGGCAATCACGGAGACCACGCGACCACGCCCCAACCTTGCTTAGGCTTAGCTGCGCCACCCTGCGCAGCACGTGGCAGCGGGTGTGAGGGAACTGCGATAGCACGGAGGAATGCAGCACTGCGAGTAAATGTTATCTCCGCTTACACGCGCCTACGCCTGGCAACGTGTGGCAGTTTTATCGGGACGCAGGACTTATGAATCGGCGCGCCGAACGCCTTCGAAACACTGCGGATCAAGTGAAGCGGGACTGCAGGGGTACAAAGTTAGCGGTGCGTTTATTATGCGAGTGCGTTCATTACACGAGTACAGCATTTCGTTTTTATGAATGTGAGGAGATTGATTACTAAGGACCTTTTTTTTTCGTGTCTCGAAAAAAGGGTGCGCGTTACAATCGATGTTTAACTTTCTTTTTTTTTTTTTCGTCGCGGGAGACGGGTGTGTGTTGCAAACGAGGGTGCGGTAGAATCGAGCAAATACGGTACTTACCGTGTCATATATTCGCGAGTCTTTGCTAATGCAACAAGCGTACTGAAATTCATGCTGCACACAGTGCTTTCTAAATTAAATGGAGGGTGGTTCACACCTGAAGGTTCCCTAATAATTTATCAGCCAAGGTGTGAGATATTCCAACCATGTGCAAACAGGGAGGCAGTTCTACGCTTTACACAGCACTTCACAGTTACTACAATTACCGTTCCCCGTCTTACGGAACACCACAGCTAATCTCACTCATCCCCTTTGGCCACACATCTCAACCATCGACCGAACAAAACGGGATTCGTGCTGGGGCTGGGAAGAAAAGAGGCAACAAGCTTGCTTAAGTTAACAAAACATGGAATTTAATGTACGAACATGATTAAAGTATACAATTAACAATTAGTAGCTAACGTAATGATGCAAGGCAAGCAGTAAGCAAAGTAAACTCATAGTGCAGCACAGGAATTAACATGGCAAACAAACTCATCAGTGAACAGCCAGTACAAAGGGTGAAACAGCTTATAAACTAAAGGCGCAATGCTCCAACACTTTCTCTGGCAATTAAAGGAATTCTTGTTTATCTGGGAGGGCTCCATGGGCGCACAGGTCTCATTGCCGGCCTGTGGAATGGTGCTTGGGCAGGCCGGGCTCGGCTGTCATCTTCGAAGTCGCTGTAGCTCATGGATTCTCTCCGATCATTGCTGCTGACATCAATCTCTCGCAATGACTATACCATCTCTCCAAGGATGGAGAAGCCGAACGGCAAAACTTCCACGAAAGATAACAAATGAGGCTTACTTCTTCATCCGAAACATGACAGAATGTCACCGCGTCTATCCAAATCTCTTGAATCTCGGGAATTTAGGAGCACTGTTCTTGGCCCTGAGACAACTTTTTCTGCCTTGACAGCTCTGCCTCACCAGGGCGTCTATCCAGTCATTGCGTATGGTAACGTTGCCTGTAGAAAACGCACCAGTCCAATCCGCCGTGCGACTATTGTTTGAGGCCCGCCTCCATAGTATAGTAATTCAGTACGAGCTATTTTCTCAAAATATAGCAAGCAAAATATAAACGTACACAACTTAACACTCGGAGAGAGCGTCGGACAGCCTAACCGAAAATGTGTGTGTATTGGTTACCGCAATAAGCGTTACTACTTCACCGTTTCCATTCTCAAATGCTCCAGGTGGAAGCAACTTGGCACAGTCAAGATGCGCTCGCACTGGAAGTGTCCAGTAAAAAGATGCGCCTTTCGCCAGTTGTTCTTTTGTGGTCGGTCAGGTGTGCGCGTCTGAGAAGCAGTTCTTACTGCATTGCATGGCAACTTAAACGTGCCGTAGACGCTCCGCTGGCTTTGTTCAAGGGCACTTAGGGGTGCACAGGCCGTCCTTAGATGTCTGCATTCTGTCCTTCCCAAAGTCACTGCCTAATGTTCACACTCATTTGGGGCCACCTTGGAAGCATCGGCTCTCCCGTCGCAGTGCGATTTCCGCAAACTCACGAATAACGGACGGGGGACGACTGCCGTCGTAGCTCAGCAGTAGAGCATCAGACACGTTATCCGAAGGTCGTGGGTTCTGTTCCCACCGAAGGCGGGTTTGTCTTTTCGTCCACTTTAATTCCTTTCTACTTACGCTAAAATTACAATGCCATAATTAGGAATTTGAATAATTTCCTCAATTTCCTCTCTCTCTCTCCCTCTCTCATACACAGTTTTTGGTCATTTGGCTGATGCTATTACTTAATGTCCACGCACTGTTTAGTGCCCACATATCGTTTATCATGGTGAGAAAAAGAAACTGACTTGAGTTGGGGGAAGTGATGAAGAGTGAGAATAGTGCATTGGCTGTGTTGCCAGTCGCACAATGGCTGTAACTTTACCCATTCTGGCATCATTTTGTGAAATTCTTGTGTCTGTTTTTTTTTTGTTGTAGAGTTGAACCCCTTTATAAGAGGCACTGATATAAGAGACAGTTGGGTATGAGAGACCATGTTGAGTCATATGGTTGGCTGCCCTACCTCTCGCATTCGTTGGACCTCTTTTGTAACAGACATGCTCCTGAGTACAATTACTTACAAAGGATAAACTATCACTAAATTTTGCTCTGTAGTCTTTTTTTTTGTGTTTGTAGCAGATATCTCGACTTTGAATACAGCACTGCTGGCAGCTAACTGCAGTTAATTCATTGAGGAAGCAAGGGAAATGATAACCAACTAATGTGACAAGGTTGTGGTGGAAAAAACAAACGTGAATTCTGTTTCAAGTCGCACAGTCTGCCAAACAAATCTCCTTACATGAACGCAAATGGCTTATAATAAACCCTTTGAAATGTCCTCTAGCCTTCTTTTGTGGTCAGTTTA
The DNA here is from genome assembly GCA_013339685.2 of Hyalomma asiaticum. Classification (NCBI taxonomy): domain Eukaryota; kingdom Metazoa; phylum Arthropoda; class Arachnida; order Ixodida; family Ixodidae; genus Hyalomma; species Hyalomma asiaticum. Next base: position 32,880,481 of record CM023485.1, read on the forward strand.
GTTGTAGTGTGCCCACATCGAAAGAAGAGTTGATCAGAAAATGAAAACGTAGCACCTTGCTTGTAGGAGACCACTCATGTAAATGACAGAAGGTGCTCCCTGAGGCACGTCTCTTTTAAGGGGTTCAACTGTAGACGAATAGCAGCTGCTGCTGTGTGACAAATTTGAGTTGGTTTTAGGGGTCGTTGCTCTAGGTTGTGCTGCGAAGCAATGAAATATTGGTTTTGTGAGGCATTTTGATGTTGACCGCATTCGCATGTGCTAATGGTAAAAGCAGGGGAGCGACATTTTTGCTAAGAATCAGACGCATTTTGCCTCTAGGTGGCCATACACCTAAAAGCTGTGACTCTTTGTGAATAGTGGGTAGCACTTTTACGTTAGTGCTAAGGCATGGGTTACTCATTTTTTCCATTTTTGCACTTATACAAAAGGGGATTTCGTGATGGTATTGACACCAGAAAGTAAACGTACACCGCAACTTTTCTTTTGTTTATGAGGGAGAAGTGTGTGCCAATTATGCAGTTAGATACAGCACATTGAAAATCGTGGCATCACGCTGTTGTACCAGTGGTGTGGCATTTCATATAACTTGAATGCATGGCCTCAATTTTCTATTCATTTTGGTAGGATCCTGATTCGAGTAGGAACCTATTCTGTTATTAACCTGGTGGTAGTAACCTGATTATTAAAGATAATATTGTACGAGTTGAAATTATTTGAGTGTTGCGCTTCTGAATGGCTGCAGCAGTGTGCACGCAGTTGCCATGCCGTCTTGTGAACTGGAAAAGCTTTCGTACAATGAGAACCCATGGAATGTCACTGTCTAGCATATGTGATTTCATAATGAGGCCAATTGCGAGCACATTGTGCACAGCTGTGAAATGACAGGAGCTGTCATGATAGGCTGCTCCTTTAATTTTTTTGTTAAGCAGCAGATCCTACAGCTACCTGCACATTCCACTGGAGAGATCTAGAATGCTGTTACACCTAGATTCTGCAATTTCAGTTTGTTCTGTTCGACATATTAGTGATTTCGGATGCCTCTTTGGCTTTTGTTATGTGCTGTGGGAAACAAGTACAGTGTTCTTGTTGCATCCTGTAAGAAGTGCAATGAGCATTGTCCAGATTTCAGCCAATCTCAGAGTGCTATTGTCTGATGCAGAACAGAATAATTCTGTGTTATTGTATACCTGGTCAGCCATTATCGTTGCCAGCATCCACCCCTGCATTAAGGGGTTGAGACAGCAAGTTTTGAGGCTATGAATGGCCTGCTGTAGGCTTTTTCTGTGTGCAGGTAGACTTCCGGCGAAGTGTTGCCCCGCAGCAGGCATTTCAAGTATATTTTAACTCTTTCAGAGATCGCAGTGGTTCAGTTAAGGAAAGTACGCTAATTTGTGCAACCCATGTCGGGAGTGCGGCTAGTTGCAGGGGGGGGGGGGGTTGGGGTATAGGGGAGATGGAAAGGAGAGAAAAGCCATAGTTGAGGGCTCCGGAAATTTTGACCACCTGGGGTTCTTTAATGTGCACTGACAACACACATCACATGATCCTCTGGCATTTTTGCCTCCATCGAAAATGCCAGAGAGTGCCTAAATGCTCGTTCTTGTGATTGAGACCCATCGCCAGCACAACTAGCACCCATGTCACTGAATCAGAAGCACAACAGAAGTTTTAGTGACATGATATATACCACATTAGAAGGGCATACAGTTAGGTACAGCACTGGTTTAAACTGTAGCACCGTGCAAGCCTAGATGGTGTTGTTTTGTATGCGTGTGTCTTGCGAACAGAAGAAGGCAGGGGGACAATGAAAATGCAATAAGACAGTGCCCCGAGCCAAAGCTAGCCACCATATCGAGGCTATGCCCAAGTTGGGGGTCCCACACTTTCTATTGTGTGTTGGGATTTTGCCCCATCAAATTAACTGAATCTGCATGAGTGCAGCATGAGTGCGCAAGAGCAGACAACGGAGCCACGTGTGCAGTAATGCTTTGGGGCCTAGCAGCGACATTGTTGTCAACTGGGCACCCACAAGCCGAAATGAGAACTTGTTCGCATAAATGATGCAATATATTTACCATTAATATGTGAATCTTAATGTGTGTGTCATGCTTCCTGCAGTGCTAAGAAACGTTTAAAACGAACACGCAAGCCACAAATTTGGTGTCTCAACCATTTACACAGTAGGTGAATTGAGGCCGTTAAAGAAGGAAGTTCAGTGGAATTGTATAAACCCAGCGTGATTGCTGGATTGCTGCGTAGAGTTGCATGAAGGGGTTGAACCTGCTAGGTCCTGCTACATTTCTGGGAAAAAAAAAAAAAAGCATAACATGCACCAGGCATATGCTGAGGCATCATTTTTGCAGTCTCTCATAGCAAAGGAAAATTCATGTCGAAGTTAGAACTATAAGTTTTGAGCGGTCGTGGGAGTAGACTGGCAAGTGCTATGTTGTTGCAACATATTTAGAGGCTGGTAACTGTATATTCAAAAGAGAATAGTACTATTGTATTCAGCTAACGGTTATGAACAAGCCAATTGCAGTCATCTCTTTTACGGATTCAGCTTACGACAATGTGTATGCGTCACTACCATTCATGCTATGCTATTGTCCATTGCGACCACATTGCCCGGCTACAAAGATGTGTGCACAGCATCTCACAAACAGCAACTTCAGCATTGAACTGTGTGTCCTTCCATAAACTGCACCATTGTAAACTCTCTCCTCAGGTGTGAAGCAGCATGTCGTGGCAAATGTGTACAGAGTTTGCACTTGTGAAGCTCTTGCCGATTTACTTGCAATGAGTCTCATTGTGTCCACTTATTTCTATACAGGTTCGTCCCATACGTTGGTATTGTTACGATATTAATGAACGACTATCCAAAGTTTAAGGTAAGTAATGTGCAGCCCTGTTGCTCATTCCTTCCTCTTTGCTATGTTGTTTGCATTTAGCACCACATCTCTGTGTCATTTTCTTATTAAGGAAGTAACACAGCCTGTGAAGCCAGCCAGCATGTGCTGTGATGCCTTGGCTACTTAGTTTCAATGCATATGAGTCTAAGTAAGCTTGCATATGTGCAAGCTATAGCCTCTCTCTCTCTCTCTCCCTGTCACGTTTGAGCTCACGTGGATGCCCTTCTTTGTAAAATAGTTCTAGTAAAGCGGCCAAGTTAGGGCAGCTGCTACCTCTGAAGGAGAAGTCGTAGTGCAATTCGACGTAAGGATAGACGAGTAGATGGGACTGGCGCTAACTGTGTACAGTGGAACCCCAGTTTTATATCCCCCGGTTTTACGACGCATTTTACGATGGATTAGTCTCGTCCCGGCGAAAGCCCCATAGACACAATGCATTAAAAACCTCAATTATACGATGCGATCTTACACCGAACCCACGTTACACGACGATCCACGCGAAGCAGGGTCACCAAACGGCGAAGAAAAGGGAAGTGCCGTGGGCGTCTTTCGTCGCACCGGCTCTTTCAGAGGCGTCACCCCTTCGCATGCCGAGCGTTCGGGAAACCGGTTCGTTTCGGCTTTCCGCTGCCGCTCATTTGTCTTGCCCTGGCCCTTCCAGCAGCCGTCGGTGCCATGGGTGGCAGCATAGAGTGGCGTGGTTGTGATCTTCCCCCATTCTTTTCACCTTTTCTGATCTCACATCTCTCTCCCGCAATCTCCCTCCTGTGATAACGAAAAGCGAAGCGGCACACACAGAGGCAGACATCGCGGCGACAACCACGAAGCAGGCGCTAACCCTAACCGTAGCAGACGATGCACGAAGCACCTACACTGGAGAAGGCCACTGTGTCATCACGCGCAGCAGCCAGCTTGGCCCAATCGCAGCTTCGCATCCAAGCCCGGGATACTCGAATGCCCCTGCGAGCCATCCAATCATGCGCAAACCATGCTTCTACCACGCCACCGCCGTCAGTGGTGGAGAAAAGTGCAGGAATTCATGAACAAAACAAACCAAAATGGCACTGGTCGGTTGAATGACGTGTTAACGGCGCTCGCTTGAATTTCTGCTGTTTCGGAGCATGTTTGGGCGGCACAGCAGCTGCCGTTGATCGTAATATATTTGATATGTAGTTTTTTTAGGATGAATTAGGTGCTGGAAATCACAGGAGGGGTAGCTTATGACACATACAGTGCAAATATGCGGTTTTTCGAAAAGCGTGTTTTTCGCGATTTTTCGACTTTCAAAGGCCACGTCCCCGCTCAAGCGTGTGCCATGTTTCGATACGGCTGTGGGGAATCACACCAGCGGATTGCGGTGCACTGCAGGACATAAATTTCTTTGTTCGGATTTTATGACGCCCGCATTTTACGATGCTTCTTCGCAGTCCCGAGAACGTCGTATAATCGGAGTTTCACTGTGCTTGGCGGGAGGCTTCTTAGGCTGGTGAGAGCTTGCTTTTGAAAGTTCCCAACTGACAGCATTGCGGGTAGCTTGGTCCCGCTCACGAACATCCGTGCAAAAGGCTGCTTTTCTGGCCATGGCCAGGAGCTGATGTTGCTGAACTTCCGGCTGACAGCTGCACTTTGGTCAGCCGGCAGTTCAGTGACATCAGCTGCTGGCCATGTCCAGACAAGCAGCCTTTCACATGGATATTTGCGAATGGAATTGAGCTACCAGCAATGCTGTCAATTGTATTCTTTCAAAGGCAGGCTCTCATCTGCCTAAGTAACCTTCCTTCAAGTACGTATAGTTCGCGTTAGTCCCATCCACTTGTGCGTCCTTGTATCTGTTTGCACTGTGTTTTTCCTCAGAAGTTATGGCTGAGATGTGGCATGAAAAAGAATATTCAGTTTTGACCATATTTTAGTAATTTTAACTTGACAACTGTCCTGCTGTGTACACATTAAACAGCAGCATAAATAGCAGGCTCGTTCAGATGTCAGTGGAGCCACTGCTATTGACAGCATTGTTTTTGAAGATGTTCTAAGTGAATGCATAGGTTCCTCTGCGATGTCTTTATCAAACATGACTCATATGCCTGACATAGGGTACAAGGAGCAAAAACCCGCTCTATATAACAATGCTACACTGTTTGATTAATACTTCGAAACTTGTCAAAACGCCAGTATTATCTGCTGCACGATTTTGGTCATTGAGAAACATCAGACACGAAATGTAACTCTAGTGGCACATTCTATAGTACTAGCCCTATGGTGTAGGTTGTCTCCAGTATAAGCCTGTCATTATAAGTCAGTAAAGGCCATTTTTTATGTTACCTGCTGATGAATACGTGGGCAGCCTGATTGGTTGAAAAGTGTTATTGCCTGCTCACTCCCATTTCACAAGTTGCCCTCATGTGCAGTGCTTTGCTGGGTTTGCTCCGTTGTAAAACTCACTCTAACTCCAGCTAAGGAAAAGTGCTGCATCTGTGTGATGTTGTACACTCGCTTATAGGCTGTGCCTTTGGCATTTACTGTTATCTTAGACAACAAACACGCGTAGGCTTCAAAGGGAAGTGATGCCATGTGCAATGTACTAACACCTTCAGCGCTGGGACATCCTATTTGGATTACAATAGGTGTAGGCAGACGCTTTGAACATAGTTTTCTCATAAAATAAGAGTGTTTTTGCGCGCTTTTGCAAAGATTATTTTTACAATAAATGTCAATTTACACATTGCCTTTGGTAACCTTTGTTTGTGTAAAACTGTTGTGAAGAAGACAAAAAATCATGAGAAACAGGCAAAGGGGACATTTTTTTTTCTTTCCTGCATGTGAATATTATATGGTCTTTATATAGTCTGTTTGCGTAGTGGGCCCGACTTTGTGTATGCTCCTTATACAGTCAAAACATCACAACCTTTCTAGTGTTCAGGTTCTTCATGCTCTAATTATGCAGGGCTTGCACATATGGCACCCAGCAGAGGTAGCAATGGCACCATTCGTGGAGCAGTAATGCAGTGGTCAAACGTTAGAGAAAGCTAAAAAAAAACATTGCTCATATTGCGTCGTTACTACGTGGATGGGTGTTGAGCTTTGTCATGGTGTATGGATACCTTTACTCTGTTTGCTAAATTTCGGTGGGATATAGTGACACTAATGCTAGAGTAAGTCATTTCAGGTTCGCTGGGGTCATCTAGTGGTCGTGGTGCTTCACTGCTGACACGAAAGGCGCGGGCTTAATCCTGTCCACAGCAGTCACATTATTGGCGGAGACAAAAATGGTAGAGGCCTGTACTGTGTGTTATCAGTATACATTGAAGAACCCCAGGTGGTGAAAAGTTTTGAAGTCCTCCACTGCGGCGTGCCCCATAATAATACTGTGGTTTTCTTGTGTAAAACCTCATCATTTATTCGTAAGTCATAGCGCTGAGTCTTCAGTAGTTGTTCAGTAGGAATGTTTGCTGAAAACAGCAACAGGGCACTAAGCGGGTAGTATATGTGAATTCTTGCTGAGTAGTACCATAGCAGACATGACCTGAATGCAGTGTGCTACCTTTTGGGCAAAGCACTTAATGCAGTAGCAATGCATGGATTATTGTACAGAGTAAGACTAGCAGCTTTAGGGGCAATGTGCTTCTGCTTTGTTCCACTGAACTATGCAATCCCTTCCGGCGTTGAGTTGTGTCATGCCTAATGTGCAGCTGTTAGGCATGCAGTTTTTAAAAGCAATACTCTTTCTTGGGCTAACTAAATGTGACAAACTGTCTCTCGCGCAGTTCAATCGCCTGGCTGATTCAAACTGCCGTGAAAGCCAGCCACAAAACTAGCACTGGTGGACGGGGTCATATACATGAACATGATACAGCATAAAAGAAACCTCAGCCTGTTTGAGGCAACATTTACATACATAACCGTTATCTGCAGCATTCATTTGACTAAGAATTCACATTGGGCTGGTTTTTACATTAGTAAATGAAAAATCAATGAAATAATGTTCAAGAGAAGCTACTGCTTGTTGTGGGAGCAGGAAATGGTGAAACAGAGCCACTTTCCCATTCCTCTCTCCGGTCCTTTCTTGGCCGCTAGCCTTTGTGCATGCTCACCTCCGCGGAAAGACAGTTATCATGCACTCATCACCCTCACTTCCTGTCTTTAAGAATCACCTCCTTGTTAAAAAAGAAAGGGCAGCGCGGCTGGGCAGAAATTAAAAGAAAAAATTTACTACAGTGTATACCTGTGTGCCGTCGCTGCCACCTGCTTTGCTAGAGCTGGTCTGCGCCAGTTCTGAGCAGGGCGAACATGGGAAATTAAATTGAATTCAGCAAAACTTTAATCACATCTTTCAGGGAAGGAGTGAGAGTGGAGGGAAAGAGTGTGAAGGCTGGGAGGGCCGGGAGGGGGAGAAAAGAGGGTGTTACATATCAAGGGTGGCTGAGGAGTATCGTCTTTCGATGTCATTTGCGGTGAAGCAAACAGCTGTGCGGCCATTTCATTTTTTTTTTCATTTGTGAAAATTTTACCAAATGTGTGGCACTTTCGTTGGATGAGTTGCAGTTGTTACGACCAAGCATAACTTTAAAGATCGCCGATACACAGCTGGAGACGTGCCCGTCCTGCCACAGCAAAGGCATGCCTTGTGACGACTGTGTGACCTGTCTGTGTTTTACACATCATTCGCAAGCTGCGTCGAACAAAAAATGATGCAGTGGCGTCTGAAATTGTTGATTGAACCTGCACTCTATTTATTTTGCATTAGTGTGTTTTGAATACCTGTAGTCAACTTGCTCCAGTTGACAAATCCTGACAAAAATGAGGGATTACTGTATTTGCTCACATAATGAGCCAACTTTCTTTTTGAGAAAGGTTAACATAACTTTAACCGAGGGCTCATTATGCAAAATGAAAAAAAAAAAAAAAAAGGGTCGAAGAAGCCTTTTAAGAGATGAAATTTCATTCTAAAGTGCAGAGAAATTTCGCACCAAGATCTTATGTTTTTAATAAAAAATAAAAGCCCACATGCAGTGTATTCGTTATTGATGTCACTAGCCAGCCATTTTCCAGCATTCCTGCTCACAACTGCAATGTTTCCAGGTTATTTTGGTTCATGAACTTCATTGTATGATTGTTGCTGGCTTTAAAATACCAAGCACAAACGATGTTACATTATTTCTATTTGTTGCCGGTGCTTGGTCTTGGAATCAGTGTTTACAACATACTGCGCAGCCTTCACTCTGGGTCCTCTTGATGTAACTAAAAACATCATTCTTGTCCGTGAAACAATGCACACATACGAACACAAAAGAAGAAAGACACCGTCAACACAAGCGCTCGCTATCAACTGAAATTTTTATTCGACACAGCGACATCTATACATAATGCAGAGCATCACATGGTATAACAGATGCGTATCGAAGCTGCAAAATGGCGGCGGTATGGACGGCAATGCAAGAACATCATAATCCACATCGTATGCACCTAAAAACCTGATCTTCTTTTCTAGATTACTTGAAGTTTGGCTGATACAATCTTTTTCCACTTTTTTCATACGGAATGCATCAACAATATTTCTCAAGGATGCGATCTTGATGTCTATAACGCACTCCTGTCAGAAAGGACAAGATAACATTTGCGCTTCTTATTGTGGGTGGCCATGTGAGCCTGCTCATTCTCTTTGAACGATGTCTAGCGCAAAGCAACACAGGACGAATAGGGAGAACCTGTGTCTGCGTTGCTTTGCTACTAAAAAGAAAAAGGACACGCATGTGCCAGATGGGTTAGATTTGGCTACTATACATCAGTCCAACTGGAGTAGGAGTTAAAGCCACGTCAGAGTTGCATATCTTGAGGGCTCTAGGCATATGTAGACTTGAACAATTGAAGGCTGATATCAAGCCGAGATTGGTCTCCACATTTTGACGCGTCTAAATATACATGCACAGGAACATGGGTGCATTTGATCACACGCATCTAGATGCATACAGTGTGCTTTGGCCTTTTTAGTGCGTTTAGTGGTGTTGTTTGTGATGGTCCCTGAATGCTTTCCTTTGTTTCCTTTACATTGCAGTTCCTTGTGCTAGGATGTCTTGGGTTATTTGTGTTGGTTCATCGGGAATAGGACTGGCTGTGTTGCGAAGCTCACTGCCTCGCCATCATCAATCGTTGTGGAACAGCGCAAGTCAACAGCGAGGGACATTCCTCATCCTTGCTGCCTGCCCGCATATGGTTTATTGGCTCTGCGCCGTACATTTTGTTTTGTTTTCATTCTGTTCATGACGGTGAAAAATATGTTGTGTTGGGGTGCCCACAGTGTAGGCACCCCTTTATTTGCTTGTTATATTCCCCAAAATGAGGCCCAGTCCATTTGTGGAACAAAAACAGAGCAGAAGACATGCCATACTTATCTATCTTATATAAATATATGTCATCACATCACATCTTTGTATGGGTGGTTGGAGCACATGGAAATGAATTAAAAGCATTTGTGTGTTTTCTTTTTGCGTTGTCTGAAAACTTTACTTTTTTTTGCTTGCTCAATTTGTGTGCATGTTTAGTAGTGTGTGGACTGCCTATTACACACGTGGTTGGAAGCGTAGAAAAATTACATTCGTAAAAGTTGCTTTGAAAGCTATGAAAGAAGTGTGTTATTAACAGACCAACCCATAAATATGTCTTTGAAAAGTCTTTATTGACATCATACTTTATGTGTCCCAATGTTGCGACCGTTTAAGAAAACCATAAATGCTGTTTTTTGTGGGTTTTGTATTCTTATATGCACCAGGTAATAACTAAAGCGCTTTCATTTTTTTTGTTTTACTTTTTATATGTTTTCATAATCGCGGGGATTAAAATCTGGGGCTATATTTCAAGACTATGATCGGGCAGAAATCAAGTTTTTTGCAGAATGATTCCAAAATTAGGTCCTTTTTGGGAAGTTTAAATTCACAAATGACAGCCAACCAACAGAACCTAATTTTGTTGTCCCGAGGCAAAACAAACTTCAACATAGTAGACTCCTTAGAATAAAATAATCCTGCACGTCCCATGTATTGTGGAATCTGCCATGCAAAGCGGGCAACTAGGAAATTGCCTATGGTGAATTTTTTGCCACTCAGCCAAGCGTTATGAGGTCATTATGCTTGACTGGTTCTTTATGCAAAGTGTATGGGTGAGTACATGCTTACATGGTCTAACCAGGAACATCTAAAGCACCATGGCAACTTGATGGTAGCTGATGGTACTGCGTAACGCTGGTACTCATGTTAGGGCACAGCAGAGACGTCCGTCTCATTAAAGAAGAATGCACACTACGGTGTGCTGATGTGGTATGAGTGTTATTCCTTTAGGTATCCCTTTGGAATCGGGTAAAGTTGGACAAAAGCATGCGAAGTGGAAGCAGAATGTATGCATTGTTTATTACATTGCTATGGTAATGCTTAATACACATTAGAATCACAACTGACTTGCACAAGCGCCATCATCACAAGTGCTGGTGCAATAGGCTAACTGACTACATGCAGCGTGCGGGAGGGGACTAATGCCTTCACGGTACCATGCTTGCTTGGCATCGTGGGGGCCAGGGTTTGATACCGTTCTACCGTCTGGTAGGTTGCATGTGTGTCTTTGTGCTCATTATGTCTACATTTCAATCATAAGCTACGACAAATGATATGTCCTTCGTGTTTGTAAGTGCGTTCTTATATGTTAAACATGTTTTTTAGTTCGTCGTCGATTGACACAGGCTGTATAAAATTCAAATGTCTATGGGTGCATACCTGCATATGTCATAGGCTGAGCGCCACAAGATATGAGCCACACATGATTCCAGTATGCATGATGAGATTGTGTTGGTGATGCAAAGGTCGATCATTCATGTCTGTCATACATTTATACCCTACCACCCAAATATTGGAGTACCATGGGAGCGAGACAACCAGAAGAGCACCGAGACAGGTGGCTAGATGGATGGACAGATAGATATGGTTAAAGTGACTTATGTTGGGCAAGAAAGGCTTCTCTTGTAGAACCTGTCATATAGAGCTGTGTGAATAGCAAAATTTTGAGCGCAAAGCTCATAATATTTATGTTCAAGTGCAAATCAAATTTAATATTTTCCGAACAATTTCTGAATATTTTTTAATAATACCATATCTAATTATGGAGAAACATACTGCTAAACACGGGCAAAGAAATTTATTGCATGACTAGTGTATTCCCGCAGTGGTCATTTCAAAGACCTGAACAGTCCAATAGAGGATTGTGCAACGGAGAGCCGAGCTAACTTCGCCGCAGTACATGGGTGTTAGCTTTGCCGCAGTACGCGATAGTTAGTTTCGCCGCTGTACACGGCTGTTATGCCGCGAAACGCACTACATGCGGGAATGGGCCACCTGTCACGAGACGTAGCATATTTTTCGTCCTAATTACCAACTTCGAGTAGTTCGAATAGTTCGTTCGAGTAGTTCGTTAACGAACCGAATAGCAAACCACATCTGAAAATTATTCGAAATTTCGAATACACACCTGCTGTTACGATTAGAAAGGGACAGATTTTCGCCTCCACAGCTCTCGGTAACGTCTAGCACTATTGAAGAAGAATGAACTTTTATTGCGTCAACACTTGGTGCATGGTTAAGCTTGGGTGGAGCCCTCTTGTAGAGCCCCACTGGCCACTGCGGCTCGCCGAGCACTATTGAGCAGCTCGTCTTGAGCAAACAAAAAAGCTTCAGTAGTGAACTTTTGTGTATGATGACCGAAATTCTCTTTGCTGATACAATCTCTTTAGCAGGTTTCAGAAATGAAGGCACTGTCGTGGACACACGATAGCACAGTCAATTAAACCTGTGCGAATACTCAATTTAATGTCCCTAGATGTTTTTTTCTGTTCCTTTGAGCAGCGAAAAGCTTTGATGTGCCGCTACGCATCTGATAGGTCGGCGTTGGTTTTGGCACCCATGCTCTTCCTAAAGCTGTTACTTGAATGACGCAGCGAGAGGACGTCAAAGAAAGTTGCGCGTTTCAGTAGGCGTCTCCTTATATTTGGCACGTTCACTATCATGTTTGATAGGAACGTGTATGTTGACGGGCGGACGCTATCTGCGCGCGCATGCTCTACTCCAAGTGTTCAGGAGAGAGAGATAGAGATTATATTTATTTAAGGCAGTGAAGAAAATAGGGTGTAGAGTGCACGGTAACTGTCTCTCAGTGAGGACACCTCAACCGAAGCACTCAGGGGGTGGGAGAATTAAAGGGACAGAGAGAAGAAAGAAGGGAGGCCCAGCTTTTAACCACACCGTGTCCGGCCGCGGAATTCAGGAAGAACATGGCTGCCGACGCAGGCTGTGTGCGAGAGGGAGGTTGGAAGAGGAGGTGGTTGTCGCTACTTATAAAATAACGAAAAAAATTACAGCGTATCCACGGAGTGAATGATGATGAGTGGGCGCAGCTCGGGAGGTTCATCGTAGATCGTGCCGAGTTCCGGATTTAGTTAACGCGCACGCTACGAATCCTCATGGTTCAACTATGCACAAGTGAAATCTCGCACCGGCACTTCATTACAAGTGCCGGTGCGAGAACCCACTATATATATGGGTTGCCGGTGAAGGCTTCTCCAACGCGAGCAGTCGGTATTTCTCAATCAAGAAACTCGCTAGGAGACGCTGCCTGCGCCAACGTTATCTCTTGCGGGCGAGGGCGCGTTCTCCTTCTTTGCGAGCTGGTAGAGCGTTCCTCTAAGAAAGAGCGTTTCCATAGCCAACGCGCGCCTTTCGCTCTCTCTCTCTGTCTCTCTCTCACACAAGACAGCAGAGGCACGCACCGGGAGGCACGCGCCGGGAGAGAGAGGGGCACGCGCCGGGAGGCACGCGCCGAGGGCGAGCGCGTGCCTCCCGGCACGCGGGTTACGCCTGACGCGGGACAAGGTTAGACTAAGAGGAGCTTCGCCCCTAAAAAATCTAGAGGCTTAGCTCAACTTACGTAGTAAGAACGTGCGTGACCTTTTGCGACTTGTTCGATCGCCATTTGCTGTACACCCGTTTTGGGACGCCGTCACTAAAGGCCGCTATATAATGTCGGCAAAGCAACTGTTCATGCCAAGTGTTGCTGCTGAAAGACAGCCGATACGTGCAAATCGGGCGCTTTCTTGCCACCATTGTTACCTGGTTTTCGGTCGGCGATTGAGCTGCTGGAAAGCGCCACTGCTCGTCGCGTTATCACTTAATGGCATTATTATGATGGACGATGGTGGGTAAGAAAAAAGAGAGTATCCACGCTTGACGGCAAGGATAAGTGCACTCTTAGCTAAGCCAAAGCGTGAAAAAAATTCTGGCTGAATAACTTCTAAAGCAAGTGAATGCTATCTGAAGAATCTGTTTTTCTGGTGAAATGGAAGGCACTTATTCACCATAAAAAACGGTGTATCATGTCATCTGGCTCGCAGTTGAGCACCGCTTCCGGGTTCTGAAGAAGCTAGCAAAACGAAAAAGAAGTGCAGGCATTGTTCGCGCGGCGAACAGAAGAAGAAGAAGCGATCATGGAGGAAGGTACCGGTAAGAGTGCTCGAAGCCGAAACCGACGCAAAAAGTCGCACCATGGAAGCCGGAGGAGTTCAATGAAGCGTTTGAAGTCACCCGTAAGTACCACGTCTTTCCCTCATGCGATAGGCACGTTGCCAGAGCTGAACGCCCGAAGTAATTGAGACGTTGCAGTGATGCACCTACATGGACAAGCGCTTCTCACTTATAATTATAGGAAGTGATGCCACGATTTCCGTGATTCCCTGGTGCTGCTGAATTTCGCAGGACGGCATTTTATGGTCCCCATGATATCTTTCACTTGACACATTCACCTGCATGGTTTGCTGTTTGAGAGGGAAGGGAAAACGTTTACGGTCCACAGGCCTCGTTATGCGGGACGCCTCCTGTCAGTGGCAGAACGAAGCTCTGACAGTTGATGGTTGTGTGATGGCCATTCCCACACCTTCAAGCACAACGCTGAAAGTAGAAAGGAAATTAGCATCCGCCCTGTTGTAGCGCAAAGCTACAAGGAAATGCATACGGATTTCTCAGAAATGAAAGGCTCTTAGCCGACGAAAATTCGTCCTTGTCCAGGGATCGAACTCGCGACCAACGCCTGTCCGGGGCGGCCGCTCCGCGAATAGAGCTAACCAGGGGACCAGCAGTTGACAGCGCGAGAGGGGTTGGACAAGAATGTGGCAAATAAGTTCCTTTCATAACCCTTAAGGTTTTCCCAGAACTCATTTACCCCATTGAACACCGAAAGTGAGTGCCCGAGAGATCGAGCGGGGGGAGGGGGGCTTTTTTGCAATCCCTGAGGATGTCATGTAGCGTGGCGAGCGTGCCGCAAAGGTGACAATGCAGGGTATTTCCGGATAGATGTGGGAGGGAATGTGTACGGGGGGGTATACGCATTTCCGCCTTCTCGAGGCCACTGCTCCATGTGTCTATGCGTCACACGTAGTCGGGTGTAGGCATTTCCACACATTTCCATACGGGTCACGTGGGCTTTCGCTTCACTGGTGTGGCTTGCCATGTTTTTAATGCGAGCCACACCAGCGAAGCGTGTGTAATTAACTGTTTAAGTCACCGCTCACTTAAGTATCCAATGAATATGTTGAATTCCGTTTTCCTTCCATTGAAGACTGTAATTCGCGGCCTGGCACTGTTCGCTCGTGCCCATCGCGCAGTTTTGTGTCCGTAATCCATGATATGCATCTATAACACATCCTCGTCTATCGCCCAGTTGTATTAGCTTTTGAGTTACCTTTTTTGTTTAAATTTCATTTCTGTTCATTACAATTCTGTGTACCCCTGGTACATTCACTCCTGCCATAGCTCACATTGCGCTGAGGTACAAACAAACAAACAAACAAACAAACAAACAAACAAACAAACAAATAAATAAATAAATAAATAAATAAATAAATAAATAAAATGTCACGACGGAATAAATACAAAATACGCAAGCCGCGAATGATCTTGTTCAGTTTTGAGCGGAGGAACATTACATTTCTTTTCTGGCAATCCCTTCGGCTGGCTGTTACAATGTGCTTGGCGCATTGGTTGAATACATACAGCGCTCAGCGATTGAAACGCGATACTCGGACAACGTGATGGCCGGCACATTTTGTGCGACCGGAGCGCGCTGCGTCATCGCAGAGGGACCAAACTGAATCGTAATTCTTAAAAAAAAAAGAGAAATTACACCATCTCCCCGAAGGGGACCATGGGGTGATGGGGAGCATCGCTGGGAGTTTCAACGGTGCATTTAACGGCGGTAGTTTACAGGTTTGCAGTGTTTTCGGTGTTACCTTTGTGGTGAACATTGCGGTGAACCTTGCGTGTTATTACGTTGTTAACTTGGTTCGTTACCACGCATCGCGTGACCGTTGTCAGAGTGTGGTTTGATGCTGATGCGTACTGGCGTCAGCCCACTCGCTGACGGAACTGTTGCTTCCATCACACACCACAAACTTCTTTCATCGGAGAAGGAGGAGATACTATACTGAAGCGAAGCGCGCGCGCTCTCTACCCGCTTTATTTATTGCAGCAGCTGTTGGAGAGAGGGAAGGGAGAGGAGAGTCGCGCATGCGTAGTGTGAGTGCGGACGGACGCCGCGCGCTCTCTACCCGCTTTATTTATTGCAGCAGCTGTTGGAGAGAGGGAAGGGAGAGGAGAGTAGCGCATGCGTAGTGTGAGTGCGGACGCCGGACGCGTGACATACCCGCGAGCAAGAGATGCTCCGCATCTAAAAGTCACTCGCTTTCATTGAGCACCATAACGAGTTAACTCGGTGCCTTCAGTGCACAAAAGTGACGCAGGAAACATCGGCAGCGGCACGCTTCGAGTATCGCGTTTCATTCGCTGAGCACTGTACGCGTCCCTTTTCTTCTATGCTCACCAGCTTTTATTTTATTTAAGCAATGCCGTAATGGGCAGGTTGTACAGAAAGACAGAGTTGAAATCGTAGTATACGCACACTCTAAGTCATCGAGGCTCTCAGTCTCTGCGATTAAAGGGACTGTCTACCACCCTTCATCACTCTCACGTTTTTTTGGCTTAATAGAAAGCGTGCCTTTCGAAGTGTCCCAGAGTGAAGAGGTTTCTTCAGAAACTGAGTAGAAATTATTAAAACAGGATTTTTTCATCAACGAGGTCTCACCTTCCCTACGTGTACAGACGCCGACAACAATGGTACTCGGCACGATGTGTCGTCGTCTTCCTGCACGGTGTCTCCCCGGCAACCCTTTCGGGTGCAGGAGGCTTCTCAACAGGAGCCGGTTCCAAGCACAACATTGCAGAGGTGACGAGGAGGAGAGACGAGGGAAAGTCGGCTCGCCGGGAGGCGCCTCTAGAGTCAATGGAAAAATTTTAAAAATTTTTCCAGTGACTCTAAGCGCCTCGGACATGCAGCGCCGCATGCATGACAAGCGCAGTACTACGCGCCATTACAGGCAGACGAATTCGAAGGCAGCGCCGCCTGCGCCTCCTCGAAAGCAGCGAAAAGAAGAACGAATTGCTCTTGCGCGCTATAATAACGTGTCTCATAGGGTGAAGTACGCTTGTAACACATAATTGTTTTTCAGCACAGTATGTATGCCTGCGTGGGCTGTTTCTCGTAAACTTGGAAATTGACAAACACGCTGTTAAGTGTCGCTAACGGCGCTTTTTTGCACCACTTTCAGAGAAAAATTAAAAACATAATTTTTTTTTGTGGGGTAAAAGCGTGCTAGTTCCCGTAAATGCGACGTCTGCCCATTATTACAATCTGAAAGAAAAAAACAATACTTTCCGTGTGGTAGACAGTCCCTTTAATTTGGGAGGCTGCTATATGGAGTATGCAATTGCCGCTTTTGCTGGCAGCGTAAAACATAGTAACGCCTCCTCTCCAGGAGACGTTAGGCATAGGATAGAAGCCCGAGCATTTTCGATGCGAAGCCCCGAGTTAATGCCCAAGTGATACGCCTACAAAGAGCGGTTCACGTGCGGAGTCCTTTTTGTCGAGAATTTCAACATTTCGTTCCGTTCTTAATCATGCAGACACAGGACGCCGTGACACACTCTCAGGAACTGCCACCCGAGCAACCAAAGCACGAGGCAGTGAAAAGCACGGAATCGAAGATAGCACAGCCGGTGAGGATTTCCTGCGCTTGCATCGCTTTGTTTCTCGTTTCCGAGTATGAAACAAAGCTCGCCAGCGGCGCTGCCCCATACGTAAACGGCGGCAACGACGCCCTGGGGGCTCATCGGTGAGCTTGTGCTCTCGTAGCCAGCCCAGAGATTTTTTTTTTTTTCACATATTGAAAAATGATTGGTGAGCTGGACGCGCTGAATATGTCCGCGATTCATCATAAGTCAAACGATCTATTTCGCAAAGGTGTAACAATTCATTGTTTTACAAAGGCTGTTTGCCGGTGGAATGAAGACTTGAAATAAGCCTCTGCTGAAATGAGAAAAGGAAAGAAAGAAAGCAATACGTGCATAGGATGCAAGTGAATGTCACAAAATGTTGTCAATAATTAAAACACAAGAAACAACAGCCTCAGTAGTCTGACGCTTTCCGCGTGACCATGTTTTGAGTCCCTAATAAAATGTTAAGAGACGAAGCACAGAAATAATTTCTCCACAAGGCATAGTAGTAGAGGATTATTTTTTTGCAAGCACACTGGTTTCACATAGTAATTCATTTAGACAGGCTCTATAGAAGACGGAAACTTGCAATAGCAAACGATTGTTTGTCAGCAGATATCTCGGGAGCCAAGGTTTCTAAGAGAGAACTCTCCTTTGTCACGGGTAATGGAGCCTCATGTTGGAACAATGGCTCCCGAGGCATTTGTGCGCCGACCTGTGTTAAGTCAACGCCTCCTAGTCTAGGTGGTGTTGTTTAAGTTGTACTGTGCGGCCAAGGCATATATTTCAGGCTTTCGCTTCACGCGGTGTTATGTCATTTGGTTTCTGGGCTTAACGTTCGAAAACCAGGTGCGACTATGAGAGACGACGTAGATAACAGCACCGATAATTTTGACCACCTGGGGTTCTTTAACGTGCACTGGCATCACACAGTACACGGGCCTCAACATTTTGCTTCCATCAATATGTAGCCGCGGCCAGGATGCGATCCCGTGACCCTCGGATCAGCAGCCGAGTGCCATAGCCACTGGACCACCGTAGCGGGGCGGTGCAATACGTTAAAGAACACGTGATCAAAATTTCTGGAGCCGCCGTTATCGCTAGAACCTAGCGTGCTTTCTGCACGACCTGCGATAAGAAAAACGAGAAATAGAGCGGACCGTTGCACGAGACAAGCTAAGAAGCATTGCGCGGCGTGATCGGAGCCGTCGCCACACATCGGTTTTGTCGATGCTGCCTCGTCTTCTGACTAAAATCCAGTCTACGGCGGTCTTAACGAGCTCTTGTCAAAGTTATTACCGTCTAGTCTTTGTTCAAGTGTAACGTGGCAAGGTAAACGCTGGAATCGTTCGCTGTCACCCATCATGCTTCTCGTTGTATTGTCACGACGCTTCCAAGGCCGGAGAAGCAGCAGCCTCCAATTTGGGCCGACCCAAGGCCGAGAAGCCAGAGAAGCCGCCACCGTGCCGCGAAGAACTGTCCTGGAACCCGACGCCCGTTCCAGTAGAAATGTCTCCCACGTGGCAGCCCGAACATCATTTGGCTGACACTCGCGAACCTGCCAACAGCAGCAATGTAAGCAGGCTCCAAACGGCGCTGCTGGCGACCGTCTTGGTGCTCATGCTGAGCCTGATCGGGGCCGCCTACTACGTCCGTGTGGTGTCCTCTGCCCCATGCTCGTCGCCGGCCTGCCAGAGACACCGCGCTGTGCTGTCCGCCAACCTGAACGCGTCGGTGCCGCCCTGCCGAGACTTCTACGGACACGTCTGCAGTCGCTGGGATGCTACGCACAGTCTGTCTGTCAGAGACACTATCTACCAAGAGTGAGTACATAGCCTCCACAATTTTCACCATGCATTTGTGGGTATATGAAGAAGGGTGTGTTGGCAGTGTCACTTGGTCACTGGCGCGTCTTCTCCGCAGGCACGTGCATTACGTGACTTATTCATCACCACACTTATGTGGACGCCTGCAATCCTAGCAAAGCGAATCGTGGTGCGGGATATCAGGCTGTTTCGCTTGTGCTCGTAGTTCTAAGAAATGTTTCTGTGCTCGACAACGACAGTTGTTGAGTATGAAGCGAAAAATCATTGACCGCGTAAAAGTTGCTTGCATAGATAAGGAGTACATTCCGATAACTTCTGGTTCAGAAACGGAGTGTCGTCTTCACAGAAATGTGTCGTAGAAGGACCAAGCATAATACGCTATAATAACTGCGCGAAAGTTTTGTATTCGACCCTCACCGATGATTAGTTTCTTTTTGTCCTCTTTCACCTCTGTCACAATTAGACTTAAGTTGAAGAATATATACACAAACAGTGCTTTTGATTGTCTTGGCTTCATATGACAAACAGCCGCCAAAATCAAAAGCGGGCTTCGCGATTTATTCCCCTTTTGTTGTTCGTATAATTATAGTAAGGTAGAAAGCTGGGTGATTTGAAATGGGCTGACTGAGCAGAAAGGACAACACACGAGTGCTCTTCAGCTTCTGATGGCTGTTCGTTTTTTCTAATGTTGCGAAGGTGCACGGACAGCAGTGGAGAAGTTATTCGCATTGGTGGGCTTCGTGTATTCTTTTGTCGTTTTGGGATATCAAGAACTCTCGAAACTCTCACTCGGCTTTGTGACAGCGTGTACCGATGCTTAAAGCCCTTGCTTTGACACCTGGGGATATCGAGTTATCCAGTATACTTTCACGAACATTGTTCTGGCGTCAATGTGCTTTGCTGGGCGAGCTTGTACGCGTTAGGTAGTGGAAACAGGCTCAGAACTAACACGGACGGATTAGTACACAAGACGCGAGCGGTCACCTGTCCTGTGTTGTTCTCCTGTATTATATATACGCTTGCGCTTCCTTCTACCCTGCAGAGTTTATTGTAGCACTTATGGTAATAGCTACTAGGAAACGCAGAAACATATATCGAAACTTGCGTGAATACTGTCATACTTTTTGTTCGAAAAGATTGTTTGCCATAGGTGATCCGCTTCTATCTGCAGTAGGTGGCGTTTATTCGGCGCTAGATCTTGAGTGTATTTACTTATTTACATATCACTTATAGCCATAGGGAATTTCGTGGAGGGAGGGAATATGGGTCGCAGCATAACTCAGTTGGCAAGAGACATCAAACGGATTCAAAGAAAAACAATAAACAGCGAGTTATACGGCATGTAAAAAAATCACACTCATGCACTTGAGACACCAGGGCGCTTCGGGATGATGAAGCATCCGTATCGAGAGTAATAAAATCTGTAATGAAATATGCTGGCATTCAGTAACAGAGAACTTTCGACTGGCGCAGTGTGTACGCACGAACAGACACACACGGATACAGTATGTGTTAACTTTAGCTATATGCCCTCTTATCCAGATTCATGGCTAAAGTGGCGGCTGTGGCGAATGAGGCGACACCTCCCCAACACGGGCAGACAGCGACGCAGAAAGCTGCCAGGTTTTATCAGTCTTGCGCGCACGTCTACACGCAACACCGCGACCACGTAAGCAAGGCACGGTCGCTACTGGCAGACTTCGGTGTGCACTGGCCCGAGCTGACCAACACATCTCGCCTTCCCCGCATTTTCGTTTCCATGGCTACGGCCTGGAGCTGGGCCAGCGTTATCCAGTTCGCGGTGCAGCGTAATGGACACGTCACACTGAGACCCTCGCCCTTCTATCAGTCGGTGTTATCCGGAAGACAGCGCATGCTTGAGAACAGTGCCGGCCAAGATCACTACCGGGCCTATTACGACAGCGTGGTCACCGCATTCGGAGCTGCCAAGGCGCGAGCGCATCCCTACAAAGAACTCAGAATGCTTGAGGACAAGGTGGTTCCAGCACTGAAGTCTGCGCTGACGGTACCGGAGTGGACCGCCTTGAAGAACACGAGCTTCAGCGCGATGGTGAACAAGACCCAGAGCCCTATCCAGAGTTCTGACTGGGAACGTAGCTTGCGGTCGAGCTTCAATTTCACTGAAGGCTCGGTCTTGCTCGTGAGCGTTGAGAATGTCGATTTCTTCAAGAAGTTCTTCGCTTTAGTCGCGAGGGAGAGCGAACGGGTCATGGCTTATTATGTCGGTTGGGTGGTCGCGCAGGCTCTCTCATTGCTGAGTAGTTCGGAGATGGTCAAGAAGTACTTTCTGAGCGACAAAGCCATAGCCAAAAGGGAGCATGCGCTCTTCTGCGCAGACGTCGCGCACGTGTACATGGGCGTGGCGTTTTACGCGGATTATTTGGGCCACCGAGTCACGAAAGGACGTGATAGACGACGTCCTGACCATCGAGACCACCGTGCAGACGGCGCTTCGCAAGCACCTCAGTGCGTCGCCGTGGTACACCGCCATACCCGAGCCTATGTTGAAAGAAGTGGCGCTGGTCAGCTCACTGCGGCTGCTGGAGGCTCCAAACGCCACGACGCTGGACGACATGTATCATCTCTTTCCAGACATGCGCGACAACGTGTTCGACAACATCCGTCTTGCGGCCGAGGCACGCAGGAATACGAGGGCCGACTTATCTATGGCACAGTTCGTCCCTAATGGAAGCGCGCAGCTTTTCTTCTACCCCGACAACGGCCACTTTGAACTCTTACCCGAAGTACTAGAGGAGCCCTTCTACGATATAGAGGACCTGACAGCCGTCAAGTACGCGACACTGGGCGGCGTAGTGGCCGACGCCTTCTCTTCTGCCGCGTTCGCAGGAACGGTCGACAGGAAACTCCAGCTGGCATTCACGCTCAAGTCAGCCTGTTTCTTCGGCAGCCAAGTGCTGCTGCGTCACCTTGAGCCGGATCATATCGAGCTCGTGCGAAGGGTGACTTCGCTCCACCTCATCCTGGGCGCCCTGGCGGAGGCTACCAGTGGACGCATACAGACCGCTAGGCTAGCCGGCTACGAATCTTGGACGGATGTCGAGCTGCTTCTGGTCTTCTGGTGTTTCGTCCAGTGCGGTGGTCTGAACGGCCGCCGCAAGTGCAATGGACCGCTTACAATTGTAGACGAGTTCGCGCGCGCCTTTGGCTGCAAACAAGGTGATCCTATGTATAGTGGACACAATTGCGCCATTGCACGGTGAGTTTTACGACGTGATGACAGCAACAAATTTGAACTAGCATTGAACGAACGATCAAGAATATTCAGAAATAGTGTCGATGCAGCTAATCGTAAAGAAGTTAATGACATGGGAATGCTGCGTGTGGCCGCTGGCCCTATTTCTTTCGATGCGAACATAGCTATCTGGGTGGAGAGTTTATTGTGCATCTCTCTTACTGCGTGAGAGGTACCTCTGTGTGCTCACCTCTGTGATGTATATAATCTAGACAAGAGGAAGCTCTAGTGGTTTTAGAAATAGGAGGCTCTGAAAAATTGTAAATGGGAACGTCGCACCGCAGCTGGTAGAGGTGGCCACGGCCGCAAAGTGCACACCAACAGAGCCTACGCTTATGAGCATTGGTTGCCTTTAACAAAGTGCACACCAACAGAGCCTACGCTGATGAGCATTGGTTGCCTTTAATATTCACACGTCATACCCTAGTCTGCTAATTACCCTTCTGTGAACGCTTGGCTGCAAGTTACCGATTGTTTCTGCGTTGCGTTATTCCCCCGAAACATCAACCCATTTTCCCTTTTCTGAGTAATCTTGTTCGAATGCATTCCGTTTCACCTTATTTTATCTTTGTGGCACGTCCGCTGATAATTGTGCCAGTGTTTTTTCCTTGCGTTTAGTCATGTAAGACTCATTAAAGGATGTCCGTTGGTAACCTTGACTTCGACAAAAAGCGTGCGCAGTGTTTTCCATTAGATGTGAAGTTTCCCCGCTGCGCCCCCCCCTCCCCCTTTTACTTTTTTCTTTACCAGGCACCCTTAGATGGCTAGGAGAAGCGGGAAAGTAAGGAGCAAGGAGTTAAGGAGGAAGACGGGTATTGGCGGGAAAGCAGACCTGAGCATGCAGGTTCTCACATCCCTTGCACAAAAAAAAAAAAAAAAAAGAAACTGCGTTTCAAACAAAATTTAGCTTCGCTGCTTCCGTCCTGGCCCAGATCGCTCGCATTGATTTCTTCCGTAAAACCAAAAGTGATCTGTTGACATTCAGATCACATCCCGGTGCTTTTTGTAAAGTGTGAGGCGCAATACTTCCGACCACTTTATAAATGTTTGTCAGTTCAAGTGATTGAACAGCTCCAAGTGCAAATTAAAGGGATTTTGCTCCCATGACGAGATCGGTGGCGCATCTGTGCATTATTAAATGAATAAACTGTTTAAATGAATAACCCGCTTAAAATGAATTAAGCGATGGCCCAACAGATCATGACTAAATATAATTCGCAATAATCTACACACTAGCTGCGCATGTCTACAAAGCTGTCCTTGGTGTGCATATACGCACGTCCCTCTTGGGTAGTGTGAGCCCACTGAAGTGCCCGGATGGAAAAAAAAATAAGCAATTCCACTTGTTTACCACCGCCTTGCTATTTTTATCCATCCGGGCACTTCAGTGGCACTTCAGTTGGGAAGACGCTTAAAATATGAGCTAAGATCCTTCCAGAGTAGGAAGAACGGAAAAGAGGGCCGCCATGAAGGAAAGAAAAGGCAAAGGATGCAGTAATCAAATGATATTGCAATGCTTGTCTTCGCCTGTATACACGGTGACCGGATCAATATGTTATTGACCGTCTTCAACAGCAACTAAACTTAAGCCGTTTTTAAGGCACCATTCGTACAGTCCTGAATGACAAATCCACAAGGCGTTTAAATATTCATGGCTGGTCATACCGCCCTGCTTTTCTGTTCTATGCGAGGGAAGGGATCGGAAGGAGCTTCTTATTTAAAGTTATGCTCGGCACAGGTTGTCGGCCGCTGTAACAGTTGTTTTCGAACACGTATTATAGAGTTCCAACGATTTCCTCGTGCGGTTGGGGGTGGGGGACGGGGGGACTTCACAGGCTTCCATGCTCTCTTCATGCGAAGCGCGTCATGTCCTTGAACAAGGCGACAGGATGGCGTGCACTGGACATGATGCTCCTCTCCGGTGGGAGGTGAGGGTTGGTACTGGGCGTGTGCACGGCGCAAACGCGGACGAACACCACAGTGGCAGCACCGCCGAACACAACCGCCACCAACGTCAGGTACCAGTAGCGCTGCGCGACAGAGAACGTTGGAAATTGACTGCTTGCATTTCACTAACTAACTAACTAACTAACTAACTAACTAACTAACTAACTAACTAACTAACTAACTAACTAAACTAACTAACTAACTAACTACTAACTAACTAACTAACTAACTAACTAACTAACTAACTAACTAACTAACTAACTAACTAGCCCCGTCACGGTGGTCTATGGTACTCGGCTGCTGATCCGGGGGTCGCGGGATCGAATCCCGGCTGCGGCGGCTGCATTTCGATGTAGGCGAAATATTGAGGCCCGTGTGCTGTGCGATGTCACACCCTAACCGAGAAGGTTGATTGACTGATTTCTGGGGTTTTACGCCCCAAAACCTGAGACACCCAGTTGAGGGCTGCGGAAATTTCGACCGCTTGGGGTTCTTTAACGCGAACTGACATCGCACAGTACACGGGCCTCAACATTTCGCCTGCATCGAAATGCAGCCATCCCGGCGGGGAGAAGGTATTACCTAGGGTTGCGCATAAAAATGCAGTAGACAAAGATAAGGTTCAATGTTCCTTCGAAAGTTCACTGTTATCAACCGAGACCTCATTACAAGTACGCATACTGATGAAGTTCATTGAAAAATGAGGATGGTTTCCAGTCCATACAATTCTGAAATCATGACAAGAAATTTGCAGCTGTTCCTAAAGCGAAAGGTACCGTTGTATTCTACCAGTACTTACTCTAGAATTTTGAGCGCTGACACAAGACACTTTGTAGATTGCTCTTTTCGTTGCAAAGAGTTGCTAATGACCCACTCACCACGTGTCGAAACCTCTTTTGCTTGAGCACGTGACTCTGGCGAACAGTAGAAGGTAGGGAGACAACAAAAGAAGGGAACTGTTCGTGGATCGTCGTTTGGATAGTCGATTCCCCGAGGCCTTCCGGTGGCGGTTCGGTTGCGCTTCACGCGCTTCAAAATAGATTGTAAATCTAGGCTGTATTTGCTGCTGACATTTCGCAGATTGCCACTCCACGGTAGTTTAGTGGCTGTGGCACTCGACTAATGTCGCAGGATCAAATCCAGGCCGCGTCGGCTGAGTTTCAACGGAGGCGAAATGTTGATGCCCGTGTACTGTGCGATGTCATAGCACGTTCCCAAAAGAATCGAATGTAGTCGAAATTTCCGAAGCCTTCCACTATACGGCATCTCTCATAATCATAATGATAACCAGCTGGCTTCGGGACCAGGTGGCCAACCACGCGTTTCAGAGAGCCAACCGGCAGGATCCGGCAGGCATACGTACGTTCACGTTGCGCAACTAAGACCAAGGGCCACTGACTGCGCTGCGCAGCCACTCTTGTGGACGATTGTCATAATAATAAAATATTCTTCTCAACACATAGCTTTCGAATCTATGAAGTTGGCGAATCCTTGGTGAGAATGAATGTGAATACAGGTCTGCCGGACATCAAATTCCATTCATCAGCGCTTTCGCGTTCCTAGAATGAGCAGAACGAATTGTTTCGCTGCGGAAACGTACAAGGGCCACTTATAGATACATTCTGGACATTTTTACGTCGAGGCTTTTACGTGAACGTTCCGGTGTGGTGTTACGAGCCGCTGCTAACATAATTGACTGCTGGTCACACACTTTTTGTCTTACGTTCATTTTCCTTATCCATTTCCGGTTATAGGCTAGCTAAGATATAGGCTTCTGGGACAAGTTTGTTGACGAACAATCTTCGTCATCATGGGCATCATACCCCCTTGAGAAAGTAGGCGGAAAACGGAACACACGTCACGTCGGAGCGCGTCTGGGCATAAAGTGAAGGACGATGTGAAGAATTTCGGTGTATACAGATTTCAACGGGCGCGCGTTGGGTCTGCCGCGATTTTTTAACAGTGGAGATGTTCAAGGTTGTGGCTATGCTGCGCATGATTATGTCGTATTGCTTATCACGCAGGACGCTAAAAGCTGATGCCCTCGACCACTATACTCACTTCCGCGCTCGATCTAGTCTTGCCGCCAGTCCATACTGCTATTACATGATGGTTGTTATGCGAAGCCCAATGTGCTATTAAATGTAGCAATGGGTTTAGCTCGAACTTGCGGGTTCAATCCTCGAATCCGGTGGGACACCGCTTGACGCCCTTGCCAGTTACGTCACGATTAACGAGAACAGCTTGAGCAAAGTAGCAAGTTGGGCGAGTTGGTATACTGTCATGGTGGAAAAGCGCGCACAAACAAGGACCGACACGAGCGCTGACTGACAACTGAAATTTTATTGAAAAGATAGCACATATAAGATAGGATAGCACATATATAGTTAGCGCATATATAGATAGGAGGGTGTGGGATTAAGCATGAAGAAGATAAGTGTGCCGTTCCTTGTGCCACTAATGTAGTTTATAATATTCCATTGTCCTGTGGTGTATCTTACATCGGCCAAACAGGCCGATGCCTGGACACGAGATTAAATGAGCACAGGTCAGCAGTAAAGAAAAAAAAGAGCACGCTCATTTGGCCACCAATTGCAAGAAATGTGAATGTAATCCCATCCTTACTAACACAAGTGTTGTATTCAGACATAAAAATCGCACATAAGGGAGATTGGTGGAAGCCTTTCTTATAAAAAAGGGGGAAAGAATTGCATTAGTCAAGCTTCGCTTAATCTCTTAAATAAGGAGATCAGGTTTTTGGAGGACACATAGGATACAATCAGTCAGAGCCTTGTTGCGCTTATCCGCTTTTTCTGACATGACACGCCCATTATGGTTCACGTGTTATTCCCCCCTTTATATATGTGCTATCTTTTTTCAATGAAATTTCAATTGTCAGTCAGCGCTCGTGTCGTCTTTCATTGTCTTCGGTCCTCGTTTGTGCGCGCTGTTCCACCATGATAGAGAAGCTTCGCTCTGCCGACGGCTTTTACGACACGGAACTGGCTTCGACAATGAACGCAGCTGGATCTTACGAGAAGTGCGCTGCCCATGCCCTTGCCGCCGAAGACGAGTCGCTTGAGCCTGGAGAGCAGGCCCTCGGCGTCGATGAGGCGACACTTTTGGAAAACGTCGCAGTATCCCTGCAGGTCGTGGCAGGGAGCGCCCGGCTGCATTCGCCTGCCGCAGAAGTCCCGCATGCGTTCGAAGCTGCACGCCTCCTTGCACTCGCTTCCCGGCACTGCGCACGATAAGCGTGCAAGTCAAGTCCTTTTTAAGGAAAAGTGTTATTTTGGTAGCATTGCTTTCATTTTCATGTAAGAAACGCCGAAATCCGGCAAATTTGGTGACCGTTTCAGCTACTCGGGTAACATTATTGACCATTAAGAAAGAACTACTGAAGGCGAATTCAATGGCAACCGGAATTAATAGTGGATAGGTATTTACTGCGCTTTATAAAAGCTGATCACGAAGACAGGACATTCGTTCGGTGATTCATAACCAAAAGCTTTGCACTGTCCAACATACTCTGAAAACAGTGGCCGAAGATTTTTGTTAATTTCATGGCCACTGTTCGAAATCTTTTATAGAGCCGTTAACGAACGGAGGTATTCTTCTACGACTTCTAATGTATGGGTTTAGACCTTGAATAGACGCTTTTTCGCCGTGCCACTTACCATTATCTTTGTTTTCTGCATGTTCATCCTTAATCCTACCTTAGCGCTTTCTCGGCTTAAGTCTTCAATCATCTTTTGCAATTCGTCGCCATCATTGCTAAAGAGTACTATGTCATCTGCAAATCGCAGGTTACTCAGATATTCGCCGTTAATCCTGAGCCCTGTCTCTCCCCAGTCTAACCTTTTGAAGATTTCTTCCAAACATGCAGTAAATAGCATGGGAGAAATTGTATCTCCCTGTCTGACACCTTTCTGTATTGGGATTTTTCTGCTTTTCTTATGGAGGAGCAGGGTGGCTGTAGAATCTTTATAGATGTTGGCTATTGTGTTTATATAGCTATCACATATTCCTTGACGACGTAGTGCCTCCAGAACTGCTGGTATCTCTACCGAGTCGAAAGCCTTTTCGTAATCTATGAAAGCCATATATAGGGGTTTGTTGTATTCAGCGGATTTCTCGATTACTTGATTGACCGCATGCAGGTGGTCCATGGTAGAGTATCCTTTTCTGAACCCTGCTTGCTCTCTCGGTTGATTAAATTCAAGTGTGGCCCTTATTCTGTTTGAGATAACCTTTGCGAATATTTTGTAAAGTGCTGAGAGTAGACTGATCGGCCTGTAGTTCCTCAAGTCTTTAACATCTCCCTTCTTATGTAATAATAGAATATTTGTGTTTTTCCAGCTTTCGGGTACATTTGAAGTTTTGAGGCATTGAGTGTATAGTGTCGCGAGCTTTCCAATAAGGAAGTCTCCGCCATTTTTGATCAAGTCGGTGGTTATGCCGTCATCTCCAGCCGCTTTTCCGCGGGACATGTCCTGTATTGCTTTCCTAACTTCGTCCGCAGTGACGCATGGGATTTCGTAGTCCTGCTCGGCATTTAATACACTCATGGTGGGGAGACTCCTATTTGAGCTGTATAGTTCGGAATAGAAATCCTCGGCCACTTTGGTTATGCCACTAAAGTTAGTAACGATGTTGCCCTGCTTATCTTTCACTGCATGCATTATGTTCTTTCCCGCACAAAGCTTCCTTTTGGTTGTTTTGATGCTGACTCCTTTTCTGACGGCTGCTTCTATTTCTTTCACGTTATGGTTACGTACGTCCCTGACTCTACTTTTACTGATGAGCTTAGATAGCTCGGCGTAT
This sequence comes from Hyalomma asiaticum, assembly GCA_013339685.2. Taxonomy (NCBI): domain Eukaryota; kingdom Metazoa; phylum Arthropoda; class Arachnida; order Ixodida; family Ixodidae; genus Hyalomma; species Hyalomma asiaticum. Next base: position 32,909,393 of record CM023485.1, read on the forward strand.
TCTATCTTGTCTCTTGAGTTAGTTATTCTCATCTGTTGGCGTTGCTTGATTAGATTTTTAGTAGACTCCGAGAGTTTACTCACAACATGTCTTGGTGCTTTGCCCCCTACTTCGATTGCTGTTTGGGTGATCAGATTAGTAATGTCTTCGTTCATCTTCTCTATATCCTCATTTTCTTCCTGTCCTAGAGCCTCATACTTGTTCTTAAGTGCAATGCTAAATTCTTCTCTTTTCGCCCTGACGCTATCGAGGTTGGCCTGTTTCCGTGTGATTAACTTTGTCCTTGTTCGCTTTAGATTGAGGGATATCTTCGCCCTTATTAGTCTGTGGTCACTAATTCTAATCTTATTAACCACTTCTGTGTCTTGTACTATACCTAGATCAGTGCACATTATGAAATCTATTTCGTTTTTCGTTTCTCCGTTGGGGCTTTTCCACGTCCATTTCCTGTTCCTACGTTTCTTGAAGAAAGTATTCGTTACACGGAGGTGGTTTCTTTCGGCGAATTCTACTAGCATGTCCCCTCTGCTATTCCTATCTCCTTCTCCGTAATTACCGACGGCACGTTCTCCTTTTAGTTTCTTTCCTATTTTCGCGTTGAAGTCCCCCATAACAATCGTATATTGGGTCTGTACCTTGTTCATTGCCGTTTCTACATCCTCGTAGAACTGTTCTACAGCCTCGTCACTGTGGTTGGTCGTTGGTGCGTAACTTTGTACTAGCTTTAGTTTGTATCTCCTATTTAATTTTATCACGAGCCCTGCCACCCTTTCGTTGATGCTATAGAATTCTTCGATGTTGCCTGCTATGTCTTTGTGTATAAGGAACCCCACGCCATATTCGCGCTTCTCTGGTAGTCCTCTGTAGCAAAGAACGTGTCCCTCATTAAGCGATAAGTACCCTTCTCCTGGTTTCCTAACCTCGCTAAGGCCAATGATATCCCAATTTATACCCCTTAATTCTTCTAGTAGTTCAGCTAATCTGGCTTCGCTTGAAAGGGTTCGCGTGTTAAGAGTCGCTACGTTTAATTTCCAATGACGGCCTGTCCGAGTCCAGAGGCTCTTTGAGTCTTTTGTTCCAATACCCGTGTGGTCGCATCCGTGGCTGTAGAAGTCGTAGAAGAATATCTGTACCTAGGACAGCTACTTACTGGAGAACCCACCCATATAAAAGAAATCCACCGTAGAATAAACATGGGATGGCGCGCATATGGCAGACATTCACAACTCATGAACGGAAACCTACCACTATCACTCAAACGGAAACTATATAACTACTGCATCCTGCCAGTACTGACTTACGGATCAGAAACCTGGAGAATCACAAAGAAGCTAGAGAGGAAGTTAAGAACCGCGCAGCGGGCGATGGAACGGAAAATGATAGGCGTTACACTAAGGGATAGGAAGACAGCCGAGTGGCTCAGAGAACAAACGGGGGTCGCCGACATAATGAACGATATTAAGAAGAAAAAATGGACATGGGCAGGCCACGTGATGAGGCGGCTAGATAACCGATGGACAGTTAGAACGACGGAATGGATACCAAGAGAGGGTAAGCGCAGCCGTGGGCGGCAGAGAGTAAGATGGGGGGACGAAATCAAGAAATTCGCAGGCATCAAATGGAATCAGCTCGCGCAGGACAGGCAAGGATGGCGAGGATTGGGAGAGGCCTTCGTCCTGCAGTGGACATAAAATTGGCTGATGATGATGAACGAACGGAGGTAGCACCGATGTTCCCTCCGAAATCGGTAGCACACCGATGAAATAGTGTACAGTGACCTAGTACTTGAGAGATCCGCTCTCAAACTGTAGGTAAAGTGCACGTGAATTCCCACGAAAGTGTGCGGTGACGTCAGCAATGACGCATATTGGGTTCGCCCCGCTTCAGCCAGCATATCCAGTGGGGAAATTACCCCTGCAGTTAATCACCGAGATTCTGTTGAAACTGCAAAGAGTGAACCGCTAGTTCCCGAGTTGTTATGCCAAGTAGTGTGACGGTGTATGCGAGTACGTGCGTTAACATTTTGGGATTGCAAAATTGCACTTAGTCATGGTCGCGATCGCGAAACAGTGTACGCTTTGGTTTGGATGATTACTGCTGTTCGGTAGTGGACTTCTGCTAACATAAGGCAACGCGTCACATTACGCAGCAGTTAACTAAACTTGTGGGCTACATTACCAAAAAAAAAAAAAAACGGCACTTGATTGCCTATATTTTCGCAGAAACACTAAGAAATTGTCATCTGAAGGAGTCGAAGAGCCATGTCTATTCCGAGATGAAACCAGCTCTCAAAATGCCGTCGGCTGTATTCGTCAGCATGTTAACACCACAGATAAGAGATCGAATGCGATTTCATATTGACGCTAGGACAATGAGAAATGACTCGAACGAATCGTAAAGTACGCTGAAGCTAAAGTGCTTTGATCTGGTTGCGCGAGATATTAACTAGGAGCGAGGTAGAATTGTTTCAGTTGAGCGAGAAAGGACACTGAGGCGCATACCCGATACCCATGTGGCGCATACCCGATATGCCGAGTTTTCAGGTCACGACAGACATTTCACCCCGAGCTAGAACAGCTTCGCTGTTAAAAACGAAGGCAATATTATCCGCGCAATGCTTTAAAGGCGCACACGCACCGTTCTCCTTGCACGCGATGAGGCACATGTCCTCCATGCTCAGGTATGAACCGGTCAGGTAGCAGTCGACAAGGTTGTACAGGCGGCAGACAGACTGACTGCACTCTCCGGCGTCGCACAGCTGAGTGGCGTGATTGCAGAGCGTGCCGTCCGGCTTCCATTCTGAAGCAGGGCACTCGCCACTTGTGCCGCTGGATGACCGCATGTCAAGGAAGGAGGCTTCGCTTTTGAACTTTGTCATTGAAATGCACACTGTGGATGGGTTCGCAGGAGTGGATCGCATAGTATTATGACGTCACGATGTATCCATAAGCCGGGTATAGCAAAACCGAAACTGTCTCGCGTCGTCAATTAATATGGTGAGATATTCATGACGATATGACGCTTATAAGTATTCTTTCCAGTGAACAGAGTTTGTACCTTCAGTTCAAACAAAAACAGGCAGTTGTGACGTGCCGCGTTCGTTGCAAATGCAGATGCTGATGAGATATTTAATGCACATGTGGATTTGTTCCCTGAGAAGATAACTGCTGAATGAAACGCACGGAAAGAAGAACGTGGATGTTGCACATACAAGTGCAAAACGAGATGATACGCATCATCCCGAAGGATACGTGCAGTAGGCTTCGAAGGTGCAGTCATCTTCAGGCCTGCATGCCGTTGACGTGTTGTGGAAGCGGCAGCGGGTGCTGCAGCAGGCTCCATTACTGGGACTGTGATACCAAAGAAAAAAAAAAAGAAAGAAAACGAGAAATGAAGGGTGTATGCTTCGCATACCACGCTTCAACGACTGTATTTTCTAGCCTTCTGCAGTATAGCATAGGCTTCACAGCTGAAGGTTTGCTCGGCTGACTGAACCTACTGTCTAGGGTCTTCCAGCATTAAGCGATCGCTGTTACTGTGGCCTCGCGTACATAAAATTCTCGACCATGTTCCTTGTACACGAAACAGGTCTGTGTTTTGTGCAGACGGATACATCGAAGACCTCTGCAGAATTTGCATTGGTGACTGTACGCGGGTGCTACGAAGGCATATGCACCTAGCTTAAGGCATTGTTGCTAAGATGAGATATCATGTACCGCCGCGTTTCACGTTGTTCATGCGTATGCTTGCTTTCTGGATTCATTCAGTCAGTCAATCAGTGTTTATTTACAAAAAATGGTTACAAGAGTATTTGGACCATTAGCCTGTGTGGCTAGTTACTGGTCCAATCTATTACGTGAGTATTTTATTACATGTCAGGAGCAAAGGTGCAGCTAATATGACTATGAATCTTTATACAAATTCAATGACAGGGTAGCTTCAATGATATCTTATATCTAATTAAATACACATCACAATAAACACAAAATTGCTGCGGTATCTAAATAGCCAAGCAATAAAGAAAAAACTAAAGGTATACATTTTAAAATACAGAAGATAGGGACACTAGAAAAAAAAATGTGCAGAATTTGTGCACAAGATTGCGTTGAAGAATCGAAACAGTCGAACTTACATCAGAACTAAAAGAAAACAAAGAAAGAAATATGTGCGAGGTGAGTCATAAAAAGAGCATGGACGTGAGCTTAACTTTACTTAGGAACATGAATGACTTACGAAATGTGTTTTACAAGTCAAATTGAAGCTACGTGCAGGTTTAATTTCAAGTTGAATTGCGTTCCAGATTTTTGCACCAGTGAATTGGATTCTCCGTTCGCCATATACATGACGCCATATACGACACATACGTGCACCATTGTGTGACGCTGCCTTTGCAGTTAGCTCTGCGGCGTGACAGTGACCATCTGGACAGTTTCGACTGTTGAGAACGACGTGATAGAAATGTGAATGCTTTAATGATCACCGTTGGCTTGTGGGCACATCGCTGTTAGGTTCTAGTGCCGTTCTTGAAAGCGCCGTGGTGGTGTTTAGGGCACGACCACCACCCTATTGTAAAAGAGCTGAAGGTTTGGCGCTCTCAAAAGTAAAAGACGCAAATTGCCGGGCGTAGAACAGAGCACAAATGAGATGCAGGGCCGTGATACGCAATGGTCTCTTTCAGTACAGAGAGTCGTGTGGAGTCTCAAGATCTAAAGCCCCCTATTAGCGGCACCGGCGTTGCACCGCACAGGCGTATTGTAATGCAATGAAGGCGACTATACCAGCGTGCGCTACTCAAGCGTACGAAGACGCGGCGTGCTGTTCATGTTACAGAATAGGATTACCTCGGGTTCACAACGTTCCTAGTTTGTGCCCGACGTAGATGTACTCCAAAATAGTAGGCAGGAGTAGGGCGTTGTCGCTATCGGCTTCAAGACCTTTAGTCTAGGAGCTTCTGCATGTATCATCCAGTCGGCAAATAACAACGCCGCCGGCTTCTGTGCACGAGCACTCACCTGCACACGGCCCCGGGTTTGAGCGTGCACGACTTGCGGTTGATCTCTCCGTGCTCGCGTGCATAACAGCACACGTCGGCGCCGCAGTCCTCTCGCTCGTAGCCGCAGTCGCACTCCTCGTTCATTTCACGGATCGCATTGCCGCAGAACGGGCCTTGAGGCTCTGCGCATGAAGGGCAGGTGACAATTACCACGTTAGGGCTTCAGGTCACCTTCCTTTGAAATGGATTTTGCCCCAGTCCACAAATCTTTGTCAACAGCCCATTTCTAGGCCGCCCTCAAGCAGGCCCCATTTAAAGGCTTTGCGGCCGCGATGCGAACAATCATGTCCGAAGACTGGAATTTTCATCAAAGGCTTATGTTAATGTGCTTCGTTGTACCGTTCTTTTTTGTCAGTTGCATTTGACGCGATAACTGCAGCTCCTTTCGCAGCTTTGACTTTCAGGCATCTGCCCTCCAATTCCAGAAGCATGTCACATCTATATTTTTTTTTTTTACGAGAACGTCTCTCGAAGGTCCTTTATGATGGACAGCAGCAGTTCAAAGCTGCAACCTGTGCACACCTGCCTTAATAAATAAGATTAGGAAAAGCAGTAGCTGACCTGCATTTTCATCCAAGTAATCACGTTATGTTTGAGCTCCTGGGTTCGGCGTGTAGTTGTGTTATTGTAGTTACATTTTTTGCAACGTGTTTTGTACTGGTATACAAGGACATATCAAATGGTTAACAAGAGCGGCCATTTAGCTAACAAATAGGTTTGTCTTTTTGTCGTTTATAAATTTACTTGCACTGAAAGAAAATTAGAGGTTTCTTAAACCACTCACTATAACAGCAACGACGACCCCGTGAATAGCGCGAGATCAAATGTTCGGTTATCGTCTTGGGTGTCTTAATTCTGAGGAAAGCAGTACTCACATGCAGTATGCACAGTTTCGTGCGCCCTACAGAGCTTCAGCAGTTCGGAAAATTCAAATATACGAATTACTTTGCTTTTGCATGAAAAATGACCGAAATTGTGACGAATGGTATCTGGTTTCCTTTAAAGACAGGGCACCGCCACTGTGGTCTAGTGGTTATGGCACTCGGCTGCTGATCCGAAGGTCGCGGCGGCTGCATTTCGATGGTGGCGAAATGTTGACGCCCGTGTGCTGTGCGATGTCAGTGCACGTTAAAGAACCCCAGGTGGTCGAAAGTTCCGGAGACCTCCACTACGGCGTCTCTCATAATTAGAGCTGGTTTTGGGACATTAAACCCACAAAATCAATCAATCAAAATAGTGACGTATGGTTTCTGGTTTCCTTTAAAGACAGGTGGATGATAAAACATATGCTATTTAACATCTATAAATGAATAGGCAATCGGTCCTGAAATGTATGTAAAACTCACCCTGCAGGCAGTTTGGGCGGGAACCGCGGTTCGAGAACATCTGCATCAGGACAGCCGATATGTTTCGCACGCTACACACGGAGAAGCGCCGGTTGTTCGGTTTGTTGCCGCGCGTAGCGCTGGCAAACATGATATAGTTGCCGCCGCTGCCGTCGGGGACACAGTCCGGAGGCTCATCGTGCTGTAAAAACAGTTTGACCGCAATTTCAACATTGCATTGTATATTTACTTACTTATTATTTTTTTTGAAAAGGGAGAGCTTACAAGAAAGTAGAAATAACTTGCTCCAACTGGTCGAATGAGATTTGTCCTTAGGACGACATCACTTAAGCGTCATTTCTGATTGTGATATGATACGTGACACCCTTTTTTGGGTGTTCTACTTGCGCCGCGTCGCCAGCATTACGCGCGCAGACTGGAACAACTGGCTACACGGTCGGTTAAGAAACCGAAGTAAACGAAATGGCAGAAATTTCCATTAAGCGCCGTTTGGCTGACTTAGATGTAGCTCCGAACACTAAAAAACGAAGTCGCAAACTGTCGCGAATCCGTGGACATTTCGCTGGCGTTGAAGTCCACGTCGTTACGACATGTAAAATTTACCATGCCAACAAAGCAGTAGAGAATACGCACCGGCGCTCCGAAATTGTGGCCCAGTTCGTGGGCGAAGGTGATTTCGGAGACCCGCTGCGGCACCCGCATATTCTTGTTGAGAAAGGTGACCACGCCCGTGTTGAGGCTCAGCCTGCCGACGTAGCCCGTGGTGCCGGTGTCCACCACCACACCGCCTCCGGACTGGAACTGCTCGCATATGCCGCCCGAGAAACCTGCGTGCGCATATATTTGTAATGTGATTAGTTGTGCTAACGCAGGACCGGTAAACGTAACGTGTTCGAACATAGGTTATGTACGCTGATTGATTGATGGGGATTCCGAAAAACAAACTGTGATTATGAGAGACGCCTTAGTGGAGGGCTCCGAAAATTTTGACCACCTGGGATTCTTTAACGTGCACTGACATCGCATAGTACGCGGGCCTCAACATTTCGTCTCCATCGAAATGCAGCCGCCGCGGTCGGAATTCGATCCCGCGACCCTCGGATAAGCAGCCGAGTAGGATAGCCACTAGACCACCGTGGCGGGGCGGTTATGTACGCTAAAGCTCCTCTGACGAAACGAGAGTAGTTATACAGTAAGCCATCATAATAACGGTGTCTGGGAGGAAGACGTACAACTCTCACCGTGACCGCACTGCGTCCTTCGAGAAACACTATAATTGATCGAGGGCTTGAGAAGAGACGGTCTGTCGTGAGCACGCCGCCGTTCCAAGTAGTTATTTTCTCGTCAAACTAGAGACATAATAATACCTCATATGTTCGCTATTACATACCCGGTAGTGTAAAGGGCGTGCTACGCCGTGGAAAAAACAAAACAGCGCTTGAGACGAGACGGTAAGAGGACGATAGAAGGGGGCGCTTAATTGATCATTGGTTTATTGCGAAGAATGCCGAAACTACAAGAAACGTGGAATTTACGGGGATATAGAATAGAAATCATCCCATGGCACGCGCCCTCATAGCAGGCTACCATGTTTTTAATAAATATCTAACCTCACAGATACTCAGGCAAAACGGAGGGTACAGTACAGTGACGCTACCTTGTGTGCGTCTGCGTAAAAGACGTTTCGCTAATGTCACGGGCTGCTTTCTCTTTATAGCTTTCTAAAACTGTGATCATCTCAAATATGGGCTGAAAAACTATGTATTTGCAGGGGCAGGCCAGGCGACAGGGTACAGAGCCTCGTAGTACGTTGATCTCTTAGCTTATCGTTCAAACATCAGTCTATTTGGCCAATTCAGCATCACCCGCACGAAAGCAATATTTCATAGACAATAGCATGGGTGCTGTCAACAGGGTTATTTCTTCGTTTCTTCTCAAGCAGCGCTTGGGATTTTAAGGACACCAAACAGCTTATCCCTCAGTGATCAGTGACGTTGTTAACATTTGTCAATGTGCCCGTAAGTGAGTTTTAGAAAGCGGGACATCCTCTAGAAGACGAGCTGAGAAAATAAAGCACATTACTAGTGGGGCATCAACATGTAGCATCAACATGTAGGACAGCGAGAGGGTTTTAAACTTGAATAAAGCGGTGTGTTGCAGTTGACTGCAACACACCGAAGTTTGGCGCATATTTTCCAGCTTGTTGTTCTTGAATTTGATTACAAAATACGAAATTAAATTTGCGACGCTGTTTTTCAGCTTGCGGTCCTATACCTCTTCCTATGTAAAGATCAAAACAAACAAACAAAACATATCATAAAACCGTATTTCAATGCTGCGCACTGTAAGCACTTCTTTGGTCCGCTGTGTTACGTACCGTCGGGTTCGGCCATGTAGGCGAGGCCCAGTGTTCCTCCTGGGAAGTCCCGATGGGTCCACAAGTATGAAGCGCAGAAGCCGTCGTGATTTATCTTCGACAGCTCATGCAGCGCGTGGGGAGCGTCCAGACTATCTTGGCAAAAGGGGTTCGTCAGCTTCGCCGCCCCGTCGCAGTCGCTGGTGTCATTGATCTGCATGACACGAAGCGAGCACCACAAGTACGTTGCTTGACCATCTGAAACAACGCTGCAGAAGGCCATCCTCTCTGCCCTGCGGACCATCATCTTGACATTTTGCGTACAACAAACAAGGACGAACGAAGGAACGTACACTTTCACTCCTTTGCTGCAGTAGTTTCACTCCTCCTGTTTAATGAAAACGCAACAATCCGTAATGTCTCTAGAAATAAACGCGCGGAACTGCTGTCGTATTACGGTGTCGTAGTTTATGCCTGTATTAACGGAAAAGAAGCTTGCGAGCCCGCATGGCTTCAGCCGGGGGTGTTCGTATAGTAGTTGCGACAGCAGGACACACGAAACTCAACCACCAAATTGCCTCACGCTGCGCAGATCTTGGTTACGACAAGATGCTCTTCGAGCTGGAAGAGGTGCGTATCTGCCATATGTAACCGCAGGTGTGACATGTAATTAAGCCCTATGCCACCACCACCAGGCGTCTCTCGGTGTCTCTCACAATCATATCGTGGTTTAGGGGCTCAGCCCATAAGGCTGTAAGAGTATGTAGCTACTTAGAAATGTTCCACTTCGCGGCCTTTTTAGGGTGCCTTAGTGACACATCTATTTTGAGCTGTATGATACACTACAAGCGGCGGCATGTCTGAGTGCTGCGCTTGACTGCAGCGTGCTGCACATAAATCAATTAGGTGAAGACCTGCGAATAAATAATTTGCTTGCCCATGCGAAACAGTGGATATGTTGAGAAGGTCACATGTTACGGGTGTACCGATGGGTATGAAATAAAATGCGAAGCGACAGTCCTGATTAATGAAAGACCTAGTTAATCCTGGTTAATCGAAATCCTGGTTAACTAAAGATATCTATGGACGCCTATACTTTCTCATCGGAATGCGGCCGAGCATATGGGATTCATACCTGCGACTTTTCCACTCTCGGCATTATTATAATTACGTAGGCAGATAACAATGCGAAGAGTACATTATGGTGTTCTTGGAAAACTCCTCGACATTGGCACGCAGATGAAAAAGCTGCTCCTGACTGGCCATGATCCATCATCAACGAAAACCACGTCAACAAAGTTTTATTCGTAAAGCCACCGGTATTTTCATGCCCTTCTATGTGAAGTGGTAATGTCCTATACTTATTATTTGACGAATTGTCATTGGAATGCGCATAATGAAAGGTGGCAGTGATGTCATTTCCGAAAGCTGGAAGTGACCCATTGGCCAAGACTCATGTCCGTTCTTACCACGAGGCGTTGCACCACGAACTCGATACCCGTGAGCCCGTTGAAGTTGGTGCCTCCGAAGATCTCCGAAACGGCTTTCACGTGCTTGGCCACCATGCCAGTCAGCTCCTGGCGGGCCCTGAGAATCTTGTCCTGCTCGCCTCCCTGCCAGGAGGACACCGCCTCGAAGAGCGTGTGATCCACGGCAATCTCGAGGTTGCACACACGCTGAACGTACGTCTTTCGTACCGGACTCAGCGGCTGTGGGCGGCCACCACGCCTTGGCGTTGACTTCGAGACGTTTCGACTGCGACTGTTGGAATCGTTGGTCGCTGCAGAGGGCCTTCGAACTGCACTGGCAATCGGTGCAGTTTCCAGGTCACCGTCCACTAGCGAACGCTTTAGACGGCGTTGCTGCAAGGTCCACGAAAGGAATCCACGCTATTGCGATGAAAATTGATTGCGGATGCTAAGTGCCTCTAGGACGTGCAGCTATCATTACACGTTAAAGGGTAACTCCGGTGATTTCTCAGTGTCTAGTGATTTCAATAAAACTCTCAAATATTTCTCCTCGGTACTGTACTGTAACGTATGCCAAGCCAGGCAATTGTAACTCATTTAGCCTTCCTGGAAATAAATATTCTTTAGCGGATTGTCACGTGGGCCATCCTGTGTTTTTTATGTCATTACCTACAACGCTGCTACCCGAGCAGGCGAGAGGTTAGGCACCATTTCCATTGTTTGGTGGCGGGGAAGCTGTGACGTCTTCACGTACGCTGCACGAAGCATCTACCCGTTTCGGTTTCGGTTTGAACACATCTTTCAATCGTGTATTTAAAATTGTTGGTGAGTTTCTGAGCAAACTAAACCACCCGGCTGCTACAGGGACTATCAGTACGACTGGAAAACAGCGATATCAGAATGTAGTGAAAAAGAAACCGCCGGAGCTCCCCTTTAACAAGCATGGCCTCGTTTGAAAAATACACATCTCCCGTTCAAGGGCTACGGGCTCTCTTCTGATTTAGTCCGTCGAGCTAGATTGCCTTGGGTGTATTTCACCAGATATAAGATTTGCTCCAGTAAAACTATTTTAGGTAAAAGTGACTATCCCGGCTTGCTGCGTGCTTTCACTACATCATTCTCAATTTCACTGATAATGTTTTTGAGCGGCTGTTACCGTTAGTTAAAGTCACGTAGCACCGGCAATGTGCGCCAGTGTTAACATATTTTCGTGAGAACGGCAGGTTTAGAGGGGACAAAACAACACCGTGATTTCACGTCGGCGATATCTTTGCATAAAAATTGTCCTGAATCAAAATATTCGCGCGTTTCATAACAGATCGCGATATTTTTTATTTGTCGTAATAGCTTATCAGTTACGTTGTCGTGGCATGTAGGCCCACTTGAGGCTAACCAAACTTGGATTTTCCCGGTAGCTAAGTTTCCTGAAGCGTCGGCGAAAATAATGTTTTTCTTGGCACACTTCATCATTACTTGCCTGCTGGTTACATTTAAAAAGACTGTGTGTAACTGGAAGAGCATATGACGAGCGCCAACAATAATCGGGCTTCAGGCATCGAAATATTGCTGGAAGATTTCTAGTCATACGTGATACGCGTTGCAGTTAACGACTAACTCATGTGAGCGCAGATGTATTTTTTGTTATAAGTTCTATTAACACCTCATAACGTCCGTTGCTGCTAGAATGGTCCTAACCGTGAGAGAATTACAACATGCTTTCACGCACATCTTCCGAGATTGTTGTTGTATCCTTAGCAATGCTCCGGTAGCATCCAAATTTACTGTTTATCGATCGCTATACTGTTACTTCGAAACGCCCGTTGCGCATTTCCAAATAGCCTGCCCTAGAACAATGCACGTAAAAGTTGAAGGAAGAAAACGTAACGTACAGATACCAAGGACGGCTGTAGAGACAACAACACATCGATGATCACTCTCGTATTTGATATTGTTCTATGCACGCTGCTTTATTTGCGCGTTGTTGCCCCCACCAAGCCCAAACCAGTACTCTAGCGCAGTTAAATGGCTCGTGTCGTTTTCGCCTGGTTAAATTTCAGTCGCTGTTGGTCCGTATCAATACCGGATATTGCTGTCGGCGGTACTGGCGCCGTATTCGATCCACGGAATCCTTGGTGGCGCCGTGAAGGCCGCAGCGTCCTCCGGCGAAGCTGACGTCTCGCGCCGAGTAGATGAGCGAGTGGAAGGGTGGCACCGAGTCCTTGAAGAAGTGGCCGGCTCGCTCCACGTAGAACTCATCACCTTCGCGCGGAAGCGAGATGCGGCCACTGAACACACCTCCTATGATGGATCCCACCACGCGGCTGTCAGGTTCCCCTGGACAAAAGCGTGGGACGTTGAAATAAATAAAGAGCAAACACATCAGCGTGATTTTTCTTTAGTCGCCACTTGTGACCAAACACACGCTGTAAGTATAAAAGGAAAGTATGTATTGTACATAGAAAGAGAAATGACTGCAGCTTTCTATGACATGTAGGCACTGATACTCGTGCAAATATGTCGGCGAGGAGAAGGCAAGGCCACATAGAAACACCGTAAATAGAACGGGCGTGAAATATAGACTGATTTTAATCGTCTCACCACTCCCATCAACAAAACAAGGGCTCGGACAGTGCACAGGTTTCCATTCCCCTATGAGATAACATGCGAATTGAGTTCCGTACTGAGTGCATCCGTACTGGGTGCAGATGACTAACCGAAAAGGACACCTTTTGTTCTAGGTATTAAACTGATGCTTTACTGACACATTTGGAGTCCGGTTGTTTCAAGTGAAAAGCTGTGAAAGACATGGGAATGCGGTAACGTGAAATAAAATGGGCACAGAAAGGCAGCTTACTCTCACCCAAAAATGAAGTCGAAAGCACTCGTTTAATACGACGCGTGAGATGTTCTTTGCATTGTTAACTTTATTGTGAGGTGGGCTTGAATATGCCCGTCCTGCACCACACTTGTGTCGCAGGAGTATTATTAACTATGGCGACGCGTATCATCCCGTATACATCGTTAGCACTTGTGCGTCTGTAGGGATATTAGACAGGGAAGTGTTACCCGAGGCCGCTGTGGACCATCACGGAGGATGTGGTATATCAGCGGCCATAATTCAGCATTAGCGCAAGAGCGAAATTGAGCAGCGAGCGACGGATCTAGAAGAGTCGTTTTCCGACCATGAGCAGGCGGCCATTTGAGACAGCTCGCTTTGCGGATTCAGTACGTGCTAGAGCATTTAGGAGCATCCTGGCCACAATAGTTCATGGGACTCTCTAATGCGAATAAGCCGTAAGCCTGCCTCGACTACAGAAATGGCACCTTACCCAAGACATAACCAGAATAGAGATGCTCCAGGTTGTTGGACACAGGTCCTCTGCGAGTCTCAATGGTGAAGTCTTCGGTGAAAGCGGACCGGTCTCTCTCGAGGCGCAGCCTGAACTCTCTGGAATAGCATTGGAGATGATGGCCGAGGATGTTCTATTTGCAGTCAACGCTTGCCTACCTCTTGTGAGACCTGAATGCAAGCTCGACACTGTGCGCCGCCTGATGTGGTGCGGATGAGCGCTTCCAGCGCCTGATGCCCACGCTGATGGGTTCGTAGGAGAGCGGCTCGTAATGCAGCACGAAATCGTTGAGAGCGCGTGCTGCGTGAGGTTCAGTAGATGTAGAGGGAGAAAGGAGGAAACTGAACAGCATGTAAACCGAGGTTATTCTTGCCGTAAAACGCAGTAACTTAAGCTATTAATTCCTCATTCCTTATAGATGAGAAAAAAAAAATTAGTTCATGTAGAGAAAACTCAAGTCGAATTTAAAGTTGAGCATGGTGGCTCACAGGCCACCGCCCCTTTATAAGCGGTACACACATTGCATCCATCAATCACCAGACGTTGTAGTCTAGCGTCTAGATGTCGGCTAACAAGGCTTGTGGTTGCGGGTTCGAGTCCCGACCGCGGCGGCTGCATTTCGACGTGGGCGAATTTAAAAAAAGAGCACCTCTGTACTTAGATTTAAGTGCCCTTTAAGGAACCCCAGATGGTCAGAATTACTTCGGAGCCCTGCGCTACGGGGCCCGCCTCATAAGCACAGCTAGTTTTTGGCAAATAAAACTCCATAGATTAATTGCGTCCACTGATCACTCGGATATGCGCGATGTGTCCTTTTGATAACAGAAATATGGCAGTAGTGCTATGAATGACAACGCAGGGTCGACTTACCCGAGTAAACAACGGAAGCCATGCAAGGGAGCGTAGCGACTGCAATCCAGAGGCTTCCAAGACCGACCATGAAAGGCGCAAGAAAAAGAACAGCTTGGCTGCCAATCCGTATTCTTCTTCTGTCTCGTCTTCTTCTTCCGGTTCATCGCCTGGCTCTGGCGCGTGCTCGTAAATTGGCACGTGTCTTAATAGCGGCTTGAGCTGCCATTGATGTCGCTTCCGAAGTTCGCTTAGCAGAAGAAATTCTAGGAGTCCTTTGCGAGGTTGCCTGAGCAGGCGCAAAGGGGGAAACATTTGACGTCGCCTATGCTATGAGAGGGAAATCATTGGGAGAGGAATTCTTCCTGCAGTCAACTTTTAATAGATAGATAGATAGATAGATAGATAGATAGATAGATAGATAGATAGAAGAAGAGATTACGATGATGATGAATAATGACGCTTTTGCGCATTAGCTTTCGAAGTTGATTAGTTGGTTGGCCCCTGCTGGAAACTATTGCGCCAGTGACGTTTGACACGTACGTGTGCACATGCATGTGGCACATACAGGCAGGGAACTGTGATGTTGAGGAGATCAACTATCCAAAACTTATGCAATTATTAGCATCGTAATAAATCCAGTTAGTTTTTACGGATGCCTAGCCATGCTATGGCGCACTTATGGGCTTTGTATGGGACCGGGGGGGGGGGGGTCGAGTACGAGTTTTTTAACGTTTCCTGGCTTGGCTACTTTTTTTTTTGTACACTTTGCCGGCTCACTTTCCTTCCGGGTAACCTTCCTATGGTTCACATAAAGATTTCGCCTTAATAAATCCGATTCTGCCACGTTTGGTGTGATTGAGTGTCAATGCTACAGCCTAGGTGTGACGAGAGCCTATGAACCACAACATGGCAAGTGCTAGGAAATTTGCTTACTGCAGTGCATACGTTTTAGCATGCCCGAGTACATCTTACAGCCATGTTTCTTCCGGTGTCGATGCTGCTACCTCTGTTAAATTCCATATAAATCTGCGTTTATATGAGACATTCAGCTGTAGTAATCTTGCGGTGCTCCGTTTGTCAGCGCGCAGGCAATAACACACGCGTGTATGTGTCCATGCTCTGAAAATAGCGAGCAGAATATTCTCCCTGCTTGAGGGTTTGAAGGACGGAACACACATACAATACCTCTGCCGAGATGAAATAGAATGTATAATCTTTATCTACTAATGCCAAGAGCAATGGAATTTCAACACGAAAACACATAGACAAAAGTGAAATACATAAGGCGTTTTATTTGCATATGTTTTATTCACCCCATTTCCCATTTCTCCAAGGCCGCATCAGAGTGGCTTAGGACCTTATAGCGTTGGCGGCTTTGACACTTTCCATAAAGGTTTGTTGACGTAACGCACACGGTGAATTCGGCAAGCCGCGCTGAATTGCCCATAGAGCATGGTGCTTCTCTTCGTTCTCTGTTGGTGCACAGAAGAATATAAACACATATATGAAAGGCAAATAAACGAAAAATGAAAACAGTCCGAAATATCGCGCGAGATAAACATCACCCTCTCTGAAGGAATGGCATGTGATGCGGACTAGCGCATTTTCAAGTGGTCTTGCGAGATTGCACGTAAACAGTAATGCACGCTCCCTAAATGGTTAGCTTGTGCAGTTGAAACAATAATTCGGAAGTAAGCTGCCGCTTGAATTGCAATGTAGCCTGTTTACTGCTTTTTAGAATTCGCAAGCGTATATGTTAAAGGGCCAGCGGATAGACTTTGTCGCTGTATTTGTGTAAAGGAAACACAGTTAAACACTAATGAGACGTGCTTCCAGGATTGGCGTATATTTGTGCGCCTAGTAGTAGGTCAGTCATTGAACAGACTTCCTGAAACTGGTCTGTTTTGTCTGACCGTGTAGTTTGTTAATCGGCAAGGTTCCAGTTGCATTTCGTTCGGTTGCATTGGACAGTTTAAAGATCAAACGAGATAAATGGAGGAAATAAAGATGCCCGTAGTAACGTACACGCGGCTATAGTTAATAGCAGCTCTCAAATGGCTTTGCGAATCCGATCTTCAGCTGCTGAGGTCAGCTTTCAAAGCGAACGTAGCGAATTAGAACTGTCCGGGAAGTTTAGCGAGTTGGTACGGCTGCATGCTTACTTACAACGCAGAGAAATCAGGTGGGACACGAAGAAAGATGACACCACAACAGCGGTGACCCCGCATCTTTCGTTTGGCGTCATATTTCTTCGCGTGGAGTCTGATTTGTTGACGTTGTAGATAACCATGGGCTAAAGCAGAAACTTTGGCGTGGTGGCAACTCTGTGACCATCGAAGTCAACATAGATACAATTGGTGAGGCCGTGCATACGGCGCGGATTGGACAAAAGTTGGAGTTGCGGTACTTCCGCTTCGACTGTCGGTGCAGCGGCCACCCACATTCTGCAAAGGATATACTCAATAGAAGGCAACTGCCAGCGTTTCAGTGTGTGCACTATTTACAGTCGCGTTCTGCGGATATACATCCTCGCTGCACTATACGTTGCTGCGTGACGGGAACAAACACAACCGAAGTTGGCTCTTTGTCGAAGCACTCAGTGAAATGTTGAATACCCGCTTATCCCAACCTCCACCCACGACTCATCAGCATTCAGCGCACCCCTGAACCTGTACACGTTCAACTTTAAATTTCCTAGCGTCTAGTCTAAAACAATTTCTGCTTTTTGAATTTCGTTAATGCGTCATGTATTTACGCTTATTATAACACACTGCATAGATCTATAACAATCCTTTCTGGTATGACATGAAATATCACATGGACCGGCCACAAGCCACTTTAGGCTATCGGTCCAAATAATCATTGTATCTTCATTATTATGTCATGAAAATAAAGTTCCTCTGATTGATTGATTGATTCATTGATTGACTGAAATATAACAATACACACTCAATCATTTACTTAGCCGCAATGGGACTTACCGAGATACCAGGCCTGTGCAGCTGGTACATAACTAACGCGCAGATCAACTCCCAAAAGCCGACGTCCGGCCACGTCTTTGGCGTTAGGTGCAGGTATGCGTAGCTACACTGCATTATCATGAAATCACTGAATCTCGGTCCGGCGCACCGAACCAACATGTCGACGTCGGGACATTCCGTGTCGGCAATGTAGGCATCCACAAGTTCAGCTGTGACGTCCCTGTGCAAAGTCGCGCCACGTAAAAGGCAGCAGTCACATATGTTGATACGTAGTACTATTGGAGATATCTCTACTTCATTTATAGTGAAGCTTCAAGTGTTGACAAGTGAAAAGATACCAGAAGCCTTCCAGAAGGGTCTGTGGTTCAGAACAGGTAAATTTGCCTCACGTAATTATCGTAGTTGCGATCTCTTGTCAACGTACTCAATGGATTAGAGAGGACACGACCTTACACTTCATGGGATTGAGACAGTACTCATGATAGGGACAGGTACATTTGGTCATTTCGTTGGTTCCTAAGTGACCCGGCGTAACCAAACTTGGGGTATCACTCGCGAATCGTGTGATACGGTAAATACGGCTATTCAGAATAAACACACTTGTATTTCGACGTTTCTTCTTTTTTCGTCCGCGAAAATAGGACGATGATGACTGCCTTGTGCCGCAAGGAAGTGCAACCTTAGTAAGTGGATCCAAATGAATTTGCGGCTAAGCGCGCAATGGGGGTCGGAAATTGAAACGTTGTGGGTCTCGAGGAAGTGTTGTCCGTCTGGTTCGCTGTATTTACTCGGTGAAGGCGGATGCTCAGCATAATTGAACTCGGTCCGGTTGTAAATGATACGCCGTCGATGTTTGAAAGCATGGTTGGGAACAAAAAATGCACAGATAAATAAAAAAGTAAATAATGTCAATTTTATTACTAGTAAACCTACGCAACAGTAGATAACGTCAACGAAATTCACAGACATTGATATTTTGTGAAAGTAACACTGGCACTCTTAGGAGTTTCAGATCAATACGTAGGGAGAGCGTTTCGCGATAATCGAGGCAATGAATTTTGAGTTGTGGCCGGCGTACAGAGAATTGAGCTGGGTTTTCCGGGCAGAGGATGCAAAAATAGTTTAATACTTTTTATCCAGAGTATATATATCGGTAACCTGTAATGTGCAGACTTATACTTGAATCCGCAGAGTGCTGCCCGAACACTTTAAAGTTAACTCCACAAGTGTTGAAGATTGGGCGAGTTGGATCGACGTACTTGGACTGGTATAGCGCATTATGGAATAAGGGAAACGGTCAAACAGACCGAAACAAAAGGACAGAGCGCTATCTTTCAACTGAGCTTTATTTGCAAATTGCATCGAATATGTACACTCGCGCAAGCATACAAAAAACACCCGGACGAATCGCTAAGATCACACAAATAATCGCAAAGTCACAGAGCAAAGATTCATATAAGGTTCACCTGATTAAGAAAAGACACCTCAAGTTCGGATAAAGCCAGCGAAGGGGCGCTGATACATGTGTTTCCAGCTCTTACTATACAGTGCGCTTCAACTATCTCACGAGTTATTTGTAACGGGTGCTTCTTCACCACTTCGCATTGATCAAATCCAGGGGAACAGCCACAATCGCGGCAGTGAATGCCAATGTGTCCCTGGATTGATTTGTGCGCATTGTAATGGTGCTATTTTAGCCTTTCATTAAGGCAGCGCCCCGTCTGGCCAATGTACCTCTTGCCACATGGGAGTGGTATCGAGTAAACAACCCCCGCTTCACATGTCCGAAACCGCGTTTTGTGCTTGGTTGGGCAAAGAGTAGCGCGTGATTTAAGGGGATTGATAGCTTTGCACAACCGCTGCAACTTATCCGGCGCCGAGAACACCACTTTCACGCCGCCTTTCTCGCCTATCTTTTTAGTCGGTGAGAAGTGCCATGCACGTACGGTAAAACTACGGGTCTTTTACGATCATTTAATTTTGGCTGAGCCTCTGAGTTGCCTTCTTTCTTTATCTGTTTTAACAGTTTTTCGGATATAGATGATAACAGAAGAGCTGTGTACCCAGCACGCAAACGCCTTTCAGTTTGAGCTACAAAGCTGCGCTGCATGACATGATGACATGATTTCCTAAGGGAGTTGATGAAACAAAGATCAGTAATGCTTCGCTTTACTAACTTAGAATGGCACGAGTCAAAGGGTAAAAGAGGCTTTCCAGTCCTAGGTTCATATAGCCAGCACACATGGTCAGTTGTAAAAATCAAGTTCAAATCTAAAAAGCGTAAGCTGTTGTCAATAGGCATCTCGTGCGTCAATACAAGCGGATTAAAGCAGTCATTGAAAGTCTTCACGATATCGTCGGTTAGGTGCTGGCAGGCAGCGTCACTGCAATTGATAAAAACCAGAAAGTCGTCTACGTAACGACATACTTTTACGACAATACTTTGGTCGAGCATGTTCATCAGCAATCGGTCATGATATTCAAGGTATATGTCACTAAAGATAGGGGCGAGGCATGACCCGATACAGACACCACTACGCTGTATGTAAGTCCGCTCACTGAAAGATGCAAAAGTCGACTTGATATAAAAGGACAGAAGCTCTAAGAGGTTATTGTTATGTACACCCGTGAGATTCTGGAAGGCTACTGCACCAAATGAGTCAATGGCATTGTCAACACACTGTAACAACTTCCAATGCGGCAAAGAGTAGCACAGGTCTTTGATGTCTACAGAAAATGCTTTTAAGCCCCTGTCATTCTGTTGGAGAAAGTCAACCAAACTGTCGGAATGCCTTATTAGAAGGGGATCATCAATGGTGAGCAAGTTGAGCTTTTCTTGCAGGAATAAAGCCACAGTTTTTTGCCATGTTCCTCTCTCTGTTACAACTACCCGCAGGGGGCAATCGACCTTGTGTGTCTTAGCCGTGAAGAACATGTCAAGGCTAAGCTTTTTGCACTTATTGACTGCTTTGGCAAGTTTTTCGAAACCCAAGGTGGCGCACAGCTTTTTTGCCTGGGATTTAACTTTGCATAGGGAGATGGCATCCTCAGCTCTGAAGACAGAGAATCTCACGGGTGTACATAACAATAACCTCTTAGAGCTTCTGTCCTTTTATATAAAGTCGACTTTTGCATCTTTCAGTGAGCGGACTTACATACAGCGTAGTGGTGTCTGTATCGGGTCATGCCTCGCCCCTATCTTTAGTGACATATACCTTGAATATCATGACCGATTGCTGATGAACATGCTCGACCAAAGTATTGTCGTAAAAGTATGTCGTTACGTAGACGACTTTCTGGTTTTTATCAATTGCAGTGACGCTGCCTGCCAGCACCTAACCGACGATATCGTGAAGACTTTCAATGACTGCTTTAATCCGCTTGTATTGACGCACGAGATGCCTATTGACAACAGCTTACGCTTTTTAGATTTGAACTTGATTTTTACACCTGACTATGTGTGCTGGCTATATGAACCTAGGACTGGAAAGCCTCTTTTACCCTTTGACTCGTGCCATTCTAAGTTAGTAAAGCGAAGCATTACTGATCTTTGTTTCATCAACTCCCTTAGGAAATCATGTCATCATGTCATGCAGCGCAGCTTTGTAGCTCAAACTGAAAGGCGTTTGCGTGCTGGGTACACAGCTCTTCTGTTATCATCTATATCCGAAAAACTGTTAAAACAGATAAAGAAAGAAGGCAACTCAGAGGCTCAGCCAAAATTAAATGATCGTAAAAGACCCGTAGTTTTACCGTACGTGCATGGCATTTCTCACCGACTAAAAAAGATAGGCGAGAAAGGCGGCGTGAAAGTGGTGTTCTCGGCGCCGGATAAGTTGCAGCGGTTGTGCAAAGCTATCAATCCCCTTAAATCACGCGCTACTCTTTGCCCAACCAAGCTCAAAACGCGGTTTCGGACATGTGAAGCGGGGGTTGTTTACTCGATACCACTCCCATGTGGCAAGAGGTACATTGGCCAGACGGGGCACTGCCTTAATGAAAGGCTAAAATAGCACCATTACAATGCGCACAAATCAATCCAGGGACACATTGGCATTCAATGCCGCGATTGCGGCTGTTCCCCTGGATTTGATCAATGCGAAGTGGTGAAGAAGCACCCGTTACAAATAACTCGTGAGATAGTTGAAGCGCACTGTATAGTAAGAGCTGGAAACACATGTATCAGCGCCCCTTCGCTGGCTTTATCCGAACTTGAGGTGTCTTTTCTTAATCAGGTGAACCTTATATGAATCTTTGCTCTGTGACTTTGCGATTATTTGTGTGATCTTAGCGATTCGTCCGGGTGTTTTTTGTATGCTTGCGTGAGTGTACATATTCGATGCAATTTGCAAATAAAGCTCAGTTGAAAGATAGCGCTCTGTCCTTTTGTTTCGGTCTGTTTGACTGTTTCTCTTATTCTATAATGTGCTATACCAGTCCAAAAAAGATAACTCACTCGGTTGTAATGGTGGCTGCCTTCACTGCTTTTGCCAAATACAAGGCAGCACGAGCCAGCTGGTTCTTACTGCTGTAGCCAGCGCATACCAGGCATGTTCGTGTCCTGAAAAGAAGAAATATATCTTTAGGCAGGAAGTGGTGGTCGGGAGATGCTTAATCAGTGGTGCTGTATTCGTCCCTTAAGTTCGAGGCTCTAGCATTTACTCAAGAATGAATTGTTAGGAAAAAAAAATGTTTTCGTGCAAACGTAGTAGCGATGAAAATTGAACTGCTGAATTCACAATAGACACTTGTATTTAAAAAGTTTGTCGGGAAAACTGGAATGCTGAAAATTTGACTGGCTCGTCTGTGCATCTTGTACTTGAACAAGCGCGAGCAAATGGCATAGACAAAGCAAATGGCAAGCTGGACACAAAACAGCGCTGCGTTGCGTCGAGTCGAGTGGGCCTTTTATACTGTCCCTGTCGCTCGCTTGCGCTACCGTCAAGTAGAAAATGCGATACCGACGAGCTGCGTACCCTCATCAATAGTGCAGCTGATATCTACGTAATGCGAAAGCGTGTGTGGATCACTGCAGCACGAGACGTCAGCGCGCGTCAAGATGACGGGGCCCATGCGCAATGGGCGAAATAGAAACTCGTCTAACGTCTCGGTGTTACGCGGCGCTCCCAAGTTTGGGACCGTTATTTTACGCTGTCTCCGCGAAAGGTCAAAATTGGTATGACAACCTTGGCGCTGTGCAGGATCGCTGCGCCGATCCCGCACTGTGCAGACGCACTGCTGCGCAGACTGTGCACTGTTCAGATAGTCCCTCCACCCCATTAAGCATGCTTCAGATACACAGAGCATAGGCCCAAAAAATGTTGCTCCAGATCGACGAGAAATTTTCGCTCTGAAAAAGAAGAGTTCTGAATTTTTTTTAGCGACTGTAAGTCAAAGTCCTTTATCTAGACGGCAGCAAAAAATCACCGATGATGCTGAGCGTTTGGATTAAAGCAGGCAAGTTGAGCGCCCATACGTTAGACAACGATGTTGCCCTCACTTTATCCCGACACCACAATTCCATGAAAAACTTAGCGAAAGCTGCTTCTGTGCTGGAATTCAAAGAGAAAATGAAAAGAAATAAGTGCACTCGCCTTTGACCAGATGATGTAGCCGTTTGTAATTCAGCCAGCTTCATTTGCTGCTCTACTGGAAGGAGTTCCATTTGGCCCACGCACATCATCCTTATGCCAAGGCTGTCGACCAAACCCCTGTGTTAACGAGACAGGTGGTTGCAAACTTAAAACAGAAAGCGGAAAGAGTTATGAGCGCTTGGCGCGGAACTCCATATAAGAGCAACAAAAAACGCAAACTGCACAGGCTCTAACTTTCAGCTAACGTTCACTGCCAGGTCTGAATATATGCAGAAGGAAAGAAGAAAGAAAGAACAAAACAAATGACGTGATCATAACGCGTGTGCGTTGCAGGGTGCGTGCCACCAGCTGCAACAAAGAAAACTTATTATTTCCAACGTAAACGAAGAAGTCGGCGAGGGGATGTACTCAATGCCATCAGCGTTCATTGCTGCATCTTCTACAATCTCGCGAGTGCAACGATCTTTGTCTGTGAATACCGTTGCGTTCTCAGTATGCAGGGCACGATCACAGTCACGCCAGTGCACAGGCAAGTTTTGTTCGCCCCCTCTTTCAACTTGCAGCGGTGCTCCCTCAACCACTCTTGGACACTCGCCTGCGCACTTCCGTGACTGTGGACGTCCTCCATACTTTGACGGCGCTATCGTATAGTGCACAGAACTCGAGGCAATTTTGAGCAACCGGATCCTTTACCATACACAAGGAGCCCGCTGTGCGAGCATCTTCGCTTTACGCTTCTATAGGAATGTCGCTGCCGGAGCTCGGAATCGAACCCACATTACCCACGGCCTCTTTCAGAACAACTGAACTTCATACAGACTAATGTGGCCGTGGTGAATTGTCATGAATAGTTGTCTGCAGATGTCAGGTGTCTGCGGGCGACAGGGAATGCCGCTGGCACTTAAAAGAAAATGCAACGAGAGGAGAAGGAAAGAATACGTCGATGCATTTTTCCCTATAGAACTCACAGAGTGTCCAGACTGTTGGCCCAGGTGTCCACGACTTTAGAGAAGAGAGCGGTCTTTTCGAAACTGCTGCGCCGCAGGTGCCGCAACGCGAACACGAAGGCTGTCACTTGGCCGACGCCCACTTCGAAGCACCACCGGCATGCCTGAACATGCGAGCGGATTGTCGTCATTGAAGTGGAACCACGTTTCTGTGCATTTGAAATGGCTGACATGATTTGAGAGACGTTAAGAGAACAATAAGCGCCACAGTTTGGCGCTATTGTCCACTGCACATTCTTCTCTCTGCACCTCCCGTCCATGGTCGCAAATTGTTATACCGAATAGGGATGTAACAAAATATTGATTATAACGAAGCAATTGAGCAATGGTGTTGCCATCTGTGTTCGGTATCTACATTTATAACAAATTATTGGATGTAGTAAATCGTTTTGTTATCAAGGGGACTTTGTTATAACGAGGAGCCGCGGACACGCGCTCTGCCACAACAAGCCCGTGATGGTTGTTCGGGAACCTGCAGCAGGTATATCCACAAGAACAGTGAAACCAACTGTACCGAGCGTTGGACAACAAGTTCACAAAGGCCGTCGCAAGAGACAGCAGCCTGATAATGGGACGTTGACACGGACAGCAGCATGCTGCGGGTCACTTTACAAGTTCTGCAGAAATCCTGGTTGTATGTCTTGTGAAGGAGGACTGCTCCGCATACCCTGCTAAATAGATGCGTTCCAGCGGTGTACGTTCGTCCAAGGTCCGCGCCTGTGCGTCGCGCAAACCGTCGACTTCCGTCTGGCATGATGGCCACGTGACTGGGGACAGCGCCCAAATGCAGAAACCAGAGTGCGGCAGCATGGTACCATGGTGTCTCGTTGTCCCAGATCGTCCTCTCACATGCTGTTCAAGAAAGAAGCTAGAAATATAATTATATGGGACAGCTTGAAGGGGAAACCACACGCAATGTACCTATTGTACATTAATCGGTGTATTTTTTCCCTCATGCTTCTGCGGTTTCGCAGGCATCAGCTGGTCGGTTGGTAGTAGTATTTTAGGTAGTGATACTTTTCAAATCTCACGCTCTTTTTTTTAGGAGCCCAAAATAGCTAAATCGAGTCTACTTATTCGCAAGAAAATAGTTATTTGGACATTGAATAACATGCTTTACAACTGCACCACTGAACATATTGCGTTTAGTGCACGTCGATTTTTCTCAAGCGAAGCATGCATTGGCTCACTTGTGTGTTACTTGTGCTGTCGGGGAAGCAGTCGGCGTATCAAAACAAACAAACAAACAAACAAACAAACAAACAAACAAACAAACAAACAAACAAACAAACAAACAAACAAACATTATCATCAATGTGAAAACAGAATGCGCGTACTTCGTTTTCGCGTAAAATAAAATACCAGACTGAAAATAAAAATAGCTCGCCTGGCTGCGGATCCGGACGATCGACTGCCGGGTTGCGAGGCCAGCACAACAATGACTCAGCCGCCGTCAGTTATTATTCATGTGCTTTAAAGTGGGGTTTGATATGCACAATGAAGTAAACGCAGTGCTAGGCGCGCACCGATAACACGTGTGCGTTCTTCTGTGAACGTTCGGCAAGCACAAGTATGAACATAGCTGAGCCGTATGAAGCCCTAGGGTTTTCTACCAAATAAGAAAGAAAGAAAGGAAAAAGCAAGAATGTGCCAAGCTTCGCTTGCCCCTGTACTGCCGATAGGTTAAGGCCTCCTTATTTTTTAACGGTGGCGCAAGTTAGCTGAAACACCCTGTTCAATGGGGCCTCTCTAATTTCAGAAAGCGCACATTTTTTCAAACACCGTTCTCTCGACAGGCTGGAACGACTCGTACTATAAACTACGAATCGCTCCAGCCTGTCGAGACAGCAAACTGCAAAACTCTACGAGATCCATGAGTGCGGCGCAGCACGAATGCGTACGTGTGGTGCCAGACATGTCGGTGCGTCCAGTTAGAACGAAGCCGGGAGTAACAACTAATTGCGCTCCCGTTGATCACTGAGCGCAGCTGGCGGAAACAACTGCCCCGTCAGATTTGTGCATGCTGCCACCGGCGCAGTATGTCGTCAGGAGACTATGACAGTGGCATTCGCACATTTCCAGTTTAATGGAACCGCCAAGCTGCGCCTATACGGAAGTGTACGCTGCTCAGTGCGTGCGATATTTTAATGCGTTGATTTGTGGGGTTTAACGTCCCGGAACCAGCTCAGATTATGAGAGACGCCGTAGTGAAGGGCTCAGGAAATTTCAAGCACGTGGGGTTCTTTAACGTGCACTGGCATCGCACAGCACACGGGCCTCAACATTTCGCCCCCATCGAAATGCAGCCGCCGCGGCCGGGATTCGATCCCGCAACCCTCGGATCAGCAGCCGAGTACCATAGCCACTGGACGACCGTGTCCTTTACACAAATACAGCGACAAAGTCTATCCGCTGGCCCTTTAACATATACGCTTGCGAATTCTAAAAAGCAGTAAACAGGCTACATTGAAATTCAAGCGGCAGCTTACTTCCGAATTATTGTTTCAACTGCACAAGCTAACCATTTAAGGGAGCGTGCATTATGTTTACGTGCAATCTCGCAAGACCACTTGAAAATGCGCTAGCCGCATCACATGCCATTCCTTCAGAGAGGGTGATGTTTATCTCGCGCGATATTTCGGACTGTTTTCATTTTTCGTTTATTTGCCTTTCATATATGTGTTTATATTCTTCTGTGCACCAACAGAGAACGAAGGGCCGGATTTGACCGCGCGACCCTCGGATCAGCAGCCGAGTACCTTAGCCACTAGACCACCGTGGCGGGGCGTACGGGAATGCATAACGTGTGTCTCTCTGATATATATATATATATATATATATATATATATATATATATATATATATTATATATATATATATATATATATAGCAGTCATGGTGGTGAATAGACCGGAGGCGTGAAGGCAGAGATGAGTAGTATACCCTCGGAATCGGCAACAACAATGGGGGAAGCGTTTATTCAACGTTTCAGCCGGAGACCGGCCTTCATCAGGAATCGCCTGATGAATTTCCTGATGAAGGCCGGTCTCCGGCTGAAACGTTGAATAAACGCTTCCCCCATCGTTGTTGCCGATTCCGAGGGTATACTACTCATCTCTCTCTCTCTCGATATATATATATATATATATATATATATATATATATATATTATATATATATATATATATATATACACACGAAACTCGACGGGAAAAGAGCGTCTGTGACGTCGATGTCGCCGCCCCCACGGCTTTCGTCACTCGCCCGCGGCGCCCGACGCCGCAGATAACAAGGAGATAACGCAAGCTGCTTGCGCGGCCGGAGCGGCGGTGACCATGGGCGAGTGACGAAAGCCGTGGGGGCGGCCACATCGACGTCACAGACGCTCTTTTCGCGCCCAGTGTCGGTTTCAAGGAGCCTGCCACGGGGAATTAATTGTTCGCGTAGCTCCGACATGCACTCCGCTACTCAAAATTTGATCGTTGGCATAGGTAGTGTCGAGGACGGGCTCCAAAGTACTCATTTGCTGTAGTCACCAATTACTGATAATTAAAGAGTTAATTAGCGTAATTTCTCTAATTATTCATACAAGTGCTGAAATTGTTCTGTATCTAGAGGCCGCCAATCCGTATACCCGTATGGTACACAAGACATTCAAGCGATTTATGTTTTTCTAATTTTAAAAATGCGTTGCAACTAAAATGAAACACCCTGTATATCCCGAAGGTGCATGAACGGTTCGCAAGAGAGTGTCGGCCCTGCTTTAACGTTTCTCCAAGAGGCAGGGATTGAGTGACACGTAGTGACTCATGCGACATGGACAGAGACGCTCGGGCGGAGCAATTGCCGGCCAGGTCTGCCTGGCTAACACCGCCTGTAGCCACAACATCACTATCTACTAAGAAAATGAACACCATAATGGGCACTGGGATTATGAATGAAGTGGCCTGTAGGGCAACATTCGATCCACTGAAGAAGTTGTAAGAGGCTCGCACTGCCTCCCAGTATTAGCCATTTTTCATATCTGAGCCCTTGCGTTCTAAGTGGACATGGTCCAGAGGAGCTTGCCTGACATCAAGGAGCTCAGAAATATTCGTTGTAAAATTGTGTTCAGTGAATGTTGTTGACAATTACAAACTTAGTTAGACTACATATAGCTATAAGCTGTGCTTGCAAACTGGGTTTACGCGTTTTTTCCCTTTAAAGGTTAGCAGTCAGTGTGTACAAACCGCATGGCACGAAAGTTTGCGAGGTGCACTTACCTTCGTCTTCGTGGCTTGCACGTTTAAATTGACTTAAGTACGGATCGAGCAGAGAGCCGACTGTTAGCCTGCCCATTGCAATTTGACAGGCCGGTATGTGGGGATAGCCCAGTTGAAAATCGACTGCACAACCTAGTGGTACTATTTCGTGTAATACGAAAGGCTACAGTGCGGCGATATTTATTCAGCGGCCACCAGCGTTACTATCGCGCTTTATATTTCTTTCATTTTCCTTCATTCTCTGGCTACTTCTAACAGCCAGCCGCAATAACACGCTGTTCCAGTCCTTGCGAAGTCATACTATGAGTGAAAATACTCGTGTCAACTTGGCGAGCAGTGCAGTCTAGTAGACAGCCAGCATTAACTAGATGCCTTCACTGGCTGCGATTAAATGAATTTGCGCAGAGTGACCCGGCGCATTACTGTCAAAATAGCAGGTCTTGCTGTTACTAAAATAAAGAAGAAGGCTCTGTTAAAAAGCGTTACGATAGTTTGACAAACAGCATGTGCCCCCCCCTCTTCCACCCCCTTTATATTAAACGAAGTAAGTTGAAAACGTTTAGGGGCACGCAAGCAATGGCTGAGGAAACCTCTGATTTGGTTGCTTCGCTTTGACAGCAGTCAGTTTAATTACGGGATGCAGCACGTATATTAAAGGGCAATAACTGAAGTACCTTGTGACAAATATATTGAGAAATTTTCACGGAAAAGGGACTCATTATACACGTGCTGTAGATTGTAGCTGTGTATGAGTAACGTGAGCGGTAATAACAAAAAATGATTAACTTCGTTAACACAGACTGCTAGGTACATAGTAGGGAAAGATACGCAGTCTGCGCAAGTACCTCACACCACACGTTTTACATTAAAACTTTGATTGATCTCCGATATTCCCTTCATAATAAGCTTTCTCACTGCTGGAGGTAAAAGCAGGTTAATGCGAGTGAGGCAGAAGAGAAAAAGTGTGTCGTAGCGAAACAAGAAAAAAAACCGCAAACGTATTCGCTTCCATGGTTGTCTGTGAAATCCCAAAATCACAATCGTAGCGTTCGCATATAAACGGTGAAGATGAGGGTGATTTTGCGCTAGCGCAAAATGCTACGTTAGAAGGCTCGTGACAGCTTTCAGGTCATCTGCTTCGTATTTTCACTTGGGAGTGACGTGCAGCGTTCTCATCAACATCAGACGAGGCCAAAAGCCGTCAGCTCACACATGCTGCACTCTGACGTGGTTCAGCTCAGTGCAGTGACCTCAAATGGCTTTCCGACGGCTCAAGCTGCGTCATACCAGCGCCTCCTCCATATTTGAAAAAAAAAAAATAGAGGAGGCGCTGGTCATACATTGAACGCGACTGTTCGAGGATGAAGAAACACTTACTCGTGCTGCTACCGGATGCGTGATGATTGCTGAACACGAAGACTATCACCACTGAAGATGCATTTCGGTGACGCAGACAGACAAGACAGAACCGGCCGAGTTCCCAGTGGAGCGCGTAGACAAATTCTTGCTCAACAAAATAAACGAGATAGCAGGCCATCGAAGAATGATGGGCGACGAGGCCAAGTCAGTTTGCTGCGACATGAGTAGGCCCGTTGTGTATTCTTGAGTATGACACGCTGAGACTTGAAGCAGACGCGGAGCAGCTTAGTATTCTTACAGCAACTTGTTTACCTAATGTTCGGGCTAGGCTGCCCCGAATATCAAGAGGCATTCGCCATCACAAAGACCAGAAGGAGCGCTAGACATAGCGCCGCTCTCTTGGGAAACTCAAACTTCCAAATGGGCATCGCGGTGAGGCTAATGCATCATATGTTGAGACATGGCGAATCGCTTAATCGATGTTTTGCGTGGGAAGAATCCATCAGGACCTTGAAGTCGCGGGTTGTATATGGTCATAGCAGCCGCGGGAATAGTGAAATATATCCGTCCTGTTAGCTGACGTATTCCCTGGCAGTGACTTTGACTGAGCTTTGAGCTGCTTGAAAAGTCTGCTTGTATATATGTTGAATGGTGTGGAACGTTCCAAGTACGAACCAGCTTATGTGCTCGGGCTGTGGGCGTCTCCCGTCGGTGTCTCTTGTCGGCGTCTCCTGTCGGAATCGCCCGTAAGCGTGTTGTGTTGTCGTGATCGCGGTAAAGCGTGCGGTCAGTTGTTGTTTTGTGGGGTTTAACGTTCCCAAAACCAGCTCTGATTATGAAAGACGCCGTAGTGGAGGGCTCCGGAAATTTCGACCACCTGGGGTTCTTCAACGTGCACTGTCATCGCACAGCACACGGGCCTCAACATTTCGCCTTCATCGAAATGCAGGCGCCGCGGCCGGGATTCGATCCCGCGACCCTCGGAGCAGCAGCCGAGTACCATAGCCACTAGACCACCGTGGTGGGGCAAAAAGGGTGCGGTCAAACTACGGTAAAAACAAGTGTATAATTAGTGAAAAACCGGCTCAGAATGAGCTAATATGATGTAATCTACTTTAAAATGCAGGACTATTTAGAAACTTATTGTACTAACATAACATTATAACATTGTTAAAATAACTTCTGACAGCCAATCATCCTCTCTCTCTCTCTCTCTCTCTATATATATATAATATATATATATATATATATATATATATATATATATATATATATATATATATATATATACACTGTATGACTGCGCTCCCTCCAGGATCGGCCGACACTTTCTGTCGGCAGGGCAAAACAGGCGCATAATTGGCATAACTGATAATTGATCAAAATTGGCTCGTCACGGTGATCGATGACTTCCTGCTAGCAACACTGGCGTATTACTGCTTCGCACCTTCCCTGTTTACACGTTAGGGGAGCTGTAAATGTCATTTGCACTTTAAACAGAATGTCGATATCAGATATAAATTAATAGAATCATTTTGCAAGGATTATTGCACCGAAAGACACCTGCATCTGGTTAACACACTTAGCGAAGCCTAGTGTAGGAACGGCTGGCTTCCTTAGCGATGCCAACACGCCCACTCATAAGAACATTAAAGAGGTGATCGAATATGTTTCGAAGGAATGATTGCTTTCGACATGGCGCATTTGGGTTTAGGCGCATTCGGGTGGCATATACCATTTAATGAAACACTTTTGTAATCATTACAAGGGTATTAAGCTGCTGAACTTACTTAAGGTTTAGGAATACCGCGATATCTCGCGCTAATTAAATGCTTGAAATTTACGTGCAATTTACGTCTTCAGTTGAAGATATTTTGTTCATTATATCTCTGTCGTAGAATGAAAATCCTGCGGCCGTTATTTTTATGTGACATGCCATGACCACACTTAGAGAGTGTTTTCAAACGCGGACCTTTCAAGTGAACGAACTTTACGATCTGGTAGTTTTCCTAGTGGATAACGCAGTGTGTGAGGGCACATCCACGCCATGAACTTGGTTGGTTGATTGGTTACTCAGTGATCTGGTGCCACCCATGGACCCTGGGGAATCATCCGTGGATCTTAGTTTGTTGGTTTAGAAATCAAATGGGTAAAAGTTAAGAAATTGTGAAAATATTGAATGTACCTAGGTGATGGGTTATTGTAAGTATTATACATCTCACTTTTAATTTACAAATGTTATGATTGTTCTGTTCGCATTGTGAGCAAGAAAGAACGAAATGAAATAAGTTATAACGGTGTGATCCATTTCGTATTGTTTAAGGAAATTACGTAGGCGTCACATGGCTGGGTGCTCATATAGCTAATTCTAAATCCTACTGTGGTGGCGCTAAAGAATAAAACTCCTGAAAGTACTAAATTCAAGCACTTCTTTCTATTATGGAGGGGAGAAGGGGGGTCTTTTAGGCATTTTTCTTTTTAATCAAGAACCTTCGACGTCTGTAGGTGTGTTTAACGTTTCCTTAAGTAACGTTTCGGCGCTAACCTGTGAGACCATGTGCATCCGGTTATGTCGACACTCGGAAACAGCTTCGTTGTAAATTAGCTGAAGGTAACAGGTTCGAGTAGCGCTAGGTTGTGGCTCCGAGTTTTATGAAATCAGTTAAAATTATATGCATTTTAATCTCGCGGAAATAACATTTCTTTCCTACAGGAATAAACTACTGATTCCAGAGCACTACATACGAGACAGCGGAATACATTATTAAGGAAAAAATAATGCGTAACTGAATATATTCATTTTGTTATTTTTCTCCATTCTTAACTGTAGTATTTACATAGTTCGGCTATGTTTACCTGTATAGGAAAGCGCTACATTGATGAGGCAAAGAAGAAGAACACCCAAGTATGCCATTTCTGATATTCTGATTTCTGACTACTGCCGCCCGATTCTTGGCCTATCCCCCTCAGTGGGTGAGCGCCATAAAAGAGGCTCATCATCATCATCATCATTGAACGCCTGCTCATTAGGTGACAGCGATGTATGCTCGACTGCTGCTAAGTTTATCGTTGACTCAAGACGATTCCATTCCTAATTCGTAATCATCAACATTAAATTCACTCTGATTATTCGACTGTTATTGGTGATTCACACTACTCATGATATAGCCTTTGATTCATAACTCTGCCAATTTCTCGTGGTGGGTATGTGGCAATGCAGAGGGAGAAGAAGAAGAAGTAGAACGCATCGGTATTTTATTATAGTTCATTTCTATTATAAATAGCCTATCTTTTTCTAGCATTTCATTCTTACTTACGTTACCGATTCTTTATTCTTCCTTTGTTTTAGCTCAATTTTTTTTCCTCTTTATATTAACCGCCAGCTTCATGGCCAATCCCCCGTAGTGGGCAAGAGCCAAACTTCAAGGAAAAAAGAAAGAAAGAAAGAATTTCTCTGGCTCTGTGATTGACCAGTACAGGGACTAGGATTTGCAGCTTGTGGAAAAACTGTGGCACCACCGAGCCATGCTAGATGTATCGCCACTTTCCTTCAATGGTCTATGGATAGTGGGCGGGACGCTGTTCCTCTTCGTTGATCCTGCTTCCGACGGCGTCGCTGCCCAGGTGGAATACGACGTAGAGGCGGACGAAACGCCATCCGTGATATTGGCCGGGTGGTACGACATTAGCCGCCTGCTGGTTAGCTTTCTGGTTTCGAAGCCGGCCAACGCCGATATCATTTCCGCCTTGGTTTCCACGAACGCGCTGAACGTCGACTTCATCGACCTCATGGACAGGTTCTCGGCGCAGCAACCAAGCGTGTTCTTATTTACCCTTCTAAGCATCGGCTACATGATAGCGCTGGCCGTCGGTGCGCCGCTGTACTTCTGGGCGCGCAGTCGCGACATGATGGGCGGTGACCGCACGCAGGACATCAACGAGGGCTACAAGTTCGTCCTTCAGGCTCTTACCATCGCCTTCGTCATCTGCATTGCCGTCGTAGGGTTGAATCTGGCGATCACGATATTTACGGTGTTCTGCAAGCTCCACTGGTGACGGGAGCGAGGACGGGCCTGTTCGGGGATCTTGGAAGCGTCGGCAGCGTACGCACGTGATCTGGGCCAAGGTTTGCTGAACGTGACCGACACGCAAGCGAAACGATTGCAACGCATTCATAACGCCACCGAACCGAGCCATTTGGTTCAGCTCATCTACGAATTCTTCCTACCTCAAGTGGAGAGCTCGACAAGCTACATGACCATAAATTCTGCGCAACGGGTTCACACACTGGCTGAGCTTGCCCAGAAGCACTCGCGCGTTTCCAGCATGTTGCACGCCGTGCAAGCGTTAAAGCCAGCGCTACAGAAGAACATCACGAAATTCATAGCGGCGAACTTCGTTGAAAAGTACAACGCCGAGATCATCGGTTGCACTCAAGGAAGTTCCGAAGGCACTAAATTTAATTACGCGCACAGCCAAGCATATTAAGGACGACCTGGACACGTTCCTCAAATCCCTGAAGATATTCTTGTATCGATTCAATGACGAAAACCAAAGGAGCCTTACGGCACTCTTCGGTACTCGCTTCCTGTACTACGGCTCTGCGTCGATCGTCGTGTGCGCGGTGCTCCTACTGTTCTTCTCTGTTTCGTTCTTAGTCGGTGTGGCCACGCACGACGACACCGTAGCGCCGACCAAAAGGAGTGTGATCTCCGAGCGATCCGGTGATGCTCTCCTATTGGGCATCGCCCTCAACTCGGCGCTAGGGTTTTTCGTAGTACTCTTTACCATGATAGTTATGATCATCGGCATCCTGGCCGACGGCTACATCTGCGAACCTTACAGAGACCTTGTGCGGACCCAGATGCCGGACTCTGCGTCCGCGTCAGTCCTGGATGCCGTGTGGGACATAGTCTGGAGCCGTAAGAGTAGGGGAAAATACTTCGCAGAGCTCATTCCGGGCCACTGGTTTCTCAACTGCGACTCTGACAAGAAATCCATCGACATGCTACCGACTGCGCTGAAGAAGAAGATGGAGGCAGTGCACAATTCGAGCTCGGCGTTTGCCACAGCGCTTGCCAAGGTGAAAGTGTCGGTCGAAGACGTGCTTCCGAGCAAAGGACCCACAGACATGAGTCAGGCCCACTACGAACAGCTCAAGTCCTGGTTGGCAGACACCACGCAGCAGATCTCGGTGCTATGGGCAAATAGTCTGAGAGATCAGGTTAACGTAGAACTGCCCAAGACGGATAACGAAAACGTAGAATGCATGCAGCTGTTCAACGTGTACGATAACGCTTTCCACTCCTTCTGCGATTTCACGCTCAAGAATCACAATGGCTGGTGGCTAGCCATGTACATTTGTCTCGGGCTCTTGGGAGCGATGGCCGTCATGTCACACCACGCGTCGCGTTACTTTCTGAGGATGGTAAACTACACCTACGACGGGTCGGAAGTGGAATCGACATCGTCCGAAGACACATCTTCAGTGAAAGGAGATAAGAGCACTTCTTCGGAATGTGATAGCAGCATCACCGGCGGCAAGAAACAGACTAAGAAAAAGGCGACAGCTGGGAAAGACCGGAATGACAGCGGCACTCCAGCAGCGGCATGGACTGCCTGAGGAGATGAAGCTGAGGAGATGAAAAGTGAAAATAAGCAGGACGGTGGCGAAACCGAAGTCACTGAACAAGCGCAGGCAGATGAGAAGGATGCATTCGATAAAGAGGTACAGTCGAGTGAACAGAAAGACGAGATCAAGGAACCAGACATCAAAGGATGTTTTCAAGGAATATTTGGTATCTAACAACAGCAGTGAGAAGAAAGATAGGTGAAAATTT
This sequence comes from Hyalomma asiaticum, assembly GCA_013339685.2. Classification (NCBI taxonomy): domain Eukaryota; kingdom Metazoa; phylum Arthropoda; class Arachnida; order Ixodida; family Ixodidae; genus Hyalomma; species Hyalomma asiaticum. The sequence goes on from CM023485.1 coordinate 32,944,862, forward strand.
TGTCTGTTGTCAGATGAGATTTTCAACAAACTGCGATTTCGTCAGTGGTCTGCGATGGCAATATAACGCGGGGACTATGGGTTTTGGAGTTCAATAATATATTCGTATTGTAGTAACGACGTCGTGTGTTAAGAGCGAATGATGCATCGTTAAGAGTCAATACACTATCAACGCAATTCAAGGCTGAAATCGTTTTGTGTCATCTCCGTTGTCTGGAGTTTTCTTCAGTATAGTTACGGGGTAACGCCCTCGAGGAGACGAAAATCTAAACGAATAAACTGTGTAGCCTCCGATTCCGCCCCGAGTGCAGCAGTTAACTATCTTTGAGTCCAAACTCCAAGAAACAGAAGTATTCGTACTGAACGAAAGATGGCGCGCGCGCATCAAGAGGCGCATAGAATTTGGATGTTCTGAAAAGTCATAGTGATTTTAGCTTTCCGTTTAGTTAGTGCGTACTTGTTTTCCTTGTATATCGTCTCTAATTGTTGCTTTGCCGGTCTGGTTCGGCTCAGTTAATTAGGGAGGCAGTGGTCTCGAACCGACACCGCTGTGAGTAGAGGCCTGAGAAGACGTGGCTAAGAAAAATGTCTGACAAGTGTACCTCCCGTTTCCCTACAATTGTAGGTTTCGCAATTATGAACAGCGTTGACTTTTCTTCATTACCTGCATCGTATTAACGAGCAAAACCTTTAATTATCTGGGTTCCGAAGTCGTGAAAAAGTATCTTGTAGTCTTGAAGAGAGAGTAGCACTTGGAATCGTTACCAGCGCGGGTATTTCTTAAACGGCCGTAAATTAGGGGCTTGCAAAGAAACATTAAACGAAGCTTACAGTTACACAGCCACGCACAATAAATAGAAACAACAGGCTGAACGTTACGACGTAAGTAATAATCACAGTTTAATCTCAGGAGAACAGATATGCCTGGCAGTGTCTTCAGCTGAGATTCGAGGGGTAAAAGAACTTAGATTAGCCCACATGCTGGAACCCATATAAAGCGAAACTTTAGTGACAGGTAATCAAGGGTTGAATTGAACGAATGATGATCCGTACAGTTGTTTAGTTTTCATCCGATGGCACACTTCATAACGTACTTCATATATTGTTCGCTAGCATAAATCGCTAGGGTTATACATTCATTTTAGGGAATGTTCTTTGCGCACTCTACACTATTCTAAGATACGCGTCAATACAAAAATTTTCTTATGAGGCTCATGAAACGAGTGAAGTGTCTGCGCAGCACTGTCACAAGGACTAAAGTGATATATGATGCTTGCCGAGGGAAGAGTAGCGATTATGTATCCGCAAATAAGTACTACTCTCTATATGGATGGAACGCTTTCACACCTCTTGTGCCACCGTTGAACCTAGTCATCAGTGCAGCACTGGCTGAGAGATAGCAACAGTCCTGCTCCATTTGGCATGCTTGTGTTGGCCGTCTGCCTTATCTTGTGTGTCATAAGCTCGAACGCTACAATTCTTTGTACGATGAACCCATATCAAGTAGCTCAACTTCACGCGGTTCGAAGCTTCACGTTACCTGACGTATATTCTCAGTACATTTACGACAACTCATGGAAGTTTAAAGGTTAGAGATTACACGCGCTTATTGGCTAGGGGAATACGTAACATTTTGTCGAAGTGGCTTGAAAGGGTACCAGCACTCTCCTTCTACCCAAGTTGGAACCGCCTGTGAAGGCCGGATTTTCGAAGCCAGCTTCGATCGATAGGCACTCTTGAGAGCTGGATGCCTCTTTGAAGCGCATCTTCTAAAAAGGGCGCGTCGTCGTCATTCAGCAGGCATGAGGATGCGGTGGCCCTTTGATCCCTCCGGATTTTCCGGGATCCTACCGAAAGCTGTCGCTTTCAGAAGTTTCGCCTTGAGTTCTCAGTATGCTAGCAGAGAGAGAGAGAGAGAGAGAGGTTTAGTGGTACTGAACTGGTTGATTATCCAAATGATGTGCTTGGCCTGCCGTTGCAGGTGAGACAGCCGGAGATGGAAGAGGGTGAACGAGATAGGAGCAGAAGTAAAGCACTGTGGAATTGACGTGAAAGTTTGTCTGAGGGCTATGTCGTAATACTCCATGAAGTGGCGATCACGAAAGATGTTGTCCTATTAATTAAAACGTCGGAATACTGAGGTGCCCGGTAATGAAAGGGCATATGCACATAACTCAGGGTACCAAATGACAGTGTGTGAGGGCCCGAACCGGGCAACCGTGCGAATGTTGACGCCGAATGGGTTCTCTCGGATTTCGATTATTCCACCACTTGGAAAGCTTTCGGCCAAGCGTTTGTTGGTAAACGGAGGTGCTGAAAGCTCCTATTTTTGAGAAGCTAAGCAGTTTATGATATAAAAGGTTCGCAACGCTCATAGGAATGTCTTCGTAGGAGCCACAATAAGTTTCGTGCTGCTTCGAAGGCTGCATTTACAGTCGTTCTTTATGAACCAAAGCGCTTACCAGTGCCTTCTATATGGCCTGTTGGCAACTGTGCCATCATTCTGTGTATTTTGCCCCGCCACGGTGGTCTAGTGGCTATGGCACTCGGCTGCAGATCCGAAGGTCGCGGGATCGAATCCCGGCCGCGGCGGCTGCATTTCGATGGAGGCGAAATGTTGAGGCCCGTGTGCTGTGCGATGTCAGTGCACGTTAAAGAACCCCAGGTGGTCGAAATTTCCGGAGCCCTCCACTACGGCGTCTCTCATAATCAGAGCTGGTTTTGGGACGTTAAACCCCACAAATCAATCAATTCTGTGTATTTTACTCAGAAGCACAATCACAGTGGCTCTACGGTAGCGTTTCGTCTCGTTTATGTCATCAAGGATAAGCAAAACTCGCTTTCAAAAGAAAAAAAAAAGGAAAAACAAAGCGTGCTGCTGGGCCACAGTATTCGAGAAATACTTCACGTGCTAGACGTACGGCCTGCGACTGTTTTTTATATTGTCACGTGGTTGTACTTAGGGAACAGCACTGACACGGAGGAGCGTGTGGCTCTGCCATCGGCAGCATTGCAACATTTGCGTTATGGCGCTTCCGTTCGATATCCGGGGATGTATACGATCACCTTCCTCTTAACACCAACCCCCCAGAGTATTCCAGCTAACCAATAACTCCGCATCCCCTCCTTTCCCGCCCGCCCATAAGTGCGTCTGCATATCACGTGCGGGCAGACAGAGGAGCAAAGCGTATTTACATAATGTTTACAATGTGCCCCAGCGTGGTCAAGTTGTTGTTCTGGCCTGGGAGTGCACCAGCCCCAATACCACGTCGTCATCTTCGACACCGTCTTGTTCCTTCAGTATGGAATACAGTAAAGTAACAGTGCTTAAACAATGTGCGACTGCGGGGTGGTCTCAAACAAGGCCCTACTCCATCTTATACGCATGCCAGATATTCAGCGGCTGTTAAACATAACACACAGGGGTTATAGTGCAGATCACATCTTTCCACGACGAGAATCGGGGAGCGCGCCGTATAGTTGGGCCGAACGAGGCAATGGGGCTGATTACCAAGAAGAGGAAACGAGAGATTCGGCCCCGAAGCCTCGGCCACGCTCGCCTCACCACGCAGACGTCCCGGCGGGAGTTCTCAGTCTCGTTACGCACGAACCCACCCCACTTTCTTCCTTCAACAAAATCCTTCCTCGGTCTCCGCCGGGCGAAGCTGACTCTCCTTGATAACCAGGGTTCCTGCGAGCTGTGTTTTGGTTGAAACGGCGGCCTCATTAGCGAGAGGCTCTGCGATGCCGTTCACGTGCGTGGCGGCGGCCGGTTTAAACCGGCCGTTCGTGGTTTGTTCGCTTTGTCGAGCGAGGGACTGCGAGAAGACAAGCCCAGCTTCCCGCTGTCTCCGGGTCGCGGCAACCGAACAGATCGCGCTTCCGACAAATACGTTTGACTTCGCATTGCGATGTACACGTCGTACGAAGAGAGAGCAAGGCTTTATGTCAAGAAAGGAAGTTAAATCTTGGAAACGTGGAGACGGCTAGGGAGAAACAGACGTACCATAGTCGCCGGCTTATCCAGGAAAATGTTGCAAGGAGTCGGTTGGGAACGTAGTCATATACGCCTCATCTGCGCATTCTCAGAAATGGTAGCTCCGCTTGTCAGTTAGAAACATGCACGTTCCTGCGCAAAATATGACTCTTGAGGGATGACATTTCCTGTTTCTATTTTGGCGAGAAGTGTATGTGGATGTAGGTATAAACCAAATTCGAGGGCACACACGCGCTCCGGTGGACTGGCCAGAGTCAGGTATTTAGAAAAATGATAATGTATGCACTTCCGTAACGCAAGACTGCTTTCCTTCTTCTTGCATGTGGAAAAAAGAAAACTTTCATTGAGTTCTAGGGCATTTATGATATCCACAGATCAGATATATGTAGGCTTTTACGTGCCAAAACCGCAGTATCAGGAACGGTGTACGGGAGGACCCAATAGGATTCGGGTCATCTGCCGACCCTCACGTTGTTTCCTCGCGGGCCACAACAGCAGGCCTATAGCTACCGTCTTCCTCCAACTGGCCCTACATAGGAAAAGTATTATAATTCCGTAACCTTCGCAATGTGGACGTCATATCTACTTGTAAGTACACTGAAAAACATTCCGCATTTACTGGCCCGTCATCTTATTTTTATGTTTTTTTTCACTAACAAGTGATTTCTTGTTTATACGTGAGAGTTACTCATTCATCTTCTTGCTTACTTTTGTTTCTGTGTTGCTTATTCTTGCTTTTTGTCTTTTTCATACTGCATTAGTGTAATTCACCACTCCTGCCATAGCCATAAACAGGGCTGCAGTACGTGTGAACAAATAAATTAAATAAATTAAATAAATAAGTAAATAAATAAATCAATAAATTATTAGTTAATTAACAGGGGTACGTGCAATGTCTTGGGTGTGATAGCGTAACCGTGACCATCAGCTTTGCAGAGATTGTGAGCTACCGTTTCTACACGGCTTGTTTTTTTAGTCCGAATGGGGCTGCCCAGCTTTGCTCTCATTGGCTGACGTGCGACCGAGAGTGGGCCCGCATTTGCGGAGTTGGCACGAAAGGTATCGGACACGAACACATAAAAAAAAAAATCTGACCGAGGTGCATCCCAGCCCCTGTGTTAAAAAAAAGAAAAAAAAGCTGAGGTACAAACTGATCTAATTTCTGCCCCCGACGAAATTAGGTCGACATGCTCATCCGTGTAGCTGTGCAGCACTTGTATTCTTTCTTTTTTTTCAGCAGTGGCTTGGTGTGGCCAAATGCGGGTGTTCCTTGAGCATTCTTGTGGTTATAGGAAATAAGAAAAACCAAACAAAAGGAAACGATACTTAACACTGTGTCATTTGGGACACACACACACACACGCACGCACACGGACGAACGTATACGGAAGGAACAGTCGGAAAATATACGAGGACCATTTTTGTCAAAAGCTCTAACGGATGAGCGGAGATGGAATATTGTCACGTGGCTCGTGACGATGAAGGGCCCAGTGGACCTTAAGGCGCAGAAGTGTTCATCGGGCGAAGCTGTGCCCAGAAAAGCAAAACAAATCACGCCAGCAGTTGTCATTCGACGATAAAAGTGACAAGCCGTGAAATGCATCGGCTTTTATACACTCATAACATCGCGTTCTCGCATTATCGCTGAGATTCTCGAAGGCACTCAAAAATGCGCGCTTCGAGCATGCGACGTTTGTAGACCGGTAGACACCATTCCCGAAGCAGCATGAAATAATAAGCGCGGCCTTCGCTGCGCGTCACAGGAAAGTGGTAACGCCGCTCTCCGTAAACAAACCAAAACAAGCGCGCGTTAGGTTCAAAAATGCAAAATTGTTAGGTTGAAAGGTGCAAAAAAGTGAAGATATGTTGGAGCCTCTACAAAATTGTAGTATGCACTGTGCGGTGGATAGCACACACACACACACACACACACACACACACACACACACACACACACACACACACACACACACACACACACACACACACACACACACACACACACACACACACACACACACACACAAGCAAGAAAAACCTTGAGTAACGAAACCTCGTACGAAAAGCGCGTATCGACTTACTGGGCGGTAATGAAACATTAGCTACCGCGCTAATTGCACTGCTTCCTACTTGTTAAACATTCCACTCAGCACGGGCCGTTGGTTATGCCATTTGCGTGCTCAAACCTTCCATTAGCTCCGTCGTCAAAGGCCTTTCGTACCAGAGAGCGCTAACGAACATCCCGTCACGACGTTTTCCCGGGCTGCCTGATTCGCTTCCGGAATTCGCCAGTCGTTAGAGTCATTCTCCGCTCGCGCTATGTCCTATAGCAAACTTCCTCATATACTCACTAGTGGCAGTCAGCCTTTGTTTTGCGTTACTGTGGATAGAATCGGCGTCTCTTCTACAGAGTAGTCGCTGTTAGAACCAACTCGTACCGATATTGACTCAAATATTACGACAATATTGAACCAAACATGACATAAGAAACGTGTAACAACAGCAAAAAAGCTAAAGCGTCGTGTTCCCGCGCCATGGATCACGGAGTTCTTCTAAGGTGTATACGCTGTAAATTTGCGCCTGTGCGTGAAGCTGCTCAGATGAAGCACCGGTCGTTCCGGGCCATTTGGAGAGTCAATGGCGCGCTTCATGTAAGGGGTGTAGGTGACGGGAACAGAGACGGTCGCGCTCCGGTCGCCGGTGAAGATTTCTGCGCCGCTGAGGCATGTCGATGTACCTGGTGCGGAGATGCGATAAGAAGGCCTTTCACGCACGGCTATCGTATGTTCGCTCTGATAAGCTTGAAATGCCTACTTTGAAAACTTGCCGTACGGGTGTTCTTTAAACAGCATTTGGTAAGGAGGCCGCTGTTGTGCGTTTGGGCCAAGGTTCTGTTGAAACTATTTCTTGGGATATTTTTCTCGGGTTTTTGGCGTCCAGGAGGACGAACTAACGTCACGCACGTTTTGTTTGCGCATGACAATACCACAGTGCTCTTGAAACAAAAGCTTCATTACGCAGACTGTGACTGTACAAGATTGTCTTGTGGACAATAATGATTAAAGAAAAATACTTGGCGCTTCCATTATTTATGCCACAGACGTGGTGACTGTTCCATCATAGTTTTGAGCCTGAGGATGAATCCGTATTACAAGTACGGAGCGTTACTTTGGCGTACTTAGCGAACTTAGTCAGAACTTAAAAATTCGCGTAAATTATTCTTGTGATGCATTTTCTCTTAGCACCTCAGTGTTCACTGTCACCATTTCTCTCCTTCTGCGCTTTCATTTCCGACTGTGCGACGCTTCTGCGCGTCACAGGAAAGTGACGGGCATTACATTTTCCTTCAGAACTGCTCAAATAGCCCCTAGGTCTCTGCAGCATGCCCTCTCTTCAAAGTACCGGTGTCAGAAGTCCCTAGTGTTTACGCAGAAGGAAGAATTTTCTGAGGTATAAGCAAGCTCTCAATATCCAAACGTATCCGCTTTGCGCGTTAGCTTTGAAAGGGAGCTGTCGTGATACAACTCGAGTCAACGAAGCGGTGACACGGCGGCAATGCTCTTAAGCGTCTAGAGAGTGAAATTCGTGTCGTCTCGAGTGTTTTAACCCATACGATGAAGTGCAGGAATTCAAAGTGTTGAATAAAGGCGGATTGACTGTTGGTGCCACGTCTGAGCGAACAGAGCTTGCACGTTGATCTAGTTTTCTGGGTATAAAACTCATATTTGAGCGGCACATGTACAAGTTCTACTAAGTAAGGTTGGCATATTACCAATAATGGGGGAAAAGTCGAGGCTGTTGAAATGAAGGCAGGTTTCGGGGCATACAGCAAGGAAATTTTGACTGATGAGGAAGAAACTTGACGTTCAGTGAAAAAGTGGCGTTTTGTTTTGCCGCTGTGCAAGAGGGAATCACCGCCCCCTCCTCCCCCCCCCCCCACACACACGCACACACACGTTCTACGCAGAACTATGAGTGCACTAATTAACATAGTTTTCTGTATGATTGCACGTGTGCATATTTAACTGAACTTTCGTACCGAATTGCGGTCCCATTTCCTTGAGCGTGGTCGCCCGCGCTATGCAACTGAAAATCACGTATTCAAAAAAAATCACCTGTGCTTTCATAGTTCTTTTGTTCAGCGTGGAATAAATTGCCGGTCATAACGTGCTTGCAGTCGCAGATGAGTGACCTTCACGTGAACACATCGGCGCTATGCATTCGCTCATAACAGGGCAGGGCGTAATGCAAATGTTAGAGGAACGCTGACGATTTCCAATTTCATAACCTGCACTAGCTTTTTATAGAACTTCGTTTTTAAAAGTGTGCGAGGAAACACTTCCCCGAGACGACGCTTCTGGGTGTGCAAATATGAGGAACACCACTGCCGCATGAACTTGATCCGCACTACTGACTCTGGCAGTATTGCGAATTCCGGCATTCTATCGAAACGCTCCGTTATAAATTCGAGGAACTGGCATAACGCACGCTGTCTCCACTTGAGTGCCTGAGCTGATAGTGTGATGTGGCACACGCGATACAAGTTCAGGATTGCTGTTTGCTTGGCGCCGTTTCCTTTGGATATTGAAATACACCAGAGAGAAGTGAAGTTGAAAGAGAGAGAGAGAGAAAAAAAAATCTGCGCACAGCATCTTTGCTTGTTTCTCTGCGCGAACTGTGGCGCAATAGCGCGTAATTTTGCTCTCCCAAGTCACATGATACCCGCCTAGCAACTGAAAATGACGGAAATGAAGGGGGAAGAATATGGCAGGCTCTTCCTTCGCACCAAAGGGCTCGACAAGTAAGCGGCACGGGGTTGAGAAACTATTCGCTGAAAAACCACGAACCTGTAGTAACAAAAGAGAGGGAGTGGGCCAACGGCTCGTTTCTTTGTTAGACACAGCTGAGTAGGCCAACGGACAACGAAGCCACGGACATGAATTGTAGCTGTAGTAATAATAGTACAGTTCGAAATTCCTTTCCACTTATGTCGTTATTAATACCCTACAGTCAAAACTACAATTCATGTCTCCTGTGCCTTTCTTCTCTTCATTGTCTCTTGGCCTCATGAGGTCGCGAGCTTGTAGGTGTCAGAGGCACCAGAATTGACTATAGTTACGTTTTTGTTCAGTTTTTTCACTCTTAAAGAATAATTCTGGTACCAAAAAATTATGTAGGCCGAAGTCTGACAGATTCGTTGCGACTTATTTCAGTTTATTGTGTCAGTCTTGGGTCCTGACCACACACACACACACAAAACAAGAGGAAAAATAACAATGACAAACGAAAGGACAAGTAAGCAGGATAAATACGTCAAGATGCCGGCAGCTCAAATTTATGTTACAGGCTACAATAATCATTAAGGTTATTGATGAAGCCTTACAAAGCAGCATGACACTAATATTGGCCTGATGGTACCTTGCTTGTAAGGGTGGTTATTTTCATTAGCCCTGCATTATTATTGAGGTTGAGACTTAGAATACCTTCGCTTGTCGTCGGAAAAAAACGTGACACCCCCAATTTCAAGATAGACGAACTTTACCGCTAATAGTGTGATGCTGTGTCGTTGAACCGGAATAGTTTTACGTATAATATGAGCGATGACACGATGTCGCGGAACTATCAGAATAATATACGAGTCTACGACTGACCGACCGGAAGGACACCGGATGCGCGTCTACCACCAGGCTCGCCCCACATGTTCATTCTATACAGCGCACGGATGCCTTCTACGCGGTGCCCCATTTTTGCCCTTTATCCGCGAATGTTGCTTCTTGCTGGTAGCCGGTTACGCTTTCCGGATCATCGGTGGGCATGCGCTCGACAAAGAAACAGACTTACGGTTTGCCGACACATAAGGGCGGATAGGATGTAGAATGATTGAATGACAACTCACACAGCAGTTAGTACAGCGAGACAGTAAGAAAAGGCTCTGGGGAGCCTTGCTTGCCAGCCGAACGGTAAATATACATCGTCGAAGCACTTGGTGGCTTATTCCCGAGGCAGGAGCGATGGAAGCGATGCATCCTTATGCGTCAGAACAGCGGTGAACTCCAGTAGTCCGGGGATTCCTAGGAAGCTCCGGTATTCTTTGCTGCCTGCTGCATTATGTGCGAGCTGGCGAGACGGAATGGAGGCAACACTTTCTTGTCCGTCGCATACGAAAGCAATTGTTTTCTAGGTTTGCCCGCGAGACTTCCCCTGTCCTGTTCTTGCTCTCTTTTCTGAACTTCCCCTCCGAGCGGTGGTTAGCCGGACTCGTTGGTACGAAGACGTGCTAATAAAAATATCGTCAAACGGGACAGAGAAGACGAGACAGCGCATGTATTGTGCGTTCTCTTAACCCTCGCCTCGTTTCCTGGCTGTTTGCGTTAGTACTTCCCTGTCGCTGGAAGTTGCATTCATCTACGCGGTAAAGCGCAAGCGAGCGTGACGATGACTTGTCAAAGCAGTTTCGAGCGACCCTATTTTGGTGATACAAGACTTAATGGAAACATGTAGTCGACCTTTTAATTTTCGTTCTTTTCATTTAAACGCACACACTAGCTCGCACGCACGCTTGCGGGCACGCACATACATACACTGAGAATTGAAGGGACTACGACAGTCCAGGGACAACTAAATTATGACATTGTGAAGGCCGGCGGGGCGTCACAAAAGGGCTTGATCACAAGAGCAGTTGTTCACATTCGTGGTTCAGTAAGTTCAGAATTTAGCAATTATATCACACATTGCTCATGCAACTAAATAAATCGGAATGCCTTTCCTTTTCTTATAAAGGCTGCTGATCCGAAAGACATCGCGAGGGAGAAAGATGCACTAACTACCGTGATACTTGCAACAAGACCCTTTCGAAGCCACTTTGAGAATCGAAATTTTAAATAATTGATAAAAAAAAAGCAAGCCCTCGCTCACCACTTCAGTCTTTTCCAACTGGACTGAGGGACTGAAGGTATGAGAGTGAAATGACGAGTTCACCTTGGACATGGTATATCTATTAGAAAATGTGCTCCGTGACGTGTCGTCTTATTGAGGTTGCACATAAGAAGAACAATAAAATTATGAGGTTATCACATGTGCATGTTCCGTCTGGGACCCCGCGCAAAGGAACTTGGTTGAAAAACTGGGAAAAATACAAAACCGAGGTGCTAGGTTCGTCCTGGAGCAGTATGGGCGGAGTCAAAGTCGCACTGAAATTAAACATGAATTGGACTGGAAGCTGCTTTCCTCTCGGCGGAGGAAGTTGAAGTTGTAACTTGCATTTCTCATATTTAATGGTAAGACTGGTATTACCAGCGAAATTTATTTCAAAGCGACAGTATTACGTTTCTCGGAGTAATAACCATTTCCCGTAAAATCCGCGAGTTCCGTGCCAGGACGAACTTGCTTGCAAACTCCACTTCTTTTTTTTTTTGTTGGTCAAAAATATTGTGCAGTTAAATTGGTCGAGTGAAGAGCAAGTGTGCTGTACGAGTGAAGATTTGTTTCTTTTTTTTCCTGTAAGCCCCTGCTATAACGCCTTCAGGCGATGCGGGCTAATTCTTGAATAATGAATAAATAAAGAATAAAAATATAGTGCATATCTCTTACATAACTGCGCTTTGCAAACAAAGCAACAGCGATCACGTATCCTGCGACTCTTGCTTCTCTGCTTCTACGAAGCAGCTGTATCACTAAGAGAGGCAGGCGTGTGCTTTTAGTTTCGTTATTACTTTGCCCGACGTCCGTTCCTTAGCGAGCGCAAACCAAGAGGTCCACTCTGTATCAGTACAACGCGCGAAAACGGGCGCGTCTCTAAATGTGGGCTATATACACTCACTTCCATCTTGGAAATGTTCACGAAATGCGCAAATTCAGCAGAAGACATTACGCGCAAAATAAACTCATCTATTTACTGTTTGGCTTGAGCTTTTCTACGAAATGTTCTTAACGGTCGCGTAATGAAAACGTCACGGAATACGGGTATCTTTCGATAATTTTGGGAACAGAGGAGCAACGGTTCTGCACACATTCACGCTTATCTTAAGCAAAGTGGCTCGTTTAATACGGTAGTTGTGCATACTGACGCGCCTATATTCCACAGAGGGCAAATAAAATGTGAATGTGCGTGATCTTTCAGCCAATGCACAGAGAGGAAGACGAAATCGCATCGTGTGCTGTATTGAAAAGCGACCTGTTTCTGTCCATCCCGATCGGTGCTCTACGCCACGTGTTCTTTATATCGCCAGAATATGTCGTTGTTGTCAATGAAAACAAAATGTTCCGTAAAAGAAAGCGCCCATAGGGAAGAGCGTAGCGAAATAGAAGGCATATTGAAAAACCCCATGTCTCAGGTAGGTGCGTTTGTTGTTGCTGAGTGTGTTGCTTCATAAGAGACTGCTGCATCACAGCGGACTGACCATTGCGGCCTAAAACCAGCATGGATACGTATATAGCCGCACTGTGGTGCCTACCCTCAGCTCTCCTTACATGCATCATTTACTCCTATTTTCTTTGAGAAGAGTATAAGGAGACATAGGTGTTAACGCCCAGCTGACGTCATTACTTTTCATCGAGTAAATATTATTTCCTATTCACCTTAGGCAGTAGTAAATCAGGCACAACAATGGTAGCATGTTGAAGCTTAATATAGTACCATGGCTATACAGACACATAACATCCTGGTTCGGCGAGAGACAGACAGAGATATAATAGATTGATCATATTAAATAGCAGAAACTTGAGCCGGAATATATACATATATATACGCACCATGCGACTTTGTACAAAGGTCGGAGGACAGAAACGACCGAAAAATTACAGCATATCCCCGGAGTGAATGATGATGAGTGGGCGAAGCTCGGGATGTTTATCGTAGATCGTGCCGAGTTCCGGATTAATTTAGTTAACGCGCATGCTACGAATCCTCACGGTTCAACTATGCACAATGCACAAGTGAAATCTCCCACCGGCACTGCATTGCAAGTCAAGATCCAGTGCCTATATGTATACCGTAAAATGGGGTTACTTTGTGACAGATTTCGTACGTTTTCTTTCTCTCGCTGAACAATTATCAACATAAAGGCGAATGAATAGTAGCATAACGTTGCTAAAGCCTTCCCTCACACAGCGGTGTGCTCTACAAATCCGCATCTTTAATACAAACGGCTATATTCAGGTTAAAAGATGTCACAATGTTGCCCCGTCGTGTGGGGCAACTTTGTGACAACGTTGTTTTTGGCTGAATATGAAGTTGTCCCATCAAAAGTTTATTCGCGTTATGTACAATTGGTTTCTGCTGTTGCAATGTTACAATGGTATTACGAATTCTTCGTACATGTACCTCCTCAATCAAGATATTTTACCTCAAAGATGCCTCGCTTGCCTACCAGCCTAGGGTATTCAATTGTGTACAAAATTTCTTCTTTTGAGTACAAAATGGCGCCTTCGCGGTCGGGCCATCTCCAATTCTTTTTGTTCGTCTCAGGTTTGACTTCCGTCAATCTTCCCGGGAAAAGTTGTGCTTCGAAGTTTACTACGACAAAGTCATCCACCTTGAAGGTGCTTTCCCCGGAACCCGTACTGCGGACCCTCGGGACGTTGGTATTTGGAATCGTGGAGGTGGTAGGAGTGTCCGTTTCCGATAGGTTGTCAAGACTTCCGGAGAGTACCTCGGACTCACTTGTATCTCCTTCCGACCACCTTTTCTTGTCGCCACGCTGACCATCTCAAGACGATTCGCTGTCACTGCTATCTTCTGCGCTGTCGTTCTCAAGATAAGACCTCTTCCCTAGGTCTGATCTAGCTCTGATGCTAGAGGTACAGCTGCCCTTCTTTCTGGTTGTCGGTTTTCCCGTCCTGCTGGCTTGTCACAAACACAGTTGGCATGTCACAATGTTACCCCGCGAAGTATCAACATTTCAGTTTCCTTTCTATAACCTTAAACAAACATGACCTGATTAAATTTATATTACAGTTTCTTTTAGTCAACATGTTAACAATCAGAAGGTCATACCTGATTTCACTGTTTTTGTCGTGCGGACGGGTCGAGCACACAAAGTTTACGGCGCTTCAACAATGCATGCCAAAAGACGATTCAACATGTCGTTGTCTAGAGTGGCTCCGGAGCGCGGAAACGTCGGCAGGCCGGCGCTAGGTGGCCCGGCACGTCAGGCGAGCTTTTTGAGTGGCTCATAGCTTTTCGGCGGTGCTTGGTAGCGGCGCGAGATTTAAAATACAGAAAAACGAGCGTGTGTCACAAAGTAACCCCTGCAGTCACAAAGTAACCCCATTTTACGGTGTATATATATATATATATATATATATATATATATATATATATATATATATATAACAGAATTGACGATGCGCCTCTTAGAGAACGACGGTTTATTAAGTCAACGTTTCGGTCGGAGCCCGACCTGAAAAAGGTCGGGCTCCGACCGAAACGTTGACTTAATAAACCGTCGTTCTCTAAGAGGCGCATCGTCAATTCTGTTATAAACTAGCGGCAACCCAAGCTATTTTTGCATATACAGTCCTAATATATATATATATATACATATATATATATATATATATATATATATATATATATATATATATATATATATATATATATATATATATATATGGGTTGCCGGTGTGCCGGTGAACGCTTCTCCAACGCGAGCAGTCGGTATTTCTCAATCAAGAAACTCGCTAGGAGACGCTGCCTGCGCCACCGTTGTCTCTCGCGTTTGCCGGGGCAGTGTCGAGTTTGCCGGGGAGCGCGTGGCCCCCGGCGCTCGCGGCGAGGGCGCGAGCCGTCTCGTTTTGCTTTTAGAAAACATCTGGCGTCTTTCGTTGGTTTATTTCATCAATCAACGGCGTTTTGAACAAAATTTTTATTGTTTAATCACGCACAGGAGAAATCTCACCAAGCACTACCTTGGAGGTAAGCAATGGCTGCTAATGGGAATGAGAGACAGAAGAAGTCGGCTTTTAGCTAACACTTACACTTCTACTTCTACTAACGTTTCCTACTGGAACATGCCAATGGCTGCTAATGGGTAATGAGAGACAGAAGAATTCCGCTTTTAGTTAACGCGCACGCTGCGAATTTTTTATTGTTCAACAACGCACAGGAGAAATCTCCCACCGGCACCACCTTGGAGGTCAAGATCTGGTACTAGCATTAAGACTGGTTGCACACTACTACGACTGGGGACGAACGGGTGCCGCTATAAGGAGCTTCGCCCCTAAAAACTTGAGCAGAGAAACAAAAGTGCAGAGAGGAAATATATGGTCATCGTACGCACAGTTGAGATGATAAATGCAACAGCTGCAATGAAGGCTGCTTTGTAGCTTATCAACGAAGAGCATGATATGTTTTGACTTGACGTTACTGTGAAGGAGAAGTTACAGGACCAAGTGTCTGGGCGTGCAGCATAGAAAGGATTAAATGTTTTCTCTATGCGACACCGGTGAGATTGCTACGTGCGCGTATACACGACAAAATGTAAACCGCCCTTGTCGCATCACTGTGCCTCGCAGAAGCCGACGTTAGGTCCATCCGCTCGCCTTTCGCGTACGGCGGCAATGATGCGAACAATTGAGAGTCACAGAGCCGTTGATAAAAGCACGCGGCATCGCAAGCGGACGTCAATCGAGAAAGTAGTCGCGATGGTATGATCGATGGGTCGGGCGCACCTACGGCTGTCGTATTGTCATTGACATACTAGACAGATGGCTGAAACGCCCTCTTGACACTGAGGGGTCAAACGGTTTTTGTGTTTGAGACGCGCTGCACTACAGAGCTTGAAATGAGATTTATTGTTCTCGCATGTATGCTCTAGACATGCTGTTCATTAGCTGTCTCAGTCGTACTCTTTTTCCTTTTTCTTTTGTGTCCACCATCTGTTTCAGTTATCGAAACCAGAAATCAGACCCATTGCAGTGGCGCTAGCAGCGGGATTGCAACACTAAATAATGTTGTCAGAATTTCCAGACGGAAGATAAAGCGATGAAAAAATAAACGATACAAGGAAATCAAACAGGTTTACGCCTGATTGAATATCCTCTTGTTGGGGAATAGGAGTCTATAATGGCACAAAGGAAGAGACATGGTTGGTTTGAAAGGACCCGCATAAGAACGCTAACAAAATATTTTAACACAGCCGGGCCATCGGTTACATGAAATGCAGTAGCCTGTAGCGATATAAAACAAACATGGGGCAATACAAAGTGCACCTCTTGGGGTCCATATACTAAGCCACTACTATGCATACATGTATGCGAATCTCGAAAAGGACTGAAATGAACACACAGGTCCTACTTCTACATAGGCCCTGCTTCGAGTGTACAGAGCGGTGTACTTTAAGAAGAATACTGAATTGAGATTAAAGGCAATGCGTCAGCTATTCTTATTTTATTCCATCCTCTTTTCTACGTAACCTGCGCAATGGTTCCAGCAGAGGCATACAGCAAGTGCGCAAGGATAACCATTTGAGTGGAAGTAATCACATCGCAAATGATTTTAAACCCAAACGCGCCATAAAGGGAATACGAAGGAACTGTTAATGCAAGACGAGTTATTGTAAAGAAAGGAACAAGCGCGTTCAGCCAAAACCGTTAGAAGCGTTGCTACATAGGTTCCGTAAGCTTTGGACACCTGATCGTGCCACCATTGAACACTTTCTAGCTTACCCTTACCTGTAAGAGACAACGTGCGCATGCAGTGCGGAACACAGCTGTTCTCATTTTATATTTTTTATTCATTTTATATTTTCGAGCAGAGGCCTTTTTCAGAGGAAAAGATATTCGGTACGTGGCCCTACGCACCACAGGCTAACGAAGCGCAGCGGCATCAAACGAGCGCGTTCTTTCCGGCACACGCGGACGCATTCGCGTGAGCGCCTGGAACGGCGCTCGTGATCAAGGCGCTGCTACACATTGAAGGACTCCGAGAAAGCACGCGAGCCGGCGATGGCGACCGCGCGAAGTCCACAGTTGCTGCTAGGGCAAACCCGCCCTGCCCACCCCCTCGCGTGTTTTATGCTCGTTAAAGGCTTCCCGAGCTGGGTGATGTTATCGCATGCGCCCTCCGAGCGAGGGAGATGAGTCGGGCTCGTGTTATCTCAACTTAGCCGCGTTCGTCGCCCCCTTTCGCCTGCTTTTACCCGCGGGTAGAACGTACAATGGGCGGGGTTTGTTATCAATTTGGACTTTATACGGGTAAGACGGCGACGACGACGGGAAAAACCCGTCGAGACAGTCCATATAATTGCTATCGCAATAGTATAACATTGATGCTAGTGATAGTTTGCAGTTGGTCTTGCCGGATTGGATGTTAGGGCATAGCGCTGCTGCGTTTGTAATTTTAGCGAAATGTGGCACGCGTTCATGCGTACTCAGTGTAAAAGCAAAGTCGAAGCAATACGCATAAGTCTTGTAATAGATCTATTCGTATGTGTTGTGGGGGTGACAACCTCACAACATGACGGAAGGACACATACACGTGCAAATACACGCATGAAAGCTGTCGCCGTGAAAACACAGAATTAATCATAGGAAGTTTAATCGGGACATATTTCAAAGGCTTTACAATTGCTGTGCGTGAACAACACAAATGTCTTTCATTTGCAAACCGGCCATTCTGTCGTCGTATACGGTGAGCTTTCCAGTTTACTCTTCAGGGCAGCTCCTAGTGTTCGGATCTACCATGCGCACAAAATCAATTTCCTTTCGCAGTACCCCTTCTGTATTCACTTCTCAAAAGCTTTACTTAGGCTTTGCTGCTTTGCTAGCTGATACCTTCTCGTGTAGGAGCGCGCGGGGATTAGGATGCATTAAAAATTCATTACGTTTGGAAATGGTACAGGCAACCCTTATCCGGCAGTCCCGTCGATTTTCTCAAATGCCTCTGCGCTTGTTATTCTCCCTCTTTCTCATGTTTCTCTGCGAGTGAATTTTCTCCCACATCTATCGGAAGCACCTACATACGGAAAGCACCTAAATACATAAATATGGCGAAAAAGAAACGTCGAGAGACTTAGAGAGGCAAGTATAAAAAGTGTACAAGTCAATTATAGAACGGAGATTGAATGAAGGCATTACTGGTGCTATGCCAGAGTATGGCTAATGTTAGCTAACTTCGAAAATCACTTAGGCACGTTCAACAGGCACTAGCCATCAGAAGTCCACATTATCTATCATTTAGGCAAAAATTGGCCAAAGCTAAATAGTGCTCGTAGTATGCAGGTAAACGCTTTACCGAATATTCGAAAACCGTGACTTGGTGAGACCAACGTTGCTACAGGCTACATTGCCTTCGGAATTGGCGCACCTTTTCTTTTAGCAGTCGTGATTCTCAGTAACAGGGTATTGGGGGAAAAGGCCACGAAGAAACATATTTGTCTCGAAAACTGCTTTGACGAAAATGAGAAAAGCTGGAAGCAGGTGATTCCTGGGTGCTACGTTGAGCCATTTTTCTTGGACGCACCGTCAACGCTACGTTCAATCGGTATGGCGGCGAGCCACCGGCTTCATTCTCCTTTCGCTGATAGTATGAATGTCGTGCGGCCCGCATTTCTAATAACTATCGCAAACTAACGTATCTGTTGTGCGGCCTTCTCGGTAGTCCGAGTGCGATGGACAACACATGTCAAGCCAGCGTTATTTGATATCTCTTTATGCTCTGGCTAATGTCCACGGGTACACACCTCCGTGTAATTTCGTGCTCTCTCATTTCATCTTCTACAACATGGCTGGCAGTACTCTCTACTGTACTGACAGCCACGTGCACTGTGCTCTAGAGAGTACCCTCTAGAGTATTCCAGAGTACTCTGGGCCCGCCACGGTGGTCTAGTGGTTATGGCACTCGGCTGCTGATCCGAAGGTCGCGGGATCGAATCCCGGCCGCGGCGGCTGCATTTCGATGGAGGCGAAATGTTGAGGCCCGTGTGCTGTGCGATGTCAGTGCACGTTAAAGAACCACAGGTAGTCGAAATTTCCGGAGCCCTCCACTACGGCGTCTCTCATAATCAGAATTGGTTTTGGGACGTTAAACCCTACAAATCAATCAATCAGAGTACTCTGTACGCTGGCAGCACTCTGTAGTTGCCCCGTCGCTATTCCTCGTGCGCTTGTCTCGTGCGCATATCTCGTGCACTTGTCGATTTATGCTGCTCGTCTGTTTCACTCTTCCAAATGACATCATGATTATGATCCGCGTTGTGTGCGGGCTTACGTCTTCATGTCTGCCATCTTGGTCTTTTTAACCTGCACTCAAATTGAAGCACACGACCGCTTTCGCTTATCGCCTTTGACGAAACATGGCTGCTATCAGCTGGAACTGAACCCCGCGACATTGCAGCTAGCAGTGCAAGGCTCTAGCCGCCAAGCAGTCACGGAACCTTGATCTAAACAGTAGTTTTAGTTGGAGATCTGCCCGCCGCGGTTTTGCAGTGGTTACAGTGCTCTTCTGTTGGCCCTGGGGATGCGGGCTCGATCTCTGCAGGTCCGATCCCGACAAGAACGACTGTGCGATGGTGTTGGAAATGAGGCCCGTGTACTGTGCCTCCTTACGGCACAGCAAAGAACCCTTACTGGTAAAATTTTCGAGAAGCCCTAACGAAGAATTGCGTCATAATCTTATTGCCACGTGATCGTGGCAATGAAGGAAGCAGCAGAACTCAAGGCGTTGTCAGTCTAACTTTCTGCGAAAACCGTTTGACAGGTGGCGCTACCATTCCGAGCATGCGCAGATAAGCTGTGTGTCTCCCTCTTTTTCGCCTCTGTGCTCTGCTTCAGTTGTTAGTCGGCGCTCGTGTTGTTCACTTCTCCCCTTGTGTCCGTGTCTTGCACGCCTCTTCTTTTGACTAATGACCCTTACCAACTCACTCAACTTTCTGTCCTTTTAAGTAACAGTGCACTGGCGGTTAATCTAGAAGTGAAGAAACGTGACATGGTCGTTTAAATTTATCAGCATTTCTTTCGTGGAATATGTTCTCGGGTAGCTCGTCCCAGAACTCGATCGCTGTAGGTAAGAATGATGTAATCGCATTGCACGTACGCAGTAGCACGGGCAGATCAATGCTCAACAAAGTTTCCAAACGCACTTGCGTAGTTCCTCGAAATGGTTAACAACTTAATTTGATCGGGCAATTGTAAAGCAACTAATTGTCAATTTGCTGTGTTGGAATCATTTCGTCTTAGCACCTCACTTTTGTGAAAGACCTTCACGCTGAATGGTTTGTTGTCCGCCTTTGATGTTTCTGGCTTTCACGAATAAGAATTCCGCAAATTAGAAACTAATTTTTCCTAGTTTTAAACATTGGCATGATCAAATTTTGTTACATTTTGCTATGCGTGCCTCAGAGCTGCATCCTTAACGAACGCAAATTCTGTAAACATTTTTATTCACCCAGCTGCCGCGCGCACTTTAAATGGGTTTTGCTATACAGGGACGAGTTCGCAGAAGCGGCCCTTGTAACTAAATGGACGCTCAGATTACATCTTCGTGATGGCAAAGTAATTACTGTGGGCCCCCGCTCCGGCACAGTTTGTAGCCGGATGGCATACTGGCTTCTCTAAATGGGCAATCGATAGAGGGAACAGAGGGGGCTAACTTTGAGAGAATTCGATTATGGCTGACTTTGCTTCGTAGCGTTGAGTTCATTTCCCGACTGCGTGGATAATGGCTCCCCAGGTCTCCCTCGTGTCTGTATTTTCGAGAGTTAGCTTCAAACATTATTCTACATTTCTTTCAAAGAAACTGCTATAGCAGTTGTCTGCGTCCTACATATGCTCAGAGATACGCCGGCGAGAGCTAGAAACCAGATTCTGAAATGGAGAGTAAGAAAGCTTACACACCTAGGAGGAGCTTGGTTGCTGAATAGGAAAAACTATCAGCGGGTTATCAGTACTTCTAACTAGAGAACTCTCCATACGTATAATATTCTTATTAGTATCCTATCGTACATGCTTCAACAAAGACTTAGCAAAACTTAGCTGTCTAGTTACTGTCTGAATTTTTCAAGTGGAAATCTGTCGCTTACATTCGCGACCATTAAGGCAGACCGCACAATCTCATCTCGCTTTCTGGCTGAAATTAGGTTGCCTGTTTTCTTGTACAACTTTATGTGAGATGTTTTCGCAAAGTGGTACCCTTTTTTTGCGTTTTAATCTTTAACAGCTCCCGACAAAGCGGTAGTTTAATTGTGATGCGCGTGGACGTTTTTTGCACAATGGATTGCAAAGCATGGGGGTTTGTCAAAGCTATAACAAGCATCTTAACAAAATAAAAGGAACTGCGCGGAAAAACCAACCGATCACATAAACTAGACACAGACACTAAACCAGACACTTTGTTAAGATTCACCGACTCGCCCAACAACAAGTTCATCTACATAACAAGCATCGCCGAATGAATGTTTTCTGTGTGACGTAGCACATTGCCATGCAAAGACAAAATGAATGAAATCCGCGTGCTGTCCGAGTGAATTGAGTGACGGACCCCCGCACGCAATAGCATATCGCATGGAGTTTCAAGCGACCTGCGATGTCGGCTATTGGGCGATTTCTGACTCTAAAGGCGCGTAGATTTGATAAAGCTCGCGTTTTTACGCTCTGTTTAAACGGAGGTCTAGAGAGCGCAGTCTTCACAAGTATACGCCGGGTGTGAGAGGCCGATAATTTACATAAATGGTTGTCATAGTTTTCTGCGCTGAAGCCCTCGTTTTAGGAACTACTAAGTAGGTCATGCTATTTTAAATCGTACCTACATAAACCTAATATGCGAGCTTAAGTTAACCTCTGACGCATTATTGGCGTTCAGTTAGTTCGCTGCTATCACTAATAATGCTTCATGGTAGTAGTAGCAGTACAAAACCTTATTTACAGAAAACTGCCGGTTTTGGTGCTGTGCTTTAAAGAGTGCGAACAAGTAAGCTGTGCGATATCACCATTTCCTAAGATTGGGCGCAAGTGCCTGACAGCTCACAGAGACTATAGCAAAACATTTACCAAAAATTAGCACACAATTGCAAAAACAATAAGTTGAAACATATGGTTGAAAACCATCCAAGTGTGGTTGCACAGGTATTCGAATAGCGGTGGATCAGAGCAGTTCAGAATCACGTGATATTTGAGAGATTGAAAGAGGTAAGCGGGCCACACGCTCTTTTTACATCTTATATAAGAGTAATTGAA
This sequence comes from Hyalomma asiaticum, assembly GCA_013339685.2. Lineage (NCBI taxonomy): Eukaryota > Metazoa > Arthropoda > Arachnida > Ixodida > Ixodidae > Hyalomma > Hyalomma asiaticum. Next base: position 32,967,029 of record CM023485.1, read on the forward strand.
CAAGAGCTTTCAGAACTGCCTGCGCAGAGTTAAAATTTTTTTTAATTTATGCAGTTGCCTACAGCGCCACTGAGAGCATTGCAAGAGGGGTAAATCGCTAGTAAAACAAGGGAAAGAAGTGTTCACGAAATAAAATATGTGCCTACAAACATAATGCGAATATAACATATGACATTTTTTTTCAATTCGATGCGTACAGCTATTAATTATGTGCTTTCATTTGACGAAACTACAAAAACACTGGACTAAACGAGTAAAATACACCCAAACGACATTGGAGGGGGGGGGGGGGGCAAACGATCAGCCTTTTATTGTGGTGGAAAAAGGCCGCAATAAGGTTAGGTCGCGCGATAAAATTAAACGATTCGCAGGTGTCGAGTGGAATCGATTCTCTCAGGGCAGGGAGAATCGTAGATCGTTGGTCGAGGCCTTCGACCTGCAGTGGAATTAATATAGGCCAATGATGATGATAACTCCAATAAATAGCTGCTAGACAACAGTGTATATAGTGTTTTGTGTTTTTTTTTGTCGCTTAGTCCAGTAATTTCGCAGTTTTTATAATAATACCGTCATTTTTGCCATGTGAAAATAAAAAAAAGAAAAGGCTCAGGTAGAGTAAACTCAAGGAAGGCCGATGGCAAAGTTGCTGTATTATTTGAATAGCCGGGCAAAAATCTCCCGCACTTCACTAAAGATTTTCTCTCTCTCTCTCTTTATTTTAATAATAAATCCTTGAGCTTGAAAGATATAGCTTAGGTGACGCCACACTTGTTCGCTCTAGACTATTCTGTGTTTGGCCAGCAGGGCCTTCGTAGTCTTTGTGCGCTAACCTTACTTTATGCCACTCATGTAGCCAGCTAGAAAGCTGGACACCAAGTTAATTTCCTTTTTTTGGCATTTCGCACTGCAGTGACGTTAGGCGTCACTTGCGCTTGTAGAATAGTTTGTGAAATTACATTTGAAGATACGGTCTGAAAAGACCATTTACTGAACAAGGGACGGAGATTGTAGACATGCTTAAAATGGGCATTTGTCGAGCCAGAACTGGAGATACGAGTTTAAGGAGAGTGAACTTGCCGGCAGCAGCGCGAATAAGAAAATACTCTAACGGTCGGTAAAACTAGTGAATCAAAAGAGTAAAACAAAAACAAAAGCAAAAGCACCCAGCAATAAATGAGCACACGTCGAAGTATATAGATAGGAACAGTAATCTGTTATTGCTGAAATGGAGCTCTTCGCGGCGGATTCCGAAGGACCGGTATGGTACGCAATGATGACACAACACTGGCGCTAAAGTCATTGCACGCGAATGTTTCGCCCGTTCACCCTGAAAGCGTAGAACGCTTGGACTGCCGAATGTTTACCGAGATCTCAGAAACCGTGTCCTGGTGCTCTTCAAGAAATGGGTTTATGACGACAGGCACCGGCGCAAGAAGGGACGAAAGTGCGGAAAAACGTTTTTTTTTTCGCGGCAACTCGAGCGCGTGGCTACAAGAACGCGTTTACCTCGCCGTATATAGAAATCTATTATAATGTTTTTTTTTTTGCGATCTCCATAGCAGTTGACTGATGGCGCGTGGCGGTAATTGTTTACTTAGTGTCCACACCTCGACCGGTCGAACCACGTGGTTCATCATTTGTCGCACGTGCCGTGAGAAAACGCTACCAAGGAACGCGCGTCGTGGTTACCTAACCAAGTACTCTGATGTCGACACATTCTGTGCCTTCGCGAATCACCATCTCTGGAATTGCCATTTCCTGAGGGAAATTACCATTTCCTGATAACAGTGGATGTCTTTTTCCTTGAACACTTGCCATGGGGTGACCCAAGTAAATCTGTTGATTCAGGCTCGCATTCCCGCTTGCGCCGTTCACAGATGCAATTGAAATTTGAGCCAGTACTTTCAGAGAAGAAACTTGTACTTGTCGAGTAGCTCAAGTCCGCTGTCCCGATTTGTGCAATCACTATTGCTGAGAGCATTGAGAGTGAGAGGCCACGCGCGCTTTTTTCCTATGAGGCATATAGTCCAGCCTTACGATTCATATTTTGTGATTTTGCAACGCATTGCAGTCCAACGACTGCATGCGGATGCGATCGAGCTTGGAGAATGGAGACAAGAAGCGAGCTCAGAACACTCTGTTCAGGAGTAAGATATCCAAGAGTCAGATGTCCAAGAGTGAGATCGGGAAGGTGACCGCATGACGATGTTGAATCTGTCTTGTGTGTTTAAATTCAAGTGGTGCTCTTGCAGTATACCTATAGTCTTAGTTTTGCCACTTATTGTGGATCGGTGTGGCGGAACGCGGCGCTTCGGCATTTCTGCGAGTGGTAAGAAAACATGGGGCCGCCAATTCCTTTGTAGCGTATTTTTATTCGTTAAAGAGCAGATATTGTGTTTTGAATGCGACTGTAACATTCTTTCCGAGTATCCAAACTCGATCCAGGGTATTACAACAGGAAAGTGACCAGCGGGTTACCGGAAAAGAGTGAAGGGCGTTCTAGGTCGTGATGTGACAAAAGCATGTGTCGTACTATGCCATTGTTACGCATCGTATTCTATCATCACCAGACAGAATCTCATGATTGCCTGTCTGCGAGAGCTAGAGTAAAATGCTAGATCTGATTGAGAACATAAAAAGCAAACGTGTCGCGTTGCCAACGATGGGAACGCTTGGTACGATAGTTAAGCATCATTGCAGCCTGCTCCGTTACGCATCATTGTGCGTACGCAGTTAGAGCATGATGCTTTGTAACTCGTCAATCCGAAACAAAAGATCACGATTTCAAACGAATATTTTCCGTCGAATGCGGGCATTGTGCTGGACGCATTCTGCGGCAGCCCGTGTTGGTGTGACCTGGAACACTCGATGTTTTAACTGACAAATTCCATTCGTCTGGTGCCAGGTTCGATTAGTAGATTTCGCATATAAATGACTAGGGACTCGGTTCTCTATGCCCGTTGTGATTAGCCCCTCGAGTGGTTTCGAAGGCGGTGATAAATGGATGACGGTAACCGGCAGGGTGCTTCTCCGCTCAGTGTTGTGCTCGCGTAGAGCTTGCCGGTACACGGCCTGGTCTGGATTGGCTCAGATTGTAGGCGCCGCTGGATGTAGGCAGTGGCATTCGCTAACTAATCTAGGTCACGGTGTTTGCATCAAAGTCACGACCTGTATTGTATGTCTGTTATAGGGCTGCTCGATAGAAGCGTTCATTAGGCCACGCGAACGCTCTTTGAGCGGTAATTAGTCAAAGCTGAGAAATTATTAACCTTTTAGCAGTGTTGTATGGACGGTTATTGAAGGGTTAGTGGTGGAGCATGGTTGTGGCTTCCTGGTAGATGTTTATTGAAGCTACGTTAGTTTGAGAGTGAAATCGCGAGTTGCAATGGATGCACGGGATCGCTAGGGGGAAACGACTTCACATGCGTCAGCAGACGGACGTAGCTTACGTCATCTGCAGAAAATGTGTCGCCGCAGTGCACGAACTCTTCAGATACCGGTATTTCAATTATTAGTCACTTAATTCTTTTTCGTTCATATATGCCTTTATCCTTAATTTTTAATAGCCGTTCTAAACACCGGTGTACCAACGTACGCCGAACTCAAAAGGAAAAGGAAGTTTAAACTTGTTTAGTTTAAACTTCCTTTTCCTTTTGAGTTCGGCTAGACGTTTGTATGACTTCAGCTTTGCCGTAGCAAGGTACTCTAGCTGACAACTTTCAAATACTGTGACGCGTTGCGCACGTTTTCACGATGAAGACAACACGCACGCACCAAAGCACCAATACAATGTGTCGATCTACGTAACTTGTGCGTAATGAACACGAGTTATCGTGTTAAGCACCTAATGATAGGGGCTCATTATATCTCCACAAATATTTAAGGCGAAGAAGATAAACAGAAGTATTAATGTAGATTGTGTGCAAATGTCATTAGGTGTCTTGAATGTAGCCGTTTCGCAGCGCGTTGTTTGTAAATGAAAGGGGCATCAAAAACGTGGCAGCTTGGAACCTTTATCATTTAGTGATTACATCTTTATTTTCTCTGCTCACTGCCTCGAACCATTCTACAGGAGCACTACGCTGCCAGCCTCCTTCGACTAGAGCCTTTCCTCAGCGTAGCAGCAGTTATGTATGTGTGTGTTTTGCTAGCTGTCATAATCCTATCGCGCAATTAAACTGTCATAGCGCAAGAATTTTAATATATGGACCGTGCGACTCGCGACGAAAAGAATGTGCGATTGGTTGCTCAATTCACGGAGCGTTCTTTTTTTATATTTTCTTGTTTCCGCTGAGCTTTCGAAAGCTGTGTAGCTTGTTTTACCTTTAATGGGCAGAGTGGCGGAAAAATATGCAAATGTAATTATTATTTTTTTGTGTATTTGAGTATGTTTTGTGTATGTACGCAAGACTGAGAAAAAAGGTGTATCGATGTCTTATTCACCCTGCGACGATCGTACAAATGGTTGTTATTGATCATAATGTTGTGCAGAAAGAACGGGTGTGCGTGTCCTAGTAAATGCCGCACTGTTAAGCTACGAAACTTTCCTTAGGAAATAGACGCATGTGCTGCAGTAGCTCAGCATAAGAATGCCGTGGTTAATACACTGAGTGATGACGGTAGATACCTATCCAAATACGTAGTACGCATAAAACATTATCGGGGCTGTAGAGAACGCAGATTGACTGAAAATGTTACTTTTACTTTCAGAGGCATGTCGTTCCTCACTCTGAGAATTTCGCTTTAGGCTAGTAATCGTGAAAAAAGGGGAAGGTAACCTCTCATGTACGTCCCGAAGTTTCAAGTTTGTTGCTATCAATGTAGCGGTACATAAATGTTAGAGCCATGGTACGAACTAGTGTCCCATAGTGCGAAGACTGTAGGGGATCCACGATGAAAAATGCGAGGGCTGAAAAGTGCATGGGCAAATGACAAAAAGTGACATTAATCAGTGGTAATAGAACAACTACAACGAAACCTGAACTGCAACAACAATAATATACATAAACAAAGTGACAAAGACATTAATTTAGAAGATGTTATATACTGGTTACAACACTCCAAATTACAAATACAAATGACAAGGTATAGAAGGAGGAGGAATGAAACAGAAAGGCAGGGAGGTTAACCAGAAAGCGTCCGGTTGGCCACCCTGCGCCGGGCAATTGGAAAAGAGTAATAGAAAGATGAGAGAGAGAAGAGAGAAAGAAAAAGGTGGCCGGGGATGGCAGATAATGCACTGACGCGTAAGGTATTGCAATGGTACTCAGTTAAATGCGTTCACACAAGCCAGTCGTCCTCAAGAAACAAAAGTGCTTTCACTGCCTTGTGGGCCGACGAGTGATGGGGACGGTGTTCCAGTAGCATCTGTACGGAACGCGGCCGATTGTCGATTCGTTGCAATGCCTGAGGTAGTGTTTGACGTTCCACGGCAAATCGAGGGCAGTGGCATGGTAGGTGGTCAGTGGTTTCGTCGTTCCCGCAGACGTCGCATGCTGCATTGTCGGTCACTCAAATTAATGTAGAGTATGCCTTCGTGAAAGAAACTCCTAACCAGACGCGACAAAGAAGCGAAGATTCACGTCGAGGTAGTCCGGATGGAGGGCGGAATTCGAGGTATGGGTTTAGTTGATGCAGTCTTGTACGTGTGATGCTTGGCGAGGTCCATTCCATCAGAGAGATACTGTGTCCGGTGTCGAAGTTGCATTGCGGCATCAATCCCACACAGCGGAATCGGTATACAACTTCAAAGAATGTAATAGGCATAATAAAGTAATTATAATAGCACAATTTTGTGGCTTTCTTGAAAGCATACAGGTTAGATGACTTTTTGTTAGGCGGCAAGGAGTTCCGTAATAAGATCGCTGTAAATGACAAGGTTCTTATACCGCAGTTAGTGCAAGCTCCTGGTAACACTAAACATGCTTCTAATGCAAAACGCGTACCTTTTTAAAGAAATAAGTCACGGTCAATAAAAACGAAAGGCAGCTGACGATTTATTAATAGAACAGGCAACAATAAACTGAACCAACTGTCTGAGGCATTAAATATTATTTCGGCTGATTAATGAAAGGGGCATTAGAAAGGCGAGGACGGTAAGTATATATATAGTAATACGAATTTCTTGGTTGTAGACATTCTGCACTGATGAAGTGTAGGATTGGTATCTGTTCCCTCACGTGGTAATGCCATAGGCTATATAATGACCGTGGATAAGGAAAAAATAGAGCGATAATAATGCACAAGGGGAAAAAGATGGCCTAGCTTTAATTAGTGCACGAATGCCCAAAGGCAGTTTTTCCCATAATGTCTGATAAATGTAGACCGAAATGAAGTTAGCCAATCTCAAGCTATCGCTTAAAAGACACAACGTCGAAAGTTAGTACCTTCGGTAATCGAATCCGACCCAAAGGGGTTCGAACTCAGAACCTTTAGCAGTGGAACACTGCGTGAATCTAACCCGCACATCCAATGATGGCGTGAGCCACGCGTGATTTTATTATCTTAACCATGACGTAAGTCTCAAGGATTTGAATATATAGAGATCATGATCGATCAGTCATGATAGTCATACATTGTTACTCCTCCACGCCGGCCTTGGCATATACCGAGTGAGCGAGACGCGAGTTTTCGATTTCATTGTCCCACATTTCTGGTACCATGTTTTTCTGCCACCGATTCTTTTTTTCAAGATCACTTTCGGATTACGCATATAAGGCTTTCGCCTTATTGGGAACTAGTGAGCTAGTTTGGTGTGTATATAAGATGCCGGTGCAGCACCTCACACAGAACACAACGAAAAGGCACACCGCGGAGAGCCAGACATCTACGCTTTCAAAATTGCTCTCGGTATCCTTCCTTAAGGCCTTTTTATTTCTCTTTTCCTCACTTCGTCCGATTTTCCCGTATTTCATACTCGGCAGACCCTTCGCTTCTTGAAGTTTTCTTTGCACTCTCCCGCTACGTCACTATGACTTGCCCTTCAATGTATCTAATACGTTCCTGTGTATTGCTCGGAATGCGAAACCGCAGGGCACAATTTGTATACTTAAGCCTCCACCGTTGCGCGTGCGCACATACTTTTTCTACCGCAAATTACCTCATTTGCATGCGTTAACTTGGAGTTACTGTAGCGACGGCTTGAGAAAGCGAAGCTATGGTTCAGTTTAGTCAGCCCCCCACCCCCTCTTTGCCTATTCCTTTTTTTTTTACCTTCTTCAAAGAGCTCCCACTTACAGGGTCAAGCAATGAACAGGTCGCGGATGCAACAGCGCAAGCTGCGTGATCAGTAAAACTGGGAAAGTGAATATTGATTGCAGGTCAAAGACGTGAGTTAAGGGTAGTTCTACTATTGCGTCCTTAATATCCCATAACGAGCCTCTCCAGCCGTTCGTACCTTTTTCTGCTTGTCAGATGAAAAATTTGCATACTTCTTGGCTCCGAGTGGAACGTAATCATACTCTGAAGCGCTATAGCCTTCATTCACTCATAATTATAGTCGGCCAGCGTAGGCTCAGCGTTCTGTTCCGCTCAGTCAGGTTAGGTTATATTACTAAGGAATGATCGCCTGTTTTTAATAGATGCAGTTAAGAAGCATAGCTGCTGGCCTTGCGTCGCGCCAGTTACTCTGCTTATCTTACATTATAGTTGTCGCCGGGAAGTTGCCAGATTCGCAAATCTAGGCGACAGCGACGAATAAGCGAACACTTGTATTCTCTGTGCTGTAATGCAAATAGTTGAAACAGCGCAAATTCTCTGAAAACCGCCGTAATCGCAGTATCCACCATTTAAAATAATGACGTAGTAGAAGACAGAATGCCGCTGCGAAGTGAAAAAGGATGACGTCACATAGCTTATTATGGAAAACGAGCAAGTTGTCTCTAAGGCTTTCAATAAGCGTAAGGTTAGAGTTCACGGTGGTCACCCTTATTCTTATCGGCTGTTCACGTGTTGCAGCTGCCTGTGGGTTTAGAGGGGCTATCGTGGCAAACAGTTATTCCGCGCGAGCGTCTGGTGTAAAACCACGGGTCCTTCGTCCTTAGGTCTCTTAACAAGGCAAGTTGCCAAGCTTGCTTGTGGGTTTGAAGCAATCTCTTTAGCGATACAGGCTGGTGCATTCATGCATGTCCGAAAAGACTATCGACTGAGGATTTCAAAAAAGGAGCTTTCACAACTAGAGTTAACCAGGGGTCTTTTTCCTGACACGTGTTTCGCGGAATTGACTTGCTCATGCCGAAACGAACTGAAATCCCGAATTTGCATCTTACCAAGAAGAAGAGCTAATACTGTTGTAAAAAAAATAGCCTTACTCGCGCTTCTAGGAAACGTAAAGACGAAGGAGGCATTACTGCTGGTACAGGCCTGCGGTATTATTGCTTAGCTGTTCTGTTAAAGCCATATGAAAGACACATTAGAAACAATGCGCGTGTAGCATGGTTTCCAAACGGGTCGGGGTTGCACTGCTTCCCACAAGGAGCAGTATAGTTTGATGGCCGTTGAGGTCGGCGCAGACAGTCAAGGCCGGATAATACGATTTAAAGCACGTTAATTCAAGAACCAAATAAAAGCGCATCCAGTTTCTTGATTTTTTCTTCTCTTGTGCGATAACAAGCCTAGGACCTGCCTTTCTAAGAAAAATCTTAGTCGCGCTCAGTGTGGAACAGGTTGGTTTCATAGGCTCTAGCAACGTCAGCTCTTGTGGCCAAATGTAACGGGCTAGCGTTATCATTGGTGAGCTTTGACGAATGAAGAGAAAGGATTTCCAAGCGCCGTTGGCTCACAGATTCTGCTGGCTGTATTTGAATGGCTGCTTCGCTTTTGTAGATTTGCGCATAATCTGTTTGCTAGGCGTGGCTCTCACTATCCAGAAAGTGTCGATGGATTGCTCAGACTTCTCGATAACTTCAGGAATTTTCTCCCTCTGCTTGGAATGACGGAGTTGCGGAATCCGAAAATTTTTATAAGTGCATCTGAAGATCCTAGGACATACAGACGTTCCAGAGTCATTCGACAAGAGCAGCGTTCTTGACGAAACTGCCGTGGAAATACTTGAACCCCTATATGCGATTCCTGGTCGACTCCTGGTCGATAAGGAAATCAGTAAAGATCACACCACGGCATTGTGAGAGAGCGCTCCCACCTGAAAAGAATTTTAGAAGCACTTTTTACTAATATTCATATTTACTGGAATGAACTAGAATTTCTGACAACACCTGTGCAGATAAAACCACACCACTTAGCAAAGAGCTTGACGGTCATTCCTTACACGTTTCAGTGCAGCGGGCACAAAAAACCCTACTTGTATAGTCGCAAAAAATATCTAACCATATACTCATAAACACATCTTACGAACAAGTATGTTCTTAGAGAGAGAGAGAGAGACAGAGAGAGAGAGAGATAGGGAGAGAGATGTGTTTACTGATGATGGGCATCTCAAGGGATATGCCCCAGCTGGCCAATACAACAGAGAAGTCTTCTGAATTGTGCCCCTGTGTGGTTCGATCCTTTGATGCTGCGCAGGACAGAAAGATAATTTGCGGCTTTTGATTCGTAGGGAAAAGCTCTACGTTTTACTTTCGAAGCATTACGGAATTCCGCATTCTTTTTTTCCTTTTTTTGCAATAGGGCGAGAAAACAAGACAGTTTGGTCTAACGCCCAAATATTCGCTACTGTAAGGAGTGGCATGAAAAAAAAATCAAAACACATCAAAGTAGCTATTGCTAGTAAACGTAAGCTGAAAATAAGCTTACCTGTGTTAGTGACGTTAGAGGCAGAACAACAAATCTTGGAATTGGCTTTCCGAGTTCCAGGTAGCTGAAGGTTGTCAGCGTTTTTCATTCTGTAGCCAATAAGGAAGTTGTCCTGAAGCGAACTAAAAGCGACGTGAGCACCGCAGTGCGGCGTCGGCGTCGTACGAAGAGCCGCAAAATTAGCTTGCGAGGCTAAATTGACTTATTGTTCTGCAGCCTATGAGTGAGAATTTGTATTTGGTAGTTGCTTGTGTATAAGTTCGGCTGACGTGCGCTCAAACTGTCCGGCACATTCGCACGCGGAAGAGAGTTAGTGTCCGCGCCAGGCGACCGGAAGCGCAACGAAAATGTTTCCTACCGAACAAACGCCGCGCTTGGGAGCCCTTCTCGACCGCCCACCCACTGTAGAAGTTACCGTTGACAGCACGTCGTGGTTTGGCCGTTCTCGCTGAATGTTTGCTGCTGTTTCTGACTTTCGATGTTGTTGCGTTTCGTCTTGCCGTGGAGACGATGTAGAAGTTGCAAGGCTTATACGGTCACTTCCGTCTTTCTTTCTTGCTTTCGTCTGGGATGATTGCTTGCTTTATATTTGGCCACATGGCGACAAAGCAACGCCTTTTCAATTTTGTTGCTTTTCCACAGCACATCCGAGGTGCGGTACCCCACACCTCTTACAACCCATTGAAGTATGAAGACGCTTGTTTCATACTCTCCAAGGGATTGCTGTTGTCCTTGACGAGTCGTTGTGTCTCTGCTAGTAGTTATCAAGCACTGACCTGCTGCAGGCTTGAGAGAAGGGTATTGGTGGCGTCACACCCTTGCAAATTGCTTTGGTCTGGCGGTTTAAAAACCGCTTCCCCACAACTGTGCCTGAACGTCTTTCACGATAAACAATGATAGCGTATAAGCTCGGCGGCATCGCAGCAAATTCTTTCTCTCTTTCTTCTTTTAAAATTTCCTATTTTTTTCTTCATTTCCCTGTGCAGGGTAGCCAACTGGGCACATTCGAGGTCTGCCTCCATGCCTTTCGTTGATCATTTTCTTTCTACTTAATTCTTTGCATTTCAATCAATAAATAAGTCAGTCGGTTGGTCCGGTCCTGTCTGTCTGTCTGTCTGTCTAGAGAGAGAGAGAGAGAGAGAGAGAGAGAGAGAGAGAGAGAGAGAAGAGTTGTGCGGACAGTAGGGAGGTTAACTAGAATAGCACTTCCAGTTTACTACTCTGCATTGGGGGAGGGGTAAGTGGAGAGAGAAAGTTTAGAAGAAAGAGAGAGGAAGGTGAACACACATAAACACAACAGTGTTACAGTCGTTCAGTGGGGCCCGTTTCTCGTAAGAGCTTCAGCAGTGCCTTCACGGCTTCCCCGTTTGAAAAACGCTTGTTCATCCATTCAAACACTGATTGCTCGGAAAGCGGTTGGTCGTCGAGGCGCGGTAGTTTCCTGGCGAAAGACTGTCGCTGGGAACTGCACCGAGGGTAGTTACAGAGGATGCGTGCGACAGATTCCTCCCTTCCGCAATCGTCGCAGGCAGCACTGTCTGCCAGCGCCGCAGTAGCAGTAGTTACTGAATATCTGGGAGGTACGTGACTGCAACGGCGGCAAACGGGAGCACACGCTTTCTAATAGCGTAGCTGTTTAAGCTTTTCGTTGCGCCGTCCACCTCTAACAGAAAACTATCATCATCATGAAATAAATGCGTGCGCACTACTTCTTTGAAAGGCACTGGAAAGGAGGAAAGGAGAGGGTAGAGCATAGCATAACGCTGTACAGTATAGTGTAGAAAGACGTGGGAAATGGAAGTTAGGGGGAGAAGGAGAGGAAAGGGGAACGCCACCAGCTACGCTGCGTCCTCAGGCCTCGCACCGTTAGAGCGTAGTTGCCCGAATTACTTTCGAAGGCGTTTTAAAACTCGAAAGTCGGTTCATGAGTTTCGGCCCGTGCGATCTAGTTTTGTGTACACTTGCTGCGTTGCATTCTGCTTACGTTTTTATATAGTTTTATTTTGTAGTGGCACAGATGGTCATATCTCGTTGCGACACTTCGAATATGATTCAGAGACCACGGGGACGGCAGAACGTTGCAACAGCGCACGAGAGAACTTGAAGTGTATATTGGCTGAGAAAGTGAGACATACGACTGTCGGGAGGTTGGTGCTATTCGAACTAGCCACCGTAAGGCCGAACTGAGTATGCAGGCAAAAACTTTGCGTATAAATTTGTATTTGGAATGAGAAAGCCAGCTTCAGGTTTATGAGCCACGCTACGGAAGACGGCACATCGTGAGGAATAAAAAGAAAGAGAGGCATATTTTTCGAGACTGGGGAGATTCAAGTTCAGAGAAGGCTTGCTGTGTTTCCCCCCAAGTGGCAGTCTCTGAAGACGGTGTGTCAACCCTCTTATGACGGACTTCCTGAATGTAATGCACTTGATTCCCATAACCACAACTTGGAGCTTATCCAGAAACATAGAGCTTCTGGATAAAATTTTGTTGAATCCATAGTTTGAGATAAACAATTCACATATGAAGTAGGACCACGTGTTAAATTCACGGCCTCTTCGAAGCAGTTTCGTAAGGCTTCCGAGACGTTCTTGCTTTATTTGCGAAGAATAAGTGCACAAGTTGGGATGTTTAGAGACATAATTGCATTACGTTTATTGCATAATCGTATACTTCTTTATGTGAGCCATCAGTGATAGTTTTAATCGCAAACCTGCACCTCACATCGAGCTTTGTCAAATTGTAAATAACTTCTCTGCGTTATCTTTCGTGCGAACGTCTTTGTGATGGGCCCCAAATGAACATGGTGGAGCCGGAGGGTTGTTTAATCTTCGAAATTTCTGAAGCCGGCAATGTGTTCTTGCTGGCGGCACAATTTATTTATGAAAATTTGGTACGCGATGTTCAAAACGGTAATGTCTGTACTTGAGAAATTGTATTAGTTATCCATGTCGACGCACCATGTCCGGAAGAAAAGTGGGAAATAGTTGCAGAATTTATCGGTGATAGAGTTCACTGAACAATTTTTTGTCCATCAAGCAAATGTTGCTCGAAGCACTCGAAACAGCATGACTTGTGCATTTCTGCGACGTGCATAGTTACTCTTCTGAGCCGCTTCATCTGATTTTGAATTTAGGATATCTATATGGCATATATTAAGTATAAACTTCGGATGCGTGTACAGCTCGCACGGTGTGAGCCTGGTGTTGCTGGTAGTCAATTCTCTGATGTGCTGCTGAAGTGATACGCACAAATTGGGCTGTGTGATAAGACATGCCATGTCAGTGAGATGTTTTGTTTTGAGTGTAATGCTTCATCGATCATGGACCATTCATCAATAAGAATCGATGAATGGTCTAAACTTCTAAACACTCTTAGTTGAGGTCCTACGTTCTGTCCTGTCAACTAAAGGCCACCTTCAAAATCCGTCTTCATAGAACGCTGTCTTGGCTCTTCCGACAATGCCACACGAGTCATTACTGCTACTGTTTATGTAGCTTGAGAAGCGCACTGAACGATTCCAAGCGTCTTCATAACACCCGTTGAACTGCTCTATCAACGAAGGTTCTAGCGGCTGACCGCAAGATCTGCGCAGAAATCTTAAAAATGTTGAAGATGATCAATAAGGACTTCATATTTGAGAACTGCTTGAGCTCGGTTCGCTCGTTAACATCACCAATAAGTTGACGCAGAATAAAGCAGAAAAAAAATAGCGCTATGAGCTGAAAGCTGGTGGCTCTAAAGGATGGAAGCGGTACTTATATATACTTGTTACAGTCCGCCACTAGGTAAAACTGATAAAATATTTATGATCCTTGGAACGGTGCTGGGAAGCGTGTAATTGTTTCAGCCCGAAACGTTGAAACAATGAAAACATAGAAGTTGTCAAATTAGCTTTTTTTAAATAGATAACTAGTTGGTGCCGTATTTTTAGAGATCTTCCCATGTCACGTAAGGCTTCAGCAACTTCTAAGTCGACGTCGAACAAGTCTGCCGATCTGATTTTCGTCAACGTGTAAGATAACCAAAAGAAAGAAGCGCTGACACGTACGCACGCCGGTAAAAATGAACTACTGAGCAAGTACTGAGGCCACCTAGACAAAGCAACACTAAATTCGCTGATGCCGAGATTACTCAAATTGCTTCCGCCCTAAAAATTTTTTCGCTTGCTGAGGAAAAAAAAAAAAGGATTACGTGTAGAAGCGGCAAACAAAGGAAACTAGTGCGATATATTTTATCGGGGTCGTTTATGAGATGACAAAGAAAAGAGTTGAGAAGAGTTACTTTCCCTTATTCCCCGTAGTGCAATTTAAAGCGATTTGCTGTGGCTCTGTTGCAAAGGAAAAAAGAAAGAAAGAAAGAAAGAAACAAAGTGATGAGAAGTGGACGTTTTTAAAGTTATAACGGCTTGTGTGGAGTGCAGACGATCTATTCCTTCTATTTCCTAGTATCAGAATTTGGTGGATTAACTATTAAAGATGTCAAGAATAGGCTAGTTCGAAAACGTTTGGCATGGTAGCGGAGAATCACAATGACTGCCATAGCTATAATATTGTTACAAAGCTACCACTAACCTAGGGTGAGGGACATACTATCTAGGGAAGAAGACTAAGATGACGGAACTGTCTCTACTGCGGACTGTCCACCGTTTTGATTCATGCTGTACGCCTAAGTACCTATACATTCTGTACCTATACATAGTCGCCCGCATGTTATCTGCTTAACAATATAATACCAGAGCATGGTCGTTGCGCAGCTTAAAATGCCGCAGAGATGGCGATTCATGACACATGAATAAACCAAAAAAAAAGTTCCCCACTTGAGCTTCGCATTTAAGTGTGGAACGCAATAGCTCCAATGGGCCACGGTCGCGTCACCTTCTCAGAGGGAATTCATTATAATTAGCATCATTTCTTCAAATGCACGGATTATTCGCGTTTCCTGGTTGCAGAATTACGTTTTGTCGTACGCTCAAATTACAGTCCCAGCTATGATGCGTGCAGGCTATAGTCAGGTCGTAGTTTACAATTTTTCTGGCGGATTTTGCTTTGAGGAATTCAATTTTACTCCCCGAAGCACCTATGTCATCGCGGAGGACTTGTGGTGGTTTGGCTGTTACGATGCCCTGTTGCCGAAGAGATCTGGATGTCTGGTTGCCATTCCTGGCAGTGGTCGAATTTATGCCAAAGTTAATGCGAAAGTGCACGTGTATGGACATCTGTGTCACAGTTGAGACCGCCCTGGACGTACGAACGGAAGGGTTTGTGAATTGACCTGGTGGCTTTGTTCCTTCAATTGTAAACAATGTTTAACGGCCTAAAATGAAAATATGAAATATTTCACTCAAGATACGGAGACAAATGCGCTATACGGAATAAAAAGAAATACATGCCATATTTTTTCAAGGCAAGCGGTGCTAATATTAACCAGTTCCCATTAAGATTTTCTACAATGTTCGCGTCCCTTTGGTGCAACATATTTTGTGCGTGATTTGAGGAAACCGTCGAAACCAAATAGAGAAAAATATTATATTTTAAATTCGAAATGCGAAAACTGTCATCATCATTAGTTCTGGTCCCCAAGAGTGCGCGTTCACTTCTGTGCGATGCCAAATGTGCAATGCTCGCACGTGGGCTTCTTGCGCTCACACCGTCAGCCCACTACTACACTGGCAAAACTGCGGCTGGCGGGCGCTTATGTTGATCCGCCGCGGTAGTGTAGTGGTTACGGTACTCGGCTGCCACCCAAAAAACGCGGGTTTCAATCCCGGCCACGGCGGTCGCATTTTCGATGGAGGCGAAAATGCCAGAAGCCCGTGTGCTGTGCGTTGTCAGTGCGCGTCAAAGAAGCGCAGGTGGTCTAAATTTCCGAAGCCCTCCACTACGGCCTTTCTCTCCTCTTTCACTTACTTTCCCCCACCCCCACGGACGCTTAGCCGTACTCCCTACACGGGCTGAAGAAATTAGCGTTCTTTCATAGTCATCATCATCATCATCATCATCATCATCGCTTATGTTGCACGTGAGAGCAGAAGGAGAAGAAGGCAAAGACAGTGTGAATCTATTTGTCCGGTGCATCATTATCATCGCCACGCATAGTTATGCGTTTTCGCATAGTGTTGTGTATCAAAGGGGCGGGACGGCGTCAAGCCGAGGCCACGCATTTCGCGTCCGCCACCGCCTGTGCTTCGACGTGAACCTCTTTACGCTGAGCTCGGTGCGAAACATTGAGAAGCGTTCGCTGGGCCTCGTAGTGCTTTGCGAGGCGTTTCCCGAAGCCTCCGACCACGACGAAATGCGGGTGTGCCAACCCAGAGCAGCCAAGTGGCCATCAGGTTCGCTAGCCTTGCGCCACTAGTGCAAGCTGCACTATTTTCTTTCCCTTTTTACCAATGGCGGTTGCTGCTGCACTTTTCAGTTTCTGAGCTTGTTTCCGATTCTCCAACATGTTCAGTTGCTTTCTTGCTGCTCGAATGTTCTTATCTGTTCAGTGTCTCATGGTTCACGGTGCGCATCGTTAGTACATCTGCCAGCAAGAAAGAAAAAAGAATGAAAATGTTATAAAGAAAATAATAAATACGTGTCTCCCTTAAACGGTCTGTCGCACGCTTTGATTACTTTCTTTCAACGAGAATGAGCGCTGATCGGATGCGGCGGAATAAAGCGACCAACCGAAAGGGCAATGACATGAAATCACTCAACAGGACCATTACGCAGGCGTTTACTCGGCGAAGAGAGCTGCGCTCTAAAGCTGACACGTGGAGGTTCGTGGCCCCTGAATGCATAACGACGACGTGGGCCGCTTTGGACGGTCAACCTTTTGAGATTTCATTGGGAAGCGCCGTCGTTAACTCCTACCTCCTTCGCTGCTCGCGGTGGGAAGGGGTCGCCCATTATCTTTACTCAACGACGCACTACAACCGTTAGGCGGCGGGGAAGCGCACCCCGCGGCCCCTTATCTAAATGTAAGTGCCTAGCGTCGCGCACGCTTTGCCGAGTCGTGGCAGCAGCGAATTTGTTGGCGCTGTGGAAAGACAAGGAGACCGCGAGGAAGAAATTAAGAATATCAATTTATCTCGGCCATCGAATTGCCTCCCGCTACTCATTACGCGCAGGTTCGTGGAACTTTATCTTGCTCCCCGAACGGGCATTGTACGAAGGAAAACAAAATGGTCCGGTTAACATTAACGACGTGCTGGTGCCATTAATTGAATAGGGGAAATACTTAAGCAAAGAGGTGAGAGAACTGTACACCCTCACAAATGGGTACCTTGTCATGAAAAAGAAAAAAAGGAAGAAGGATATGTGGGACCCCTTATTGAACCTTGAAGAAAATAAATAGTTAACGTAGGACTTGGCATTCGTACATTTCCTATCTCGTAATGAGATAACTTAAATGCGAATCGTTTCTTAGCAACCCAAGAGCACGTTGACCGTATCTCTGCCGATAGCCTCTTGAGCTCTGGCGATGTTGCAGCCCTTTTATTATCAGAAACAAGCATGACGTGGTGCGAGTGCTTGACGAACACGTATAAATGTTATCATAGGCAAAGTTTGCGCCCACCCGTTCGTGTTACAAGCACTACGGCCGCTAATTTTTGTGCCATAAATGTTACTACACCTCGCGGAACTCCGCGCAAGTCCGTTCGCTATGATTTTACTGATCCCTGAAAGGTTTACATGACATTCATCTCGTGTATGTCGTGACATAACTGACGAGACGTCATCTTGACGAGATGGTTGTCGTTTCACTATGTTGGCAAATAACAAAATGTGTGTTGCGCGATTTCCGTTATGACAAATCCGAAAAAAGACATGATGCACGATCTGAATTGCGCGGAATGTGTGTTGTGTCATTTGTGGCATAGTATAAATGCCGAGATCTCTTCGTGCTCCTGTTACATATGCATGTATGGTTTTCTTGTATAGATGTAGAGAGAAAGTTTTCTCTCAAGGGGTTAGTAATGAAATTATTTGCAGAAACATTCAATCGACACAGAAGCGAGTTATAATTCTGCCTGATTACTTGCTATATTTGTTCTTAAATGCGCGCAGTTGGGTCTGCGCATAGCGCACCGTGCCGTACCGTTCCGTTTGCTGAAAAATGCTTTCAGAAGTACAGCACCAAACGTCGCTGTTTGACCGTTCGCGCATGTCGGTTATGATTTTGTAAACAGCGGGCCCGTACATTTCATCGTGAATACCGATTGCTGGAAAGCGTTTGACGAGGAAACGGGGAGGCTACCTGAATATTGCTGGCTCACCTGAGCACTGGTAAAAGTAAAAACTTCATAACGCGGTGGCACTAATGTGTCTCAGTACAGCGCTTTATCCGCTGCGCTAGTACATCTGCACGCTAGTACATTCTCGCAGACATTTTCTCAGCTCCGGGCTCCTTGCATGCGGGATTATCGCCAAGTGTACCAGTTTTTTCACTTTGTGCTATAGGAATCACAGGTGCTTCAATGCCTCCAACGTTTTTTAATCCTTCTCCGCCTTTTAATCCTCCTCCACGCGCAGTACGTGCGAAAGTATGCACAGACGGGCTAATTTTGTAAAATCCGTTGTTATAATTAATTATAGTAAGCGAGAGAAACTACGCCAAGTCGCGAACGTGTGATGGTTTTAATGAAATCGTGCACGGAAGGGCTGGCTTGCGAGTACATAGTTAATACCTCAGCGTGCTAACGGGCATGCTTTATGAAAAGGATAAGGAAAGAGAGGAAAATGGAAGTCCGTTCTGTCTCACAGCGATCATTAGTACGTGGTTGTGGTTAATTTAGAATTCGCGTAACTTTACAGGCGCAAAGAGATTGCGAGCGGGTCTTTACGTGTGCGCTAGTTTCTCTCTCTCTCTCTCTCTCTTTTTTTTTTGCATTCCCCACTGCGAGACGCGGACTACACGTCGCTAATTTAGTGGGTTGACGAATGGAGTGTGAGGGGCATTCAGAGCATCCCACTAATCTGCCCGTGATGGATGCACACTTATCCACTGTTCAGCTATCCCGTACAGGACACGTGTAAGCAACCTAAATTCATACCGGGCGCACACATCTGTTTTTTCGTGCTGAAAAAACGGGCTCGACCGTGTGAACACGAAGCTGGTGATTGAGACCTGCGTGCATACGGAGAAAGTCTCGCACGCGATTTGGTTTGCTTGCCTAGAAAAACTATATGAACGTAGTTTTATTTGCGTGCATGGATTTGTGATAATAAAAAAGAGCGATTGTTTAGTGTTCTTCGTATCATCTGCAACGAAGGAGGTATCAGCAACATGATAGAAAGCGCTATTAATTTTTACATTTCTCCTTGCACACGTTTACCGGTTCCCGCTCACATCTCATCGATAGAAATGGATCTGTTTTTTTTTTGTCTCTTTTTGAAAGAAGTGCTCTAGAATTTCTTATTGCTGTTTTACTGAAGTGAGTGTGCCACTTTATTGTTGGTGCAGAGTTTTATGACGTTGCCGTATCTATCTTCAGCGGTTCGTAGTTGCTTGAAAGCCACGAAGTTCCACTCAGCTACATATCAGTTTCAGTTATGTCTTAGCTCCGTCGTGAGTTTAGGCATGAGCGCTGTTCAATAATACGCTACATTTATGAAGGACTAAGAAAGATTTTGTTGAAGATAGTCGTCCGCAGACAAAATTTACGTGAAGCGCCGTCGTTTAGGTGCAAAAGTGCATTTTCGAACACCATTCTTTTATGCGTGGTTGCGGCGCGAACAGTCAAGCATGATGGAAGAATCGGTACATGTACCTGCGGGTCCTTGCAAGGTTTCCGAGAACATAACAGGAAAAACAAAAACAAGAACAAAAGCAAGGAGTCACTGATTACTGGTTGCAAGCGGCCTTGATTTTCCGCCGACAGCATGCTTGAAATAAAGAAAGTAACTAAGATGATCACCTAGTTGGCTGTTTCCTTACTACAACAGGCGCCAGCTTTTCTTAAGTTGGCTCATCGTTTGGAATAAACAAGGGAAAAGTAGGGATGAAATTAACCCCAGAGTTGATCTGTATTTGTCTAGAAAACCAAGTTGATAGAAGTCATATAACGCGTATCGTACATCACGTGTCACTAAGGAACTCAAGCGCAATATTACTGAGCATGCCACGATTACTTGCGCGTCGTGTGCGTGCTTCTTTCTTTCTTTCTTTCTTTTTTTTCCTTCTTTTTTTCTTTCTTAGAAAACTCAAGGGATTCATACGGCTCAGATGTGTAGATATTTTCTTCGTTTGCCGAGCGTGTGCTGAAGTACGTGCGCGTTTTGTGGGCGTCTACTACTTTACGCGTATAAGAGCCCGCTTTAAAGCGCGCGTGCGGTAAATTGACAGTGGCTGAATCGATTAGCGTAGTGGTCACGCAACCAGGAGGTCGTTGGTTCGAATCCGCAATCAGGTACGAGCAATAATTAGTTTCAGTCTATGCTATACTGCGCTTGAATAATGAATACATCTTCAGGAAACTTGAATTCTGTCAACTTAATAACGCAAGAGTACCGCTATTTGCGCCATCGGTAGCCGACAACGACAGCCACCACGAAACTGCCTGTAACTGACATTACTGCGTCACCTCATCATACTGTGTTGGTAACAAATCTACCTCAGAGTAATTTTGTATGCAAGTATATAGAAACTGCTTGTACGGACTATATACGCCTGTAAGCGTACGTACTAAGCCGTGTGACCACCCTATATATTAACTATGTCCTTAGAGGCTTTCCTTATATGCCAACCCTCATACGTGTACAGGGTTCTTCTGATATTTTTTCTTCGTTTTTTCTTCTATTCTTTATTGTGGTTTGTTTGCTTGTGCGTGCGTGTGTGTGTGTGTGTGTGTGTGTGTGTGTGTGTGTGTGTGTGTGTTTTCAGTGTCATTTTATGGTTTTGGGAAAGCAGGGTCTAACCGTAGCCTACCTGCCATGTTTTTACACCTAAATAAGTTTAAGAAAAAGCCTGCGCGCAATCTTTACAAGCATCAGCGTAGCGAAATCTTCACTCACACTGACATGCGAATAGGATCACAGCTACGTGCCACATACTACTATGCATCGCTGAGCCGTAGCATCTACGAAAGGATCCTCAAGCCTTCAAGTGACAAGCTCAAAGCCCTGCAGTGTGCTGAAGCCACCGCGCTTGTAGGGGAACGCGAATGAAAAGCAATAAATGAACAACAACAAAAAGAAAGAATGAATTAACGTACAACGAGCAACAGAGGGGAATAAATTACGCCACAATACCCAAATATTTCTTTCCCATCCTGCCGAGGCAGAGAGGTAAGAATCCTTCCAATTTCAGTGTTTCATTTCACATCACTTCTTTGGCTCTCCTTCAAGGTACGGAATTCCGATGTCTCAATTGGAAGCTGCCGAAGGAAGTTCACTTTCCACCATAGATTGAGAGACAGTTTGGTTTGGACTTTTTGAGACATCTACAAAACAGCCTTTGAGTGCCTACTACCGCTTCGATTCCACGTGAGTTAGATGTCGGAATTGTACCAGCTTAGCAGAAACACAAACGCATGCATGAAGTACCAGGCGATCTTCTGCCCACCGATAGGAAAGAGCAAAACAAAGAAAAAAATAGAGTATTTCTTATAGTCCTCATTGAACTATAAAATAAATAAAATCAAAAGGATATCAGAGCGAAAAGAGACTTGAAAATCCTTGAGACGACGCAAGCACGCACTCAGGGACATGGACAGTCAGATGCCGTGTTTCTTGTTAGAACGCTGGACTGCTGCTCTCGTATAACGGCGACGAATGGCATTCTCGGAGGTACAGAGGCTAGTATTGGACAGGAAGTGGAGGATCAGCGGCGAGAGAATTTCTAGCAACGACACTACGTGATTTGTGGAGCGAAGGCGAAAGAATACATTGGCACAAAGGAAGAAGCGTGTAGAAGAGAATAGCAACCTGCTGTAACCAACGCGAGAAGAAGCGCGACAGACAAGCAGGGTCTCTTTTCTTGTCGCATTCCTTTAGGACACAAATGGATGCACCACTTCCGGTCGTTCACTGTAACGTGTATCCGTAAAGGCGGAGAATACTCAGAGGGGTCTGTAGGGAATAAAGCGAAAAAATAAAAAAAAAAAACGCGAGGATCAGACAGACAATATAAAAAGCTTAAGGAAGAATGGACTGAGATGCACACAATCCTACAATATATTTTCCGAGGTTCACGCAGTAGAGATGTAGATAGATGTCCTAATATGTTCTAGCCTTGAAGAGATGGGCGGTGTTCCCTTTAGAAGGCAAAGGTGTTATATGGGAGCGGGAGGACGCTTTGACTCTGACGTCTGTGTGCTTCCACGAAGCATACGTGTCGTTGTGGTGGTTATATATATATATATATATATATATATATATATATATATATATATATATATATATATATATATATATATATATATATATATATATATATATATTGCGAGCCTCTAATTTCCTAGACGTTAGAGGGCTAGTGTCCTGACGTGCGGGTTAATTGATTACACATCTGCGAGGTATCTCCGAAGGCGAAGCACACTGTGTTGCCAGTATATTGGGTGTTGTCACGACTACCGATGTGCAGAATTTAAGGACAAACCGTAAGTGCCAGGTTTGCAAGAAAATCAGCAAAAGTTATGCATTTGGTCTAGGAAAGGCCTATGTTTTATGTGCGCCCTTCATCGCCGGCAAATGTGATCATAATGTAACACTTTAGAGCATATCGCGCGGTGTTATCGGAAAGAAATTAACGTGTGGGAGAAAGCGACGGACTTTGATTCCCTTTAGCCCCCGTGATTAATTACGCTCCGCATGGTGGATGGAGGTGGCTTTTCTGTTCTCCTCTCTTGGACACGGTAGCTACTTCCGTCCATGGAGGCAGCGTAGAAACTATTATCGATTCTATTATAAGCAAAATTTGCTTTACTTCACCAGGATTTGTTGTAATAACACGTATATACAGGCTGCTTGGGAGTCCCAGATTGGTCACTTTGAAGTATTGTGGGAAGCCTGGGAATAATAGAACTAGTACTGTTAGAAACAGCTCCGTTATGCATGAGCCACGTTCTCACGCTTCTGACATATTGCGCGTGTAATTTGATAGATAAGCGAAGTCGATAAATTCTCCATTAACGCTAAGGATAAGAGTACGCTTTAGACCAGAACATCGTATCTGCTCAGATATTCGATCCTATTGATTATTTGGGGACCTAACGGAGTGGCCACGAAGGAATCCAAATCTCTACGTTAGCACTTAGCTTTGTTCCGTGCATAATGACCTGGGACCATATTTACGAAGACGTATTAACGCCAAAATGGTTCGGTGGTTCGTAATAGAATGTTTCAGCCAATCTTAATGCTAGAAATACCATCCGCACAGTCGAATTAGCAATGAGAATAGGTACATACGAAAGAGCAGTATAATATTGCGAACTGGACCCTAAGCTTTTAAAAGTTATAAGCTGACGAGCCGCTTCTGTGGCCCTCCATTTTAAGTGTAGCGGATACCACAAAGCGCGTAATCGTTGACGTAATCGTTACGCCGCCAGATTACGCTTATAGTGACACAAGAAAAAAAAAGCTAACTAGAGTAACAGTGGCTGGTTAGGGTCTTGTAGATTAGAGAGGATATTGCACAAAAAAAGTATTTAGCGTGTTGTAACGTTGAAGTCATTGGTTATGCGAATGCGTGTCTGTCGAAACTTGTCATTTATCAACGCGCGGATGCTTTTTCTTCTTTGTCGTTCCTAAACAAGAAAGAAGCCGCAAAAAGGAACTTTCTGCAGGGAACACGAAAGAGACGTGACCCGAGCTCTCTATCCTTTTCATACTCCGTGCGCTCTGGGGGCTAACTGTGACAGAATTAAAGTTTGTCGAACGGAAGGATGCCTTACAAGCGGGATAATGTACAGTTCAGTGTGTCTTCGAGCGCGCAGCGTCGTAGTTACGAACACGAAATAAACGAATAAAATATGGGCTTTTCGGCACATCGTCTATGTACTTCGAAAGGAGACAGTGAAAAGGCGGGGCAGGCCGATTTCAAAAGACGATGGCGTCTCGCACGCGGCTCTTGTCGCTGGAACGTATGGCCGTTTCAGGCACTGCTCTCACTTGAAACCATGACGTTTATCCTGGCCGCAACCCGCTACTGTATTTTATTTTTACGGCTCTCTCGAGGATAACCTCATACAATGCCTCGATCATAAATAATGATTACGGCATAATTCTCTGCGGCCCCGCTCTACGCGAACTTCAACACTAGCTTGAGGAAGGGTTGAATGGTTGGCCTAGCTCTCGCGGTTTCGTAATGGAGGCGAATAAAAGATGACATGAGGTATTTGAAAGTAGCGAGAAAGTGGTGAAGCTTTCGTTGCAAAGAAGGCGACGCATAGATGGACGCGCTTTAAATGAGGCCAGACACATGAGCGCGCATGCATCGCTTGCGTTCGCTGCCTCGCCTCGGCATTGCCGCTGTAAGGTCGCCGGACAAAATCGGGGACGTTTTTGTGTTGACATGTGCGTGCTTCGTGACGCCATCCCATAAAAGGCAACGGCCTGCGAGCACACGCTGCGGGCGGTTATTCGTGGGCCTCCGGACGAAAAGATTGTTTGCTTGCGTGAAATTGGCCTAGGCACGCCTTCTATAAAAAGCTGCGTGACCGCACACAAACTTTATCGCAGTCCAAAGTGGCAGCCTAAGCTTTTTCACCAATGCGAGCAGTACCATTGTGCCGGCGCAAGCTTTGCTCTCGTCACGGAAGAAGTCCTCGGCGTATAACGATGGGAGTATACTAAATTGTGCCAGTAAGTTATTTCGTGAGTAACAAAATCCGCTTTTGCTGTTGCAGCGACTATTTATGTAATAAGAAGGATGCTCCGTTGCAAGGAAAGTGGTATGGTTGTAAACGACACATTCTTTTTGTCTCGTTGTACGCTATGAGAGGGAGTGAGTAAAAGCTTTATTCAGGTTCTGAGGAGAAAGAACTGGAGCGAGGCCGGAGGTCGTCCGTCAGTCAATCTGGTGGCTCCACCCAGGTCGGGGCCGAGAGACGGAGTCTCTCGGTGATGGCCCGGCCTTCTGGACAGCTTTAAGTTGAGCTGAAGGCTCTGTGCTTGGTAGTGCTGATTCCCAGGAGAACTTGTGAGGGAAGTCCGTGCCCGCGTCGGCAGGGCTCAGCCAGAGCATGTGTTCGAAGTTGTATTCGTGGCCTCTGCAGTGTGGGCACTTAGTGGTAAGAACAGGATTGATCCTGCTTGGTGTCGTTGATTTGATGTATGTTCTGGTTTCTGGCTGCCTGAAAGCGACGGCCTGAGCTTTGTTGTGCTTTGCGTGACGAGGAGGAAGAGCTCTCCGTCCTAACCTATAGTTGGAAGTGATTTCGTGGTATGGAACGAGTGGGTCAGTGTTCTTTAGGTATCCCAAGGCTGGATTGCAGCGGGGGGGGGGGGGGGGGGGAGGCTTAGTGAGCTCTCGCGCCATCTGGTGTGCCCGCTGGTTGGGGTTACAGTCAGCAGGTCCGGATATTGCCCATGTGGGACAGAAATACATGCGATGATAATGGCGCTATTTCTCCTTGTAGCTGTTGAGAGAGAGAGAGAGAGAGAGAGAAAACATTTATTTGAATGAAAAGAGGGATCTTCCTCGTAGGGTGGAGCCCTTAGTTCAGGGCCCCATTGGCTCGCGCCACTCCACGTGCTCGCTGGATCAGCCGACGCTGCTCCCGCGGCGCTGAGCTGGTCAGCGCAGTCTCCCAGGAGGAATGTGATGGTGATGGGATAGGGGAACAGCCCGGTGGACATGGGCATTCCCACGTGCAGTGATAAACTGTGGGCTGCGCTCCACAGTAGGGACAGTATGAGGGATATTGTGTGGGATGAAAGAGGTGTAGGGTGAAGAGACATGGGAAGGAATTAGTCTGTAGTTGCCGCCACGCGA
This sequence comes from Hyalomma asiaticum, assembly GCA_013339685.2. NCBI lineage: Eukaryota > Metazoa > Arthropoda > Arachnida > Ixodida > Ixodidae > Hyalomma > Hyalomma asiaticum. Next base: position 32,992,698 of record CM023485.1, read on the forward strand.
CAGCTTCCTCCCGGGTGAGGGAATGGTGTGGTGGGGGGAAATAACGTCGGCTTTGTCTGTAATGTTCTAGAGTGTCAGCGTAGTTCAATGGTTCTGTTGGTGCGTCGTCTGGATTGGACAGCTCTTCTGATGGCGCCCGGTTTGTCTGCTCTCGGGCTACCGCATTAGCGCGTTCATTGCCATGGAGAGAGGCGTGTCCAGGTGTCCAAACGATACGCACCCTATGTAGTAATGAGGGGTGTAAAGATGTCAGAATGCGGTGTGTGTACGGTGTCACCATTCCTTGTGCTATGTTCCTGCAGGCAGTTTGCGAGTCAGTGACCACTGTCGTAGGTTCGTCCCGTGCTGGTAGGAGAGAAGCATGTACAATAGCCAAGGCGACAGCCGCCTCTTCGCCATGGCACTGTCCTTAGTGTTAAGCGTGGCCGAAACGCTTAGAGTGTCGGTGTTGTCTACTACGACAAGACACATGGCCTGTCTTTGTGGGTACCGTGCCACGTCAGTATAGAGGACCGGCGTATCAGAGTTCTTGCCAGTATTACAATACGCTGCAACACCGTAGCTCTGGAACATTTATAGTCGCATTACCAGGACGCAATTTTGGCGAAGTGGTAATATTGGAATATTAGCAAGTTCTTCGCTTCAACAACAACAACAACAACAACAACAACAACAACAACAACAACAACAACAACAACAACAACAACAACAACAACAACAACAAGGACGAAGATAACAAGAGCGAAACTTGCATTCTCATCGGCCAGACGCCTAGAGCCTCATAGCCGCACAATCTCGTGGGTATACCTCTTCTTTTCCTGGCTTCGGACGAAACCGTCGCCGCCGGGAACAAACAGGGAAAGTCCTGCAGTACCGGCAGCATGCAGTGCTATCCATTTCCTACCGGCTCATTAGGTCCTCGCTCTCCCATTCCCAGTCGCCGGTGACCCTTGCTTTTCCGCGCGTTTACGCGCTTCAGACCGCAAAGCTCAGCGCAGGGACCACCCGTGCTTCGATGCCTCAGCTGAGCCAGCGGTTTCGTGTTGGCGTTCGGCCGGAGGCCTTTCTAGTCGCCGGCGGTCAACCGTGGGAGGACAGATGGTGGTTCTGCCTGTTCACTGGGGGCGATGACCGTTTCCGCGATAGGGCAACTCTAGGCTCGCGTCGAAACGCATTCACCCGGTCCGTGTACGACAAATGTCTAGTGAGAGGTGCGCGCATAACCCAATCGGCCCTATGAAAGTGGCGTTGCCTAGCCGAAGTATGCGCACCTTCTGCCAGGCGTGTCGTATCGGCCATTTTAATGTAAGTATTGCTATATAAACAGGTATAGCCTCATTCACATGAGGACAAGAAGTTGCTTTCTAGTAGGATGGACAGAGATAGATTGAGTTCGGTTAGAAAAAAGAATTTCAATGAGGGTGATCATAACACACACTGAGATTTAGAACGCCCTCGATGTCACTGCGTTATAGGAGAATTATGTCATAGGAGAATTAAAAGATATAATATATAGAATTATATTGTATCACAATATCATTGGAGAATTATAAGAAAACGTGCGCTGTGCCTTATGACACCTACATGTCCTAGCAATACTGTGCTGCTGCTGGACGATAGATAGTTGAGACATGTTGAAGCGTGATCCCGGCGCTGTATGAGTAATCGCAATACATGAAGTGAATGGCACGCTTTTTTTTTTGGGGGGGGGTAAAGCCGACAGAGGTATAAGGTTTAATTTTGGGCTGGGTGCCATATTGCAGGTGTATATTCTAATTTAGCACGAATGTGCGTCTTGTAGGCTAGAGATTTGAGTGATGAAGGAACGGGCAAGATGTGAATTAAGAGAAGGGTACTCGAAAGCTCTGTCATCGTCGTTAACTAAGCGAGTTATGTGATCAAAACAAGATGAATAAAGGATTCTGTGAAGTGTTGATCCACAACGACAGAAAGGGGAGCAAGGCAAGACAGGGGCTTTCCCTAAACGCCCGTTTGGTTCGCGAACCTGCGTCGCGAGAAAGGGCGAAGGGAATAATAGAAAGGAGGAAGGGTAGGAACAAGAAGCTGGGAAGGTATAGAGACATTCTCCAGACGCATGTCCCCCTTTCTACTGTGAGCAGGAAGAGAGCATTGGAGAGAGATGAAAGGGAGAAAAGAAGTATGTAATCAAAGACAGAGAGAGGGAGATGCAAGGAAATGCAGGAATGTTACCACAATGTTGAAAATATCACCGTCTTGTTCAAGAAAAAGCTCTCTATATATCCGTAACTAGGCGCATGCAAATTTTGCCTCTCTGAGATGGGAAAAATGGATCCAGGGATTGAGCGAGGGATAGATTTGAAAAGACAGAGATGCAAATGAAGGCAGGAATGGTAACTAGGTACCATACGTTCTGCAAGGTACCATGTTGTTACCACCTACAGGCAGCATTAGTCTAAGTTCGGAAAAGAGAAGAGCCGAAGAGGGAGAGCGAGAGAAGGCAGGCAGGGACATCAACGGACAAACGTCCGTTTGCTACCATGCTCAAGAAGAAAGAGGTGAAGTGCTGGAAACAGAGATAAAATGAAAAGGACACACAGACGGGGTCGTCTCACTTGGGCGGTAGGAAAGCCCTGTCGATCGCGAGTGCACTAGAAATGACTTTGTTGCTTTCTGCAGGAAATTACCTGATTGAGGAATAAGACAACGGAGACATCCAGAGAAATGTTAAGGGTAGGATAGGTTTGTCGTATGTGAAGGAAGGCCAAGCGGCAGTTTTGTTTGTGTTTGAAATTTTAGGCCATCTACAGCAGCAGTCTTCCAGCCTCTGCAAATCAGGCCGGAGAGTGTTGGTGTCTGTGTTGATAGACCGGCAGATTGCCCAATCAGCAGTGCGGAAAGTACACGTTTGATGCGGTATCGTTGGTTAGTCGTTAGTGTGGATCGAAGAGAGTACATTCCACGAAAATAACAAACTAAAGTGATTGAGGCCTAAAGATAGAGGTAAGCGATTCGTATGCTGACGACGTCCTGACTAAATGTCCTATATTGCGAATGCTTTAACGACCCTTAGGAAGGAAGGACTCCGCGGTGCATAGTCATTACAGAGGTTCCTCCCCGCGTGAATTAAAACTGACGTATGTAGTTGTGGTCTTCGTCCAACACCACCAGTGCTAACTCATAATTGGTTTTACTGAGTTGCCGCAAACAAACAAGAGAGAAGGACACAGTGGACAGCATACGTAGAACTTCCTTATGAGGGAGATTTCTCGCAAATGCATGCGTGTTTCGCTACCAAATGAGCAGCTGACGCAATCAGCGGTTCCTTTTTTCTTACAATATAAGCTTCGAAAACCACGGTGATCTAGTGGCCATGGCACTCGGCTGTTGATCCGAAGGTCGCGGGATCGAATCCCGGCCGCGGCTGCTGCATTTAGATGTAGGAAGAAATGTTGAGGCCCGTGTACTGTGCGATGTCAGTGCACGTTAAAGAACCCCAGGTGGCCGAAATTTCCGGGTCCTTCCACCACGGCGTCTCTCACAATCACCCCACAAATCGATAAAGATAACGAAAAGTTCACGGAAAAGTTCACGAGCAGTAGCATCGGCCAAGTGTCAGTGCTATGGACTAAGGGTTTTGGAGACGTTCACGGACTCTGATAACTTTGGGTGCTAGACTGAAGCTGGGAAATTGGGCTGAGAGTTTATCGGCCAATATAAGCGTTAACATAAATCATCAAGGTGATAAACAATAGAAATCGTCGTTATAAGTAACAAGGGCAAGAAATAAAGAGCTAAAAGCGCACAAGAGAAAGTTGCTTGCTATCAGCTTCATTCCATGCCATACCCAGTGAAGAAACAAACAGATGAACAAACAGTAAAGATCTCGCTTGGTCGGCCAGATGCTTTATGGCCGGGCTATTTATCTGCACCCGTTCTCTCGATGTTGTGAACCTTACGAGCCATTGCTGCCCGCTTGTTGGGATGCGAAACGGCGGCGAGTTCCGCTGATAGCGTTGTTTTCTTCCGCAATTCATTTCACGCGCCAGTTGTTGCACGAAGGCTTCGTTGCGATACATCCTTGAAGGCGTTGCACGTACCACGCTCATCAACAAGACTGGCTCTGTTCTTTTCCTTTTGTTGAATCGGCAACGAGCTGACTCTATATCAAAAGATCGATGCGGTCTCTGGCGTAAATGTTATGTTTTGTGAGTATGTCGCCGTACCTCAGAGCCACGCACATAACGTATGGCTTTCCACGTAGTCGTAATACAAAGAAAAAGAAATAAAGAAGATTAATAGAGGGAACGGCCGCAGAACACTCAGAAACGATGACAACAATAGTTACCCTCCTTTGACCATACTACAGCAAATCGTAAGGTTTTGCTCCCAAATATTGCTTGGGAATTCCTGAAACAAATACCAAGGGCTAATAGATACCCAAGCGGAAGTTGAGGTCTATTCACGCGGTTCAGTTGGTTTGGTCGCTATGTTTATAAGGGTGGTTTTCTTCTTACTGCGTCTGTCGACTCAATATATCCTGTGCTTATCCCGATGTGCTCAATAATAGCTTTGCTACTAACAGCGCTGTGTCAATGTGCGGTGAGCGGCAAGGCTTGACTTGCATGCATGCAATTACAGGTTCGTGATTTTATAGTGTAGGAAAAATGCAGTTTGAACAACGATGATATTAATTTCTTACTCACGCAGTTAGGTCCTCATTAACCGATCCTTTGTTACGTAGACCTCAGAAGTTATCATAATGCTAGGTTTCTTTTAAACATCCTTTACTGCTTATTTCTTCCTGTCATATCCAGCATTCCATGTGAAACACTGAGTTCTTATACATTTGCTGCAGAGATGAGATCTTAAGTTTATACAAGCCTTTCTCACTTTAAATATTAGAGAAGTACTAGCGACACGATTACTGCATCCCCGACGCCGTCATTCTTTACAGCTCTCACAAAATGAGGCTCTTGAATATTCGTCGAAAAGATGCGAAATTAATGTAGCTATAAATTTCAACCAACCTCGACTGTGCGTAACGAGTGACGTTCAATGCCTTCTGAAATGCGAAGTAGACGTTAGAGCTCAATAATAATAAAAAAAAAACCAGCCAATGGTGCCTCAGCGGCCACCACGTGCTCATTAGCGGCAAGCACAACGCCACTCTCCGAAAACACCTATCGGCGATAGGACATTCAACAGAAGCGTTCCGCGCCCTACCAGAGTACTTAACATTAGCTCTTTGCAAACCGAAACACAGCAAGAAACCTCAGCGATCGTTGTCCGTTAACGCTATTCAACACAGCCATTACAAACCCTCGTTGTTGGGAATGCTAAAAATAAAGGACCAGTATGGCAAATACGCAGCTGTTGAAGCACAAGCGTGTACATCGTTCTCGTTTCCGGACTAACTTCACGTACAGGCCCAACACACGGCTATATCCATTCCAATCAGTGTCGGCCACAGATACGCCTAGCCATTAGTCATATGAGCGCATTAGCATTCGCGCTGAAACTGAGCGAGTGGAGTGGTTTTTTTTTCCTGGGAGCGTTCAGGACGCAGAACGGCCAGTTTGTACTTGGTAAACGCGGCACACGTATGTATTTGTATCCACTGTGTCCTCCAGCAGTTGCGTCAGGACGACTACTGCGACTACGGCAACTGTGGGTCATTTACTTCAAGCGACATTCGTGCTACGGATTACTCTTCCTATTAGAGACTGTTCTTATGTGTTGCGAGACGTGTGTAAACAAGTTCTCCATCAGCCATTTTTATGTTTTCACTCCTGTGTTATCTTTTGCGTAGCCTTTGCATGGCGACCACTGTATGTCAACCAGCAATGTGGCACGTTTGAGGCAGCCGCCTTTGTTGCGTAGAATATGGTATACCACGAAAGGAACTTCTGCGTTTGAAACATTCGATGAACATTTCTGGAATGTTCGCAGGCATACAATGGAAACAGCTCGCGTAGAACAAAGTAAATCGGAGGTCATAGACGGAAGCCTTCGTCTGCATTGGACATAGGATGCGCTTGATGGTGATGACGATGATGATGACGATGATGATGGGTATCTATAATAAGCACGCTTGCTATATAAAATAGCGCGGAATACTGAACTACCTAATTGATTTTTTGATTTGAACAAATTTTCTCTACTCCATCGTCATATACGTAACTTTATGGCTTGAAAAATCTCCGTTGTCGTTAGCAGTGTAATTTTCCATCTACCTCGACTGCATCTGTTTGACATTTAAAAAAATATATATATTGACGCTATTTTCATCCTTCAGCTGGTTAGCTGTTATTATCTTTTCAGCCCTAAATCTCCCGCCAGTGGCCCCGATGACAGACGCAAACGACACAAAACTATGGCGAGACACAGGAGTGCCTCGCTTACCTTGGAGGGTTGTCTTGATGTAAAGGAAAACATTTAGGTGTTTGAAAGTTTGCTGGCGCTTTTCGCTACCCTACAACAACGTTACTGCATACGACCTTGTTTTCTTTCTTTTTCAGTTTGCTTAGAAGCGCGCGGGTGATTTGCGTACAATCCGAGAAGGTACGCGAGCTATGACTTATGGGAGTTTTGTTTGATATGTCAAACATAATTACTCTTTCTTTCGCTCGGGAAGCTTCCAAGATCTTCTAGCAGCACGAAGACGTAGAAGACGTTGCGTTAATCGTTACTCCAAGTGACTATCGTTATTTACCCCTTGATGCACGCAGAAGGCACATTAGGCGCAAGTGTGAAGACCATTTGCGCCTCTGCCTTTTCTTTCCTCTTTTCTCAATTACGGGCTGTGCACTGGAATAGTGATTAGGCCCAACCGACTTAGTTAGCAGCCCGCATTTCGTTTTTGACATTGCATTCAATGTCTTGGAAGAGTGAATGACATGTTGGTCCATGGTACGAGATAAGAATCACGGCGAAATCTTCTTGGCGCAAGGAAAGAAAAATACCGCAAGAATAATTAGCAAAAGTAAGTGTGGCCAAAGAAAAGAGATAACGAGATCCGTACGTTGACGTCCCGAATAAGTGTCGTCCCATATTGCGAATGCTTTAAGGGTTTCAGGGAAGGACAGGCACGACGCACAGTCACTACAGTGGTCCCTCCCACCATGAATGAATTACGACTGACATTTATACTTTTGATCCGCGTCGAACCAACCGAACCTGCCTTGTGCTCCGAGACGCGCTAATCGATCGTTGTGTTCGCAGGACGACCCACCGCACGATTTCTCTTTGTTTCTTAATGATGGGGCGGTTGGGCTCTATCAGCAACGGGGGCTCGCTGTCATGCTCCTGTGCGAGCAGCCGGTGGCATGATAACCGAGACGCTACACTGAAGGGTGACGAAGGGATACGCCGATGCATTATGAATTGAAGGGAGAAGGGCATACGCCCCTAAACAGTGCGGTGAAGTGCCTACGAACAGCCAGAGAGAGAAAACAGTCTGTGGCACTTTACGGTTTGTGCGACTGCTTCCTGAAAAGAAAGAAATGAAGGATAAAGGGGCAGGGGATAGCGAATCGGTGAAGAAGCCACTGCGTCACGTGATGCATTAGGAAACGAAAAAAGAGAGAGGACGATAGCGAGAGAGCGAAGGATGATAAGGGAAGGAAGGGAGAGTATAAAAGAGAGTAAAAGGCGAGTAAAAGGAAGTAAAACGCATATGCGTTTACAGACGCACTTTCATCTGCTCGTATTCTTCGTCACACCGATGGGGCGAAAAGCAATAACACCCGCGTACCTAAAATTGAGAATTTCTCAGGCTTTGCGTAATAAAACCACAATTTAATTTCGGGGGCCTGCCGAGTGGACTTCTCACGGTTAATTTTAGACACATCAGGTTCTCTGACGTTCATTTATGTCTAAGCATACTGGTGTTTCTGGCCCCTGTGGCGAAAAGTCCGGTCGCCGTAGGCGGAAATCGATATTACACCCTCGAGATTAGCAGTCCAACACCTTAGTCGCTAACCCAGCTTATCGGATGTGCACTTAGAATTAGGTGCACGTTGAAAAACCCTAGGTGGTCAAAATAGTCCGGATACCGTCCTATGGCGTGTCTCGTAAAAAGATAACGCTCTTGGCACATAAGAACTCCGCAACCATTATTAGGCCTGAAGCCTTATTGCCTCATGCTAAAGAGTCCTTAAGGAAACGATGGCATAAAAGTATAACACAGGAAATCGAAAACTCTCGTCCAGTTCACTTCGTATATGCCAACATTGGGATGGAAGGGTACCAATGTATAAGTAACATGGCTGATAGGGTCATGACATAAATGACATGACATACCTCTCAGTTATGTCTCTATTAAAGATAATGAAAGCATGTGTGGCTCATACCTGGGTTTGAGATGGGAATACGCGGTAGCCACGGATGGTTTAATTTTGACTTTTACGGTCTATTCTTTATTACACTCACGTGATGTTCAGCTGACAAAAGCTTCGGGTTCAAACCACCAGGTCCCGGATTCGACTACCGCAGATGTTGGCTTTCCCTTTCATGTCTCTTAAGCGATAGCTAAGGACATAAGAATCATCTTTCTGTGTATTTAGTTGCGCCTACTTCGGTAATACAGTCTAACGATTTACTAGAACTTTCAAAGCTTCGCCTTTCGAGCGATAATCTGAACTCTTATAGTTAGAGTGAACTGAAGTTGAGAGCCTGTGAATAATGATATAGAACTTCTTTTATTAAGCATTAGTACTGTGACACAGTAAGCCATTTCCGTCTGTTTCACATTGGAGGAGGAGGAAGAGGAAAGGAGGAAAGACAGGGATGTTAGCCAGTGCTGACATCCCTGTTTCACATTGGGGTGCGCCTACTGCTAACGAGGCAAACATCACTACTCTTCATGTAGCCGTATGAGCTAGTGCACAATAAGGAGTGCTTTTTTTCTCATTTCTTGTTGCTGTAAGTATGCTGCGCAGGCCTGGGTGCAGTGGACATCTCGGAAGGTACACATGTCTCTGTGATGATAACGTACCTGAAGTTTTGGTAATGGCGCTTTCCATTGAACAGTAAAAGCACTGGAAAGGGCTCTATTAAAAGAACTCTAGGCTAGCGCTTGTTAAGGAACCAGTCGAGACTGACTAGAGCTGACCCACGAGCGCTTAATTTTGGAGAAAGTCGGAGCGCCCCTTTTAGTACGTTGGTAAATGGTGTTTGAAAGGCAGCCAAACGGAAAGAGAGAAAGATTGGAAAAGTTAAGCTGCAAGCCGGCACTGTTAGACGAGGCCTGTTATTCACCGTTAGGCTAACTAGGAAAGAGTAAGGGAGAGACGCAAAGAAAGAGAGAGAGAGTGGGACGAATAGATGCCGGGGAGGCGGCCGTAAGGAAAGGCAAAGAATCTGGTAAATTTGCGCCTGCTTTACGGCGTCGAAATATAAAATGTAATGAAAATTATGATGATAATGGAAGAGGGCTATACGGATGTGAATAGCTGTAAGACGTTCTGCTACCATGAATCTTCTGACAAAAAGAAAGAGAAGAAAAAACGAAAGAAGGGGTTTTATAAGTGCTCAACGATGGAAATGTGCAGTTATGTGCAGTGGATTGATGCTACGAGAAACAGTGGCATGCGCGTGTTACAAGCAAAACACATTTCAATGTCTATGAAAAAAGTTAAAAAGAATGAAGCATAGTGTTTTCAAGGCATTGCGCACCGGTAAAGAAATATCACCGAAATGACGCGAAAGAAAAAGGAAAGCAAACATCGAGAAACTGCGTTCGTGTTCGTCCGAGGAACGCGAAAACATGGAAACACAGGTACTCCTGGCGGCTTGTATTCGATGTCGCAAGGCAGTATAGAGAAACTCACCTGGGACTGCGGAGGATGGAGGCTTCGGACACAGCCAATGACACTAGTGTGTGCCCGAGTCTCAGTGGGCCGCGATCAGTTTGCACGGTCACGGATCCGGACACCCGTGCAAGGACAGAATCTCACCGCAGCTAGACACGTCCGGCAGTTTTCGCGATAGTAGGTTTGAATTTTTCTGCGTGAGAGTCTTTTACTTGCTTTTTAACGTTGGTTTGCTGTGCGCGCGGAGTACATTTTCTAAAGACACTGATCATTTTGTAGCCGTAGAATCGCCGACTCATTCGAGGTAGGACAATAGCAGCAGAGCTTGGCACTTCCGCAATTAGACGGAGGCGTCTGGGAGAAAGAAAAAAAAACACAAAAAGAAAGAAACAAGGAGATGTCATAGGTATAATTTTCGCTTGTATCAGAACATAAAAAGAAAAAAAAATGTTCTGGAATCTATTGGCCAATGTGATGACAATAGGGTGCGGCGGGCTGAGAGCTGAAGGGGGGGAGGGCATCTGTAATATTTTAATCTGTAGTACATCACAGCGCATTCAGTGCAGGGCAGATGAACATTGCTATATTCAACAAATATAATCGCTAGGCGGCTGCCGCGGCCTCATTGCTAGCAACGCAAGCCCATGACAAATGATAATGTTTAATGAAAGGGAATGCAAGCCATAGTAGTTGTGCGTGTATACAAGCGTGCTTACACATTGTTTCTGTATTCGAACGGCAAGTTCTGAATGCAATCCCACCATGTAGGGTGGATAAATGTAGAACAGTAGGCAAGTATAGTCCAATGGAAAATGAACCTGTGGTGGTAAAAAATAAACTTAGGTGAAGGGCAAAAGCGAAGGTGTAGTCGTCTCTAGATCCTAACGAAGTGTCTGTACGCCGGTAACATATGGTTGGATTCTTTCTTCTTTTTTTCAGTATATGCGATCAAACGATAACGTAAAAGTGCATATAGTTTGTGTGGTGTAATTTATTTTCTATTTCGATTTTTGTTAGTATAGACTACTGAACAGAATTTGCAAAAAAAATGTGCAAGCGAATGCGTGTCTCCATTTATTCTGCAATTACTCCTTCATTGCCGCTCTAGCTCAAAACAATAACTCTGGTTTGCGCTAACACAACTAACACAAAAGCTCTAGCTTTCTGTTTTGTTTAATCTTTCCCAGTTCTTCATTAATCATGCCTGGTTTATCGGGCGTTGTCACTGTGTTATCATAAACTTACGGATGAAATTTCTTGGGAGACGCCCGCACGTCGAAACAATTTCTTCTTCGCGTGCATCCTCGCCCTCGATTTTCTCATGACCTCTTCAAAGCTTTGACACCGGCTTCCAGATTTAGCTCGCCGACGTCCTAACGGTCTCGTAGCGTACGTTGTTTCTTTCCCTGCGCATAACCAACCACTGACATCCCGCTCTATTTCACGCCAGCATTCTTACATGTTCATGGAATACTGTGTTCAATTTTAGAGTCAGTTTCGAAAACTCCTTTTTCGGCACGTTGGTAAAGTGGAAGCTTTTGTAGAACCCGGAACTCTCGACGTCCTATACGGCCAATAACCTCCCTCAGAGAGATTGAGAAAATGACATTTTCCTCACTGGTGCAACGGCAAAAGGAGTGATACGCGATAGACAAAACCAAATGAAAATTTTGCAGCGTGGGCAGTAGATTGGCGGCGATCTCAGTGACAATTTTCGAAGCGACGGCCATGATGCGCCGTTGGGCAAGTCAATGATTCGTGTCCCAGCCGTAGGCCGGAACCACCAACTTCGGAAATACGCCGCCCCTGCAGGATAGGGAGCACCGTCGTCATAACACAATTTCTCGCACGTGGTGTCCAGGCTCGATATGAATTTCGAGGACCAGATGCCGTTACGGAGTACGAAGTGTTGTCGTATATAGTATGGCGACACGACGAGGTACTCAATAGAGACTAATAGAGTGGCTGTTCGCGGTAGCTCCGGCTTTTTGTGCATAAGTGAATGGTTTAAACGGAATGATTCAATATCCGTTAGTTTGCCTGAGAGCATTTTTCCGTTCCTATGTTCAGGAGGTCTCGCAGTCATCATAATTCTGACCTTAGCCTACACAGGTTGAAGACTCTTCTTAACTCACTTTGCTATGCGATACGCAGTTGCATCCAGCCATTCGAGTCTGTTTAGTACTAGGGCTTGAAGTAGCCCGTAATAAACAATAGAAATGAAACGATATCGTTTACTTCATTCATTCGAGGGCAGCGTCATAAGAGTGGGAGCGATCATACAGCGGATGCTGACAGTAGCGCAAAGACCCGGGGAAGGGAAATACTTGGGAAATCTTGCGCAGCAAACTTTACTGTTTATCAGACTATGGTTCAACGCTATAAATTCATTTTCTTCATTACTATGCGAGTTCCCCTTTGTTCAACCACCGTGTACGTTTCATGAGATCAGTAGACAACTCACCTACGAGGTTGAGATCGATTGAGCACAACGTTACACCTACGTTGTGCCTTCCTCTTTTCTTTAATATTGCTTCCCATTTCCGGCGCGTAACTTCCGGTTGCACACTTCCGGTGGATTAAATTTGCTCATTTGCGCAATTTACATTACCTAATTCTGATACAGACCTCATCTCCGGTTATAGCCCGGCCAAGCAAGGTTCGAAAGAAATTAAAATTTTGAGACATAACTGCCGTCATTAGGGTCTGCTAAATAAAGTCGTTGAAGGAAGCACAATAAAACGGTGTCTTCGAAAACAGTTTCACTTAAAGGCGAATCATCGAAAGCAAATGCAAAATTTAACAGTGCGTTGTAACGTGGTCTCTGAACGCTGGAGTGGAGAAGGCAAAATTTATTTGATACATAGCGTGCAACGGCGTTTCAGAGAGAGATAGAGAGGGTGGGTGGGAGGGAGGGAGGTTGTATAGAGAAAGCAAAAAAAAAAAAAAGGCACTCTTTGGGGCTTTCTTACAAGGGGGTATGACAACTCAATGTCGTAGAAACCGCTTGCAGCTGAACGGCGCTCCAGACAAGAGAAAGACGGTCGGTGTTACTCAATATGCGAAGAAAGGCTGCGTTTATCGTCACGTTCTGTACGATATGGTACTCACGGAGTTGCTCTGCAGTTAGCGCTAATGTGTGTACGCACAACGCTCCGGCTAATATAGCAGATATGAAAACGCTGCCTTGGCTCCGGCATGGCTGATTGCGTGAAGCGTGACCGCGGCGCGTCGACTTGCGTGTTGTTTAAGGTGTGGAGCACTTCAGGCGCCCGGGCTGTCGGCGAGCATGTGTTGTCGTCTCATGTCGTCGTCACGCTCAGAAAACCGCAGTTGAACCAAAGGCCAAGATATGCTGACCAAAACCGGTTCAAATGGATCTATATTAAGAACGGTTAAAATGAACCAGA
>CM023485.1:33010901-33100901 GCA_013339685.2 Hyalomma asiaticum
CTTGATTAATCGTTATAATGCCTCTAACGTTCCTATATTGAGGCGAATGCTCTTGTTCCTTCGCAATGTGTGGCAGCATTAACTTCGAAGTTGAACGTTTGTTTATGTCATTTCATCAGAGCGCGCGACCATGTGGTGGACTACCACTTCCGTGCTGAAAAACGGTGCTGTTAAAGAAAAAAAAAATCCTGTAGCACAAGCAATGTAAGCGGGATTTCTTTTTCTCCCGCTTTGAATTCATTCAGACCTCACACCGAGAGAACTATCACCCTCTCTAGAACCCAAACGCATGCACCAATGCGCCCGTCAACAAGGGATTCGCTGGCCATCGATCAACTTGCCGAAACCCACTTTCACGCTGCAGGCGCCCCTGCATGGATGCGAACACAGCGGGCTGTTTTATATGCGACGCGTTTTATGCGTCAGCCCGAGTAGCACCGCAATAGCGCGGAGAAGGGTTGTGCGAGCAGGCTGTCCGTGACTCGTCATCGGCCCGCCGACGGACAAAGAACCATAACACTGTATGTCTATTCCTTTTTACGTATAGCCACGTTTTGACATTGGGTGGCCTCATTGTTTTGTGCACAGACAGATAGTGCGTGCAAATATTTCTGTAAGATAGGAAAAAAAAAGGTCTTTCGCGTGTGCGTTGTTTTTCGGCACGTACGTATCGGCAGCTATGAAAGATGGATTCTAAAAAAAAAAAGAAAAAGAAAAAGGCAATCTTTCATGCTGTACGTGCGCAGAACGGCCCTGTGAACATTATTATTATTATCGGCTTTTGGTTTTCGATATTCTGCATGGAAATCAATGTGAAATGAGGAAAGGAATATCGAACGAGAACGCACAGTGTAAGGAGTGCGTGCCGGAAATACACTAAAATAAAATTAAAAGTAAATAAAACAGTACAATAGTATGGCGGGCTTGGATGAACGAGCAGAGACGCAGCAAAGTGACTATCAAGTTCCGATGCATTATCATCGGGTGCCACCCTACTACAATAGACTCTTGCTTCGTTCAAGCAGGAAGCGTGAGTGAATTTCCCGCATGGTGTGTTTTAATATAACAAGCCTTCTTTGTTATCTTGTGCGACTCATGTCCGGGCTAAGTTTCAAGGAAACGCATTCTTTTTATATGTATGATGTGATGCTATGGCACTGCGCCATTAGGCTATAGTAATGGAAAACGTTGCAAGTGTTTACCCTCGTCACGTATTATTTTATGTTAGAACTGCATTTTGATATCTGCATCGGCGGCATATCAGCCACCAGTCAATGTAAATAAGAAAAAAAAAGAACATCATCATATATGACAACGTGGATTTAACAATATCAAGAGAGCGAGTTCCCGTTGTGGGCAAAGCCGCATTATATGCGGCAGACATTTAGCTTTGCATGTCGAAACACTTCCCTGTCTTGGAACACCGGATGGAAAGAAGATGGAAGAGAAAATGACCTCGTCTAAAGCCCCGAACAAGCAAATACACAATTTCATTTTGCAGGCTGCATGTTCTAGCGATTCATGTTACGCTGTTTCTTGATTTCTTGCGCCACCGCATCTCTTATTACGTTAATAACGGCAACAAGGCGGCGTCCGAGCTATAATGACAATAGGAGAAAAAAAAGAGGGGGGGGGGAGGGGCATGAAAAATGACCTGCCTCGTTACAGCACAACCTGCATCGCCAAACTATACCATCATGATGGCATTGGCTATAGACGGGAAGCGCAATCGCTATTCATCTGCACGGAGGGCGTATTGATCCTCGAAAAAATATATATCTGTATACCTTACCGCTATTCTTCCCAACGATGCTTTGCACAGTGTAAGATGACCTGAATGGCGCTCGTTTTAGACAATAGAGCACTACCAGAAATTAATTATCAATGTCGTCCTCCGTTTTTGACCACTTGTAGGGAAAAATTTATTATTGTGTTGCTATTGGGTGCTGCTATAGCGCCGTTGGTGATGCCGTTGTTTGCATCTCACTGATTCCCATTCGTCTTCACCCCTTTTAAATCTCCTTTGTACATTTCGTAAGCGATGGTTGCGCGAAAATTTGTGCTACCACTTTAATCCGTTGATTGATTTGTGCGGTTTAATGTCCAAAAACAAGCACTGATTATGAGAGGCGCCGTAGTGGAGGTCTCCGGAAATTTCGACCACTTGGGGTTCTTTAACGTGCACTGACATCGCACAGCACACGGGCCTCAACATTTCGCCCCCATCGACCATTTTAACCAAGCTGTTTAGTTTTTTTGTTTTGATAGTTAGTTTTTCTATTTAAATTTAAAACAGCAATTGTAGTGCGTGTGCTCAGGATGGGCGATGGTCGCGACATGAAAATCTTCCGCCCCCTTTTTTTTTTCTTTCAGTTTTATGAGCCGTTTTTGAAAGGGTGTAATGCAAACTAGCCAAACTTAGGCTTAACATTTCGAACATCAAAAAAATATTTTTTACGGTCCTCTGTGTTTCAAAGCACCTTTTCAGGCATTCGTCAGACCAGGGTTAAAATTTCACCCGATATGTTGTATGATATCAGTACCCACCAAGATAAATCGATAGAAGCAGTTCAGCCCGTCGATTCATTCGCACTTACCATAGACGATTGATATATTCACCCAAAGGAATAATTAAGCGCGTAAAATGACTTCAGCATGCTCTCTTTACTTGAATTTTCGTTGGCTCATGGCTCAGTGTGACTGAAACTAGCAGTGTGCAGATCTTCTCACTATCGCGAACTACAGTGGCATTGTCACAGTTCCCGTTGCCGTCTATAAAAACTAGCAGCTGTTGGAACTTTGTTTCACCCAAATTTGTCTTCAAATTACCCGTTACACGGCTTCTGCAGGTGTACAGTACCAGTTCATGTGATTGGGGCGGTTTCAATTCAGCATATGAGTCAAGATGGCGCACGAAATGTTTGATTGGAACAGCTTCATTAGAATAGTATCATTTTGTTCATTTTCTTTGCAAAGACCTTGATATGTACTTTTACTGTATCGTCCTATGGGTAGATAGGACGTCCTGTAAAATGCGTACTATGCTTGTGCCATTCCGAATCCGACAACACCCCAGCATTCCAATGCAGAGATCGGCGTCGCAGCACCAGTTTATCCACTAAGTGGTTGTAAGAGCTCCTGGGCCCCCTTATAAAAGAAGCTAATGCGAACAAACGTGGACACAAACGTAGTGAGCTTGGCGAGATGAGAGAAATGTGGAATTCTTATTCGTGTTCGTGTTTTCACGCCTTCGGTTCTTTTTATACTGAATCCATACCAACTAGCTCAGCTTTCTTGTAGCTGTATGACCTCAGATTACACGAAATAATTAGACGCTAATAGACGCATTGCAGTCTATATCCTTATCACGATCTCTGCCTGATTATTATTTTTCCCCAGTCAAGCCATCAATTACGCAATCACAGATCTTCTGCTGAGTATTGTTCCATTCCATAGACACATTGCTATACTCGCATTATTAGAGATTTGGTAGCGGCCCATATGAAGCAAAATTACATCTTTCGCAGTTGAAATGAAGAACAATTAAGAGCGCTGTGCACAGTTGCACAGCCTTATATCTAGTGCATCGCAAGGCTCGGGCTGAGCGTTGTTACTGCTTAGTCTGGGGTCTCTACGCTGTTGCGTGTCCCATCGGCGACATCCACTTTTTTCACGACTGTATCGGTCTTCTTTATGAAACAGTCGTGATTATCGCCGATACATGCTTATGCTGGCCTTTCAAGGAAAACCTTAAATAGACGGAAGAAATCCAATACCGAATGTGTTGAAAGCATGTGGCCGCCCATGATACCGAATATTTGGATCGTCTCTCTTCTTCTTCTTGTTCTCTCTTTTTTTTTGTGCCTATAAGCGACGCAGTGAGAAAACACCCCACTCAACACCAGCGCACGGAAAGTAAAAACGTGTTCCGAATGAATGCGCTGTTTCGGCTACTCTGCACGCATTTATTTGCGGAAAATTAAAAAAAGAAGAAAATGTTCTATCTTCAGAATTTCATTAAACCCGCCCTATCGAGGAGAAATGAAGAAAGAAAAGAAGGAGTAGTTTCCTCTCTTGTTTTCACACAACGCGCGAATGAATTCAAAACCACGCTCGGTCCGCCCCCCCCCCCCCCCCCTTTTTTTTTTTTTTGCGAGGAAACGTGAGGATTTTGTTGAGTGCCCTCGGAAAAATAGCGTTCGGGAAAGGTTTGAATAGAAATTTGTTCGATAACTTCGTCTGTTTGCATCTGCTGTCACGGAGGAACGAGGAAAACGAAGCCTCAGCAGTGAGAAAATTTCCTAGGACATCGAGACAAAAATGCGAAGGTCGAGATTTCACTCGTGCGATGGTCACAGCTGCTGTAAACATAAGACGTTAGACTTCTAGGACGTGCACCAACAGAAAACTTTCGGCCACGGTCGAAATATGGCCACTTTGGAATCCATTAGAACCGTTAAGCCACGTTGGACACGTTTTGTTGGCCCCAGCACGCAGCTCACGCGCTCTGATGTCATGCAGCGTAATGGGTTTTGCTTGTGGTGCTTTAGGCTTTGATTCCGTAGGCTGTTTTCTCGGTAACATTTCCTTTCTTGTTTTTTAGGACACAGGCGTACATCAGAGCTGTGGCTCAAACTTGAACGGCAGTTCAAATTTTACAACCCATTACAATATGGCCTTTCTTTTCTCTCTCTCTCTCTCTCTCTCTCTCTCACATAACTGTTGTACGTAAACATATTTTTTCGGAGTGTAATGTTCTTTCACCCAGATGAAAGAGAAACACGTAAGCACGATGGTTGCTCTCAAGAGTTTCGGTCAAAGGCTGAATAAGAAGAAGGGTAAAGGAAGGAACGGGAAGATGATTCTGATAAAGACGCAAAAAGCGAATAAACAACAGTTCAATATTCAAATAAAATCTAATCAAACTTTATTTCATCTCAGCAAGGAGAACCGAAATCGAACCGCTGGTTAACCGAAATGAAGCGAACAGTTTTAATATTTGCCACCTTTTTCGAATAAATGAGCCAACTCTCAAGTTTTCATAGCCACTCGGATAGATTTTAATCATATTCTTTGTTTCAAAAGTGCTAAAAAATTACGTCGAAGCGCTCTCAACAGGGCTATAGTTAGCGTACAAAGCTGTGATCACTCATCGATATTTAGATAAATTTTCCAAGTAATAGTTCTTTGGTTTCCTGGTTCATTTGCCTCTGCAAAGGCACTTCACCGGACGGATTCATGTGTTAAACGGAAAGCATTGACGAAGGTTGTTAAAAGAGAAAGATGACTGGTGGCAAAATAACAATAGAAGTCCCTACTTTCCAGCACAAATGTACAAATCTTCTGCAAAAGTCTGCTTGTCTGGGTAGAAAATTTTCGAGGCTAATTCGGTTTTCAGAAAGGGGATATTACCTAGAATATCTTGGTCATTCCTAGAGCAAACCATCGCATGCGTCGAGAAACAGCCATCTACATTTAATTTTGCTGGTGCCAGCCTATACCCGTATGAACCTTTTGGAACGTTGGTAGGCTCAGTGACATATCAATTTGACGGCAAAAGTTATGTAAAGGCAACAGTGCAAACGTGGCAGGCATCCTTAGCGGTTAGTGCTGTCCAACGATACCGGAAGGTGAGGAGCCAGACGTACAAACGACGCTTCGCGCTTTCAGAGTTGAGATTGTAACGCGTACACAGTGGGTGCAGTTCATCATGCAGAATGAAGGCTTTTTGAGGAGTGAGTCACCACTTCCCTCTATGTGTCTCATACACTGCGCTCCGGCAACTAATACAGAGTCCTCACATTACTGCACCCGGCGAATCTCCTGCGTCATCAGCACTTCCTGGACTGCATCTCCTCCGTGTGATAGGCTGGTCTTAATGACTTTTGCGACGAAGGCTGTCTCGTACTACTGCACGTGAGATGGGATTGAGGAAAGTTCGAGGCCATCGTTCTCGGAGCTGAAAGCCTTAAGTGACAATGACGGTTGAAACCTTCGTCGTAGGTTAAACTAGGCGTATATGAATGAGACTCTAGCAGCTAACACTTCCTTTATAGTACGTTATATTAATCTGTCCAACTCAGTTGCGTGCAGCATCATTCCTGAAATTGGGTTGTTCTTACGGTTCTGCGAACAGAATATTTTCTCTTATCGGTGCTGCAGTGTTCTTCGGAATTGACGTTGCGTTTCCTCAAGAAACCACCCCTATGCGAATATCCGTAGACTGAAGCAAAGCGAGACATTAGCTAAAAACAGCGAATGAATAGCTTTAACGAATTCTTGTCTCGATTAAGTGGCCCAGTTTTGCCGTTGCGAAAGCGCTGCACGCAACTAACGCGACGAAGGCACTCCCCATCATTTGCAGGCGCACTCGGTACGGAGTCTACGGTCGCTGCGGCGCCGTGTGGAATGTCGGAAGTCCTGGCGGCTCTCTACGACGGATGTATTATAACGACGTCACCTATCAGCTGCACCTGTCCCGAATCATTACGTTTGAGAAATCGTTGGGCGTCTCCTGCCCCTGCAACCCTTCATCCCTGGCCGTGTTCCGCGCGACGCCGAGCGCAGGGAAGTGCTCGATGACAGTAACTGGTAGAAACTGTCCACAAACTGGGAGTGAAAGGGGACGGCTCACGCTCTAATCGTTTCTGTCGGTGTTATTACGATAGCGCGCTCGGAGTTGCCGGGACCCAGCTGCTGCTGAAGCTTATATGCAAGCGGAGGCGTATATATACCGAGCGTGACGCTGACAGCGACCGACTGTCGCGGGCGGAGTCGGCGTTGTGGCAGCCGTGTTCTTGAGTGTGGTGTGATTTCTAGTTCATGACGGTTACCTAACCTACGTAATGGACAGGAATAATGAACAGCGTACTTGGCGTAACGGCTGTGCCGTAGCGTTGTTGCGAAACACAATGATAATTGTGATTAGGTTAAGCAAATGACACTATTTTTCTGCGGCCCTTGCAGGGGGTCATGGCTCAGCTACCGAGGAGTAAAAGGGAAGGAAAGAGTTTAAAAGATAGAAACGCCGTGGTTAAGGGCTTCGGAGCTCTTGACCACCTGGAGTTTCTAAACGTCCACTGACATCGCACACCACAAGGGAATCTAGCATTCCCCCCCCCCCCCCCCCGCCCCACCGAATGAATGCGACCTCCGCGGTCAGATTGACGAAGGACCGAAATATGAATCGTAGTAGTGTAATAGAGATGAACTAACAAGAAAGAGTGAAAATTGATGAAGAGACCCGGAATACAGCTTTAGCTTTATGGATTTGCTTTGAAAAGTTGAATCGGTTTTCGACGGAAATGCTACCAGTTTTTATGCAAACTTAGGCGCGCGTACATTCCTGACGGAACAAAACTGTAGCGACTAGACATAAATAACACGAGATAGAAGTGCAGGAAGCATAAAACACTGCGTGGTCTCTCATCGTACTCTTGGCTGTTTGTCGCACTTCATATTCGTCTACGTTATTTTCGTCGTTTCGTTATTTGTCTTGGTAGGCACCACGTCTCTGCCGCCGCTCCAGCGAAATGTGCTTTCAAGAAAGAGATTACACTCGCGAACATCAAGACGCACGCCTTAGCGCTCCTGCTTTAATGAGAATTTGGCACTATGCTTTCGCATCCCGCGCTCTACCCACACGCATTGCCTTTTTTCTTTTTTTTCCCGGCGTGCAGAACTACCACTCTCAGTGGAGGACATATTTACTTCCGCCTAATCTGCTTGTACACGACATATTCTTGGCGCCGTCCTGATGGCCGCGGAGAATTACAGCGATAAAAATTTCTGCTCCTTTTGAGATGAGTTCCTCGTTTGTGCAAGTAAATCACTGCTGCGATCCCGCCGCGCAGAATGACGGCCTCGTCTTGTAAAATAATGACGTGCGCCTACGCTTACTACATTGCGTAATTCTTCGCGTACGCACCGATCGAGTGGCAAGTCTAGGCGAGCCACGGGACACGCTAATGACGTTCCACTACTCTCCTACTGAGGCTGAAGTTAATTTCCGGAACTGCTTGCCAGTTTACTGAAGAAACCGTATCGAAACAAAAGAACAAAAGATTTCCCGAGCGCGAAGAGTTTGGGTAACTCTAAAGAAGCAATATTGTTTCTTTCGCCGTTACTCTATAGCTGTTCTAAGGTGATAGTGTTAAAGACCTCCTGTAGCACACAAAGTCCAAAGTAGGCGGCCACGGCGGAAGTAATCACAAGCAACTACCGTAGCAACCCGGAGCCCCCGATCACGCAAGTCCTTCGCCATGGTGCGGGTGCTTTAGTGAAAATGGAATTTGTGAAAGGGACATCAGTCAGAAAAATTGTGGCTTACAAGAAAAGCGTCTACTCAAGTGTAGGCGCATACGTTCGGGACCCCCATGTGTCCGAAATTATTTCGAAGAACTCTGCTAGGGCGGGTTTCACTCTCAGATCGCAGTCGCGGCTCGTAAAACGCCCGGGAGTATTGGAAACGCTTCTTCGTCGTCGATTGTGGCCTATCGCCTGAGGTCAGATCTGTGCTTCTGGCAGCCGCCAGTTATGCCTTATTAATCAGGCCTAATAAACACACAACGGCGAACGCATCGTCGCGTTATTACGATCAACTTTTCTTAGTTCTGATTGATTGATTTGTGAGTTTTAAAGTCCCAAAACCAGCTCTGATTATGAGAGACGCCGTAGTGGACGACTCCGGAAATTTCGACCACTTGGGGTTCCTTAACGTGCACTGACATAGCACAGCACGCGGGCCTCAACATTTCGCCTCCATCAAAATGCAGCTTTTCTTAGTTCTGTGGCCACACTGAAACCTGCAGCTGCGCGCGTTTCACGAATAGAGGGCTGTAGTGGCGTTTTATTTCATTTTGTGGTGCAGGAGAGGTCCTGTAGAATCGTACTCATCTTTTCCTGCCTTGTTTCATGCCTCCTTCAGACGTGAGAAATAGTTTGTCACTACCTTTCCCATCCACTGACTTCACTGAAGGGGTTTTTCAGTTGAACATCGTAGTGGTGGCAGCGCCCTGCCTGTGCTAGCCTATTAAAACATTAAACTGTAAACAGGCAGGGACTTTTTGAATTTGAAATGCTTCGCGGGTTATATAACAATGAAATACGGCAACTAAAAGAAGTTGGAAGGGAAAAGGAATACACAAGTAAATTAAAGAAAGTCGCATAGGCACTGCAAACTAAAAAGAGAAAGCGAATGTCCGATACATAACGGCGCAGATCTTTAAAAAAAGAAGAAGACGTAAGGAGTCGTAATTTGTACAGTTCGCGGAAGCGTCAAAGATTTCGCTTTCTCTCTCTTTCTTTATTTTTACCTAGCGTGACATACGGTGACAGTCATAACGTGACTCGGCCAATGATAAACGACGTCTCCTGTACTTCTGGGTTCACCTGCTCTACCAGTGTGGGCGCATTTTTCGTATCGTTTGGAGACTTGTTTTTCCGTTGAATTCCGCTGGAAGCACGTTGGTGACATTTGAGGGCATAAATCAGACACTTCGGTCAAGGAGAAAAGAAACAACAAGGACAAACCGAGTTTTGATATCAAGGGCGAAAGTGATCGTGGTGTGGCTTTCGTGACGAGAGAAACAGTAAAGCACGAGGCTGCTCACCGGTCGCACACGCAACCGAGGGTTCTCGGAAAGCACGATGTGCACACAAGCTTACCAATGAAACAAACGAGAATGAAAAAAAGTTCTTTTTTTAATTTGAAAAGCGAACATCAAAATTAAATGTTTCTGTGAAGCAATGCCCTTGATTGTCTTCGTTTTTTCATTTTCTTTTTCCTTTTTCTTTTTAGCGACGGCACTTCTGTGCTGTGTTCTAAGCAGCTCGTGATTGGGAACCCCACGCACTATTTGAGGTCCGTAGAGGAAGCAAGAAGCAAACATGGAGAAATAAGCAAAAAAAAAAAGCAGATAAGTACTGGAATTGTTTAAGTACTGCAGCGTTAGCATACGGTAGTAAATGTTTCGGGGGGGGGGGGGGCAACAAGTGACACTGAGATGGAATTAGCTACTTGTGGCAAAAAATTTGAAGGAATTTGCCAGCGTGGCTTCACTAACAAATTAGGGCTTTCAAAAAGCATTCCCCCCTCTCCTCTAGCTCCTTCTCCTTGACGAAATAAGAGGGCGGGGGGAGGGGAACAAAAAATGGGAGAGAGGGGCTACCCATCTCTAAGGGGACCAGCGCGGTTACTTCTTGAGGGAGAGTGACGAACTGCAACTTTCGCAAGGCCGAGAAAGCGGATGGGAGCGGATGAAGGAATGAACGGACTGTCGGCCTCCTTGCTTAGCGACGCGAAAGTGGTGTAAAGATCCTAATAAAGACTTGCGGGGTTTGACGTCCCCAAACCACGATACGATTATGAGAGGTGCCGTAGGGGGGAGGCTTCGAAATTTCGACCACCTGGGATTCTTTAACCTACGCTGACATCGCACAGTGCACGGTGCTCTATCATTTCGCCGCCGTCGAAATGCTGTCGCTGCAGCCGGGATTCTACCCTGCGACCTTTGGGATAGCAGCGAAGGGCCATAGCTAGTATACCATAACGTCGGGTGGTATAAGGGCCCTGTTGAGAAGCTCGAGGTCGTGCTCGGAGAGGGTTGAGTATTCCGTTGCCGACGTGCTTTGCCGGGCTTTTCCTTGACTTTTCCCGGCTGCAGTAAAGCGAAAGGTGGCGCAGTCCTGCAGTCCGCAAAGGAGCACGGCTCAGTGTCATAAAAAAAGGAAAAAAGAAGAAGAAGAGAGAGAGAGAGAATATAGCTCCCTAGATGATTTGCTGCATATCCTTCTTGCTGCGGAATAATAAAAAAGAAGCAATAACAAAATGTTCTTATAACAACGTCTTTGTGCCCAGCATCCATCTTACGAGCCCTAAAGTAATTCACATGGCACCTGTAACACATTCACATTCAATTGGCACCTGTAACATAACCGTCACTATGTGAGCCAGTAGAATGGCACACGCAGTAGCAGCTCACGTCTGTCAAAAGAAAGCAGTAGGAGCGCACTCGCAGAAAGGAAATAAGTGCTCCACGCGGCTCCTGCGGGAAGATACGAGTCGTTAAGGAGTGTAGTGCAATGTTGCGGCATCATAGCTTCGCTCTTGGAGGCGCAGCGGCTGGTTTATTGAGTAATTTGCTATTAAATGTAAAAATGAAAAAAAAAATGTCACAATTTTTTTCACGTAGCCATTTTCCTATCTTCATAATTGCAAAACTTAAGGCAAGCAGCCGTAAACACAACAACGATCTTTGCTTTTGCTAGGCTTATCTTCGCAAGGCTCGACAATCCGTCTTCCTAGGTCTTACACTCTGTGTTTCCTTTCGGGCATCTTTGTGTCCTCGTGTTAGTTGTTTTGTTTTGTACTGAACACATCCTGTAAGAACATGTCGCGCTGAACAGTCGTACAAGGTGCATTACGGGAATTCTATTTCGTAAATTTCACTTTGCTTTAAAAATGCCCACCACTAGACATGACATTGAAAAATTGCCATCTCAGAGACGACGTCCTTATTGTAGCGTAATTTCACTGCATATTCACCAAGTAAAATATACGCAAACACGAACAGCTTATGTAACGAGGCAAGGAAACTAGTACACCTTCCTTATAGGGCGCCCCGCTTATGAGTTTAGAAAAATATAGACGCTATGCGAGATGCGAGATTTATTTTCCGCGCCATTTGAGCTCCAGAGATGGCGAGTGCGCGAGTAATTGCATAGAACGCTTATTTACTTTTTTTTTTACTGTTTACACGTCAAAGAAGTAGGGATGCAGCAATCATTCTTGCACCTTTCTTTCTTTCAGCTATATTACCTCATATAAGATGAGCCATTAAGTCATTTTCCTGCACGCTAAGCGCTGCCTAATGCATGTTGCTGAAACGCCGTAAAGCTGTACTGAGATGCACTTATTTATCAACAAGAAAAGCTGGGAAAGAAATGAAGACCCGCAAAATTTTTAAAATTTTGTTGAAGGAAGCTAATGTAGGGTAATTTAATGAGACTTAAAAACGGAGGTGGCTTTGAAGAGATGTTGCAACGGCCCTGCAACCACGCGTCCTTCAAAGGACAGGGCAAATTAATGAAAAAAAAATTTAATGTTATGACTACGTTTCAGGGAACTTGAGAATAAGGCTACCGCCTTACGGGAACGTTATTCCTGGGCGTTAGCATTAGGCGATGCTATCCTAAGTTGCTATAATAGTGCTAGTGTGTTTTTCAGAGTACGTCGGCTGACTGCAGAGCTATCTACTGCTGTCACTGTGCTTGTGCAGCTGAATTGTTGTTGTATCTATTTTTTTGTTAGTTTTGCTATACCATTTCTCCATTCTCCAGTGCATGGTAGCAAATCGAACAGGTAGGTTCGTTAAATTGCAAGTCTTTCATCGGCCAGCTGTCTTTCCTTTTCTCTTGGACATCATGGTGCTACTAAACAGTTACGTTTGTTATTACGAAGAAGCTTGCAGCCATGTGAATCTTCAGAGCTGCAAGCTCCGTCGACTTGAAACAAATGCAGAAAACATTACAAACATGCAGGGTTTTATGAATGAATGAATGAATGAATGAATGAATGAATGAATGAATGAATGAATGAATGAATGAAAATAACCTGATATTGTCCACAATAGACGCGACCGAGCTCAACGTCACCTGGCTAGGGTGAAAGAAGGGACCGGCAGAGGCAAAGCCCCACAGGACATGCTCGAAGACCGCATAACCGCCACAGTGGGCACTCCGGGCTAGGGAACCGTCCGGAGTGCATTGTGTGCAGTGCCGTAGGGTTCGTGTAAGTGCTTGTTTGTAGAAGCCTGAGAGTGACAGCATGAGCCATGCACAGCGAGTAGTGCGGCAGAGGCAGGAGTCTCAAGAAAAGGTACTGATGTTTGCATATCTCGTTGTACGAGCAGAGGGGCTCGGGTCGTCCTTGAGAGGACGCGTTACCCGGCGCGCGGTCAGTCAAACCTCGTGCAGCCGAGTGCGCCCTCTCGTTAGGGTTGAACGAGGCCCACTCAGTGGTTCCAAGGTGCTCAGAGAGCCAGGCCGAGGAGTGGTATTGGAGGTCTTTGGCTTGTTGGATGATGATTCATAGGGCCTCGAGATTCGCCATGCCAGTCCGAAAGGCCTTGATAGCTGCTTTAGAATATGAATAAATTGTGTCATCTACACTCTCCGTCAATGCAAGAGCAATGACAACCTGCTATGCAACGCTAGAACTAGAGGTGCGGACGGTAGCGCAGTTCATGACTGTGGAATTGCAGTCGACCACCACTGTGGAAAAGGTTTCTTTTGTCGTGTACGAAGCAGCATCTACAACGGATGCTCGATCCTTGTTCAATTGCAGGCACTGGCGAGTAGAGCTTTGCTTCTGCCTCTTCTTCGTCCTTCGTTGTAGGTCGGATGCATATTGCGCGGCATCCGGTGTATGAATATCTTCGATATTACGTTTATGGTGGAATGAGAAACTTAATGATTCTGAGGAGCGATGGGCGATATAAGGCGGGTGGAGCGAGGGGTTATCAATGTCTGTGTCTTAGGTTTATAATTCGCTCAATTCAGAGTCGCTGTTCTGACGTACATAGTTTATATATACGCACAAGGTGCAGCCTATGAGAAAAAGAGAAAATCCTGAGCGAAAAAGGCAAGGCAGGCCATGCTTCATTTTTTAAATGTTTCTACACACAAAAAGTTATTTTTAACACGAGATAAAAAGCACTAAAATTGCAAGAGAAAGCCAAAAGAAAGAAGAGTATTTAGCGTGTTTGCTCTTTACGCTGCAAGGAGGCGCACGTAAACAGACGAGGTCAACGTCTTGCTTAAAGACCGACCATGAAGGAGCACAGTATAAGCTAAGAAACTGAGCGTAGCTCTCAGCTTCACGTTTGTGAAATTCTTTCAGCGTTTGCCATATTTCATCGAGTGAACGGTCGCCTGCAGAAGCGACAATAAACTTTCTCAAAGAAAAAAAAAGGAAAGAAAGACAGAAAGAAAGAAAGAAACAGAAGACACATGATTGCCAATAGCAACACCAATGCTTCCTAAAACAATTCAGCGCGGCTTTACACGGCTGTGTAATGTTTTTCTTGAACAAATTGTATGTCAGTGCTTGGTGTTGCGTAATCCCTAGCTCTGCGCCTGTTCTCGGTGTGTCTGTGGAGTTGTTTAACCAGAGGGAGTTCGAGATTGGTTGGTTGCGACAACCTGATGGAGTCCAGAAAAGAACATAAGTCTAGTTCAGCTATAACTCGTACACGTGCAATGAAAGTCGAAGTTACGAACTTTACAGATGCGCTTGCACTACGTGTCTGGCCTGCGCGATCTTGATGTCCTAATGCACTGTGTACACATACTCGCGACCTGGTTTGCAGTGTCCCTATGTTTGAAGTATACTGTCGGCATAAATGCAAAGTGTATTTCAGTTCTTAAAGGCATTTTTCTGTGATGATATTTCGGCGTGGATTTGTCTTTTTTTCTTTCGTGAGATGCAAACGCTTCTGTCACTTTGAAGTTTTGGTTCGATTTCAGAGTGCTAGCGGCTTTATTGATCAGCGCACATCCTGCGAAAACTTTCGCTTTTCTCCGAGGGTATGAAATTCAGTAAAGCAAGCGAATCTGTGAGGGTGTTCTTCTTTTTAGGCGCTCACGAATTCTACTTTTGATAAGAGAATTGCACGAAGGATGTAAGTATGACTTCATGTCACGTAGTTCTTTATATGAAAACTTTGGTGTCGGTGTAGAATACAGATTATTTTTTTATATCAAAGCGATACGGCACAGAAGGTATATGTGTTAACAAGACGGAGCATGCATCTTCAAACTTGATTCGCCTTCAGAGTTGCTGTCGGCGTTATGGAATAAATAATAAAATAACTTGATTCGTCTTCTAAGTTGCTGTAGGCATTATGGAATAAATAACAAAATAGTGCTGTAAGTTGTGCCCCTAACTAGGTCAGCAATGAAGTCACCGTGCTTGGCGTGTTGATGGAACATTAAAAGTAGACGCAAATAGTTTTTAAAGTATCGGGCGTTGACGCGCGCGTTTCCAATGAAAGAAGAGTGCATTTCGACGCATCTCGACTTGATTCGCGCAATGTGTTTCGGGTTGGAACACGACCAGACACCACCATCAAGGCGAACTCAACTACACCGTGGGCGGTAGCATCTAAACCAACCGTGGATGAAGAAATAAACTAAGAAGGATCGCTGCGTCATGTAGCCATCCTTGGCAAGCAAACACTTCACGAACGCATTGTCGCGCCTTTCCTGTTCAGATGGGCCCAACACGTGACCTCTGAGATGTAGCGTATTGGTCACGTTTTTGCTCGGTGGTCGCGACACGACTAAAGCTTTGAAAAAATGTGTGCCAATACCCGCTCTCGTGGGGAGCATACCATAACGAAGCGTTGACATTGAGGAGATAATTCATCATCATCATCATCATCATCATCATCATCAGCCTGTTTAGGTCCACTGCAGGACGAAGGCCTCTCCCAACGATTTCCAATCCACCCTATCCTGAGCGAGTTGGTTCCACTTTATGCAAGGAGATAATTTCTGGGGCTTTAAGTCCCAAGATCGTATCATTATGAGAGACGCCGTAGTGGGTGGCTCCGGAAATTCGACCACCCGGTGTTCCTTAACGCGCACTGGTTCCGCACAGTGCGCGGGCCTGTAGCACGTCGCCTCCATAGAAATGTGGCTTCTATGGTCGGGATTCGATCCCGCGACCTTAGGGCCGGACATTAAGAAGGTGGGAATCGTATAACCGATCACGCAATGGCGAGGCCGGAGCGCACATGCCTGCACAGTAGATAAGTTTTGACATGGACATCACCCCTAGTGGGTCGATAATGTATTGCTTTTGCTTTAATCCGGACGCGCTACACTCCCTTCAAACTTTTTTCAGTCTGAAAAATTTTTGCTGTATTTATCAACATGTCATAGAAATCAGAAAGCTACAGCTGGACTCAAGTGGGGGAGTTGATCCCGGCCGATGCTCTGGCCAAGTGGCGTTCCGCGTATCTGGGCTATTGTACGTGTCTTCCGCGCCCAGTGGAACTTGGCCTTACTCCTCCGTTGCTCGTCCGGTCCGGCGCACCTGTCAAGATCCTATATGTGCTTCAAGATTGCAACCATGTTTGAAGTTGTCTGCGGCTTTCGAGTGTGTTGTCGCACAACGCTACGTTGCTTAGCGGAGCCAGGCCTCCTATCATTTTGTACCCTTCTTCCGTGATCTCAACGTTACGAAGGCACAGTGCTCTTGCGTAGCGCAACACCAGCAGCACACACGTCTTGATGTGTAGCAGTCGGTCAGTGATTAGCGCTAGCTCACCCGCAGTGCGGTAAGTCGTAATCATCATGCGGCATTTCTCATTCCGGCGAAGTCCGTCGCCACACGAATTAAGACGCCATATTTAACAACATCGACGTTAGCAGAACTCGCCGCTTTCTGTGCTGCGGTTGAGGTCATAATTATGGACCTTCAGTATTCACCGAATACTAGGGTCAGCATTCACCTACTACAAGGTAACTTCAGTGTCTTATACGACCATTTCGTCATGGTCGCTGATACAAGGATTCATCACCAGCGCACTCGAGCAAGGACACAATATCGCGAATCAGGGGATATCTGGTCACTTGGGGATCAAGGATCAACGGCGGTCACCTTGTCGATTAAGCCGCCCGATCTGCCTATGATGCTATGCATTGCAGAGCAATGCCGTTCCACAGGACCGACGGATCTGCAAGGCTTCGACCCCTATCACGCGACCCCACACGTGAATAGCGGAATTTGACTGAATTTACTATTGCTTGTCTTTTTAGCTTGCATCTAGGCCTTCAGATCCGTCTTCCGTCACCAATATTTTAGAGCTCAGCAGACACTTCTGTGCCGCCTGCGGCTTGATGTGGCCTTCACGAGTGCCTACTCATTTCGTATTGGAATGGCAAACAGCCCTATATGTGAGAGCCGTGGCTGTGTCGAAACGATATTCCATGTACTACGTGAGTGTCCCCGCTTCGATGTCCACAGATAGGAAGTTACCACTACCCTAGACAGACTTGACAGCCGCCCATTGTCGGAGGAACGAGTCTTGGAACACTGGCGGGATTATCGTCAGTACGGAAAGCGCGGAACGTCTTGTTGCGATTTTTAAAGGCGAGAGGTCTCAGGGGACAGACTTTAAGCAGTTTCACATTTTTTTTCCTCTTCTTCTTTTTCCTTGTCTTCTTTCTCTTACCTTTCATTAACCTCACCCCTTGTTCCCTACACAGGGTAGCCAGCCGGCCTCAGCACTGGCTAACCTCCCTGTATTTCCTCCTTTCCTCTTCCTCCCCTCTCTGTCCGCTGCGCTTCCTTATTTTTTTTTTTTAGAAAGCAGGATTTGTGATTGGTGCATTTACAGCTGCCAACCGATATTTGTAGCGTTAGTTCAGATTGTTTTACGCATACGCCGATACGTTAGATGTCCTTCTTCCCATGTTGAGGCATGTCGGACGATGACGTAGTTGCTGTGAAACGCTATTCTACGACCGCATCATACGAAACCAGTCCCATCTTCAAGAACTATTCCCCCTCGACCTTGAAGCCATGACCAAATACCTTGTGTAGGTATGCTGCTTTATATAGATAGGAAAACATTGGGGCGTTCGCCTCGCTATAGCCACTGGTAGCTCGGTAGGCTTCATTGTAACATTAGGCCCTCAATCCATAACTAAGTGGTAGAAAAAGAATAATAAATATATTATGGTGGCGTTCTTTGAATGGTGAGAAGTCAGTTAGTCGACTCTATTAAAGGAGTACTGACACGAATTTTTGACATTCTCGTATTGTTGCTGTAAGTGAAAGCACTAGCGGGGAGAACCCCCAAAAGAGTATCATGGTGCCTCGCAACGCAATGAATATATTTTTAATACGACTCCCTTAAAAGCCCACTTTAGGTTTCGATTTCGAGGGGGCGGCTTTCCTAGTGACGTGTCAACAGAGTCCAGTCGTACGTTTAAGCCACGTATAGACAGTAATTCGTGATAGCGTCGCTGCAACTCTGTCGTCTGTGGCCAGTTACACGCGGGGCAAGCAATTTCACGGTCGACAATTTCACGGTCGTCGAACGACTCTGACAGCGATTTCCGCGATTTTTAAGAGACTGTGCTCATACGTCATCGTAGTGTCCCTTGCGCTGAGGCTGACTTGCAGTGCTATACGACGAAAACTTTAAAACCAAACTAAAATATTTTGTACGTGTTTCCTGGCTTCAGTGTGCGGAGGGCGTTAGCAATACATGACTAGAAAACAAAAAATGTATATTTTGCGCCGCCGCAAAATCGTGTCAGTACTCCTTTAAGCGCGCATTTCGGGAGACTGTTGTTTGTTGTGAAACTTCTGCTCTACAATATAACTGAACTCTATTGTTTAAACACAGACATTGAAGCGAATATTTAAGAAAACAATTAGTGCTACGTTGCCATGTGACGAACAGCTCAAAATATTTGTGATGATATTTTCCCTATATTCTAGTAACTGGTGGGATTTGATGCCATTGTCCTACCTTCTCTAGGCTTCTAATTGGTTAGCACTCAAACAGCACACTGCAGCTCGTATGGCCTGCACGTTGTCTGATATGCCCTCAGGGGTGCGTTGATTAAACGACTCAGTGGGGCGCCCCCTTTTGCTCACCTGCTAAAACCAATCTTTGAATACGCAGCTTTTATTTCTTACTGAGTGCGTGCGATGATGTCCATGTTAATTTTCTGTACGTCTAGCTCGTTGCCGTTTCATTAGAAAGCGCGCAACTGATGCAGGAATATAAACGAAAGCAATCAAGAGTAAGCAGGGGAAAGCAGTATTAGACGCGGGCTTTTATGTATATTTGCGCAAATATAATAAATATTTTAGAACTTGTATATGCCAAAAATAAGCATTGCAGTCCAGGAGGCGAATTCGCTCCAAGCATTGAAGGCTTCTAAACTACGTCGTTTTCAATTTCCTTCGATTCTTCCTGCGTTGAATAATCCACGCACTCAATCTCGTACCAATTTACTTACAACGCACATTTTTAGCTTTCCTTCCGAAAAAGAAAAGAGAAAAAGGTCGGGTCTGTTGAAACGAAAGTTTCGGTGAAATCAAAGCCGATCAGGGAGTTTGATTTCATCCGAGGTCAATGGCATCAGGAGCTTTTTCTTTTGTTCTTTTTCCCGTCTAATCCGCTTCTGCAATGTTCATTGTTCTTTTTGTATATCGCTTTGCGTAGACAGGAACTCAATCTGTAATCTGAACTGTCTGGCTCCCAGAATAAGTGGCATTGTACAGCGTGTTTAATCCGATTTGCTTTTTTCTTTCATCAGAGCGCGGGCTTTAATCCGCAAATCAGATAGAATCCGTCAAGGAAAGGGGATTTCGGCGTCAGTGCTCAGTGCTGCTGTTTCGAAAACGCCGACGCAATACTGCCACTCGGAGAGAAGCCTAAGTACTACTCCACTGTTGCTTCAGGCATTCTTCGGCGCAGAAGTAGCTGTACTTGCAGGCTTACGAGAGATTTTGATCAATTTATTTCACGTCGCGTTCACGATTGTCATTACCCAGCACTGCGTAGCTGTCTGGGGTGTACATTGCCCTAGAGGCCTTCTCTCAACAGATCTTCTAAAAGGCATGAACGTTAACAAGGCTTATCGCTTGTGGCTATGTCGCAGTGTCGAAATATATATATATATATATATATATATATATATATATATATATATATATATATATATATATATATATATAGTTCGGAAAGAAAATTTCCCTGAGCCCGAATAAATATTTTCAAAGAAAGAGATTCACACGATTAACGAAAACAATATAAGTTTACTGACGTTGCGGCCGGTGGACCGGCCTTCATCAGAGTGAAAAGGTGTTGCAAAGCACCTTGCTTTTAAGGGTACAGGAAGGGGAGAGAGTGCGGCTACAAAGGCGTACGTCTGTACAGGGAATGGCTACGAAGTCTGCCTGGACAGAACACGTGATCGGCTGCGGCGAGTCGCGAAGCGACACCGTAGCCTGTCACTTAACAGCAAGGCGGCACACTTACAACCCCGAGGGATTCTACTACCTGTATGTAACGCAACTATAAAGCCACTCCACATTGTAAAAATGGTGATCACCACAGCAGGAAGGATTAATAAATAATAATAAAAAAAACACACACACACACAAAAAGCGCTGATTTATTGAAAAATAGCTGGCTAGAATCGACTAGAATATCTTGTAATGGAAAAATATAAACCATGAAGCAAGGAAAATGGAAATAAATTAACAGATATAAAAAAAAGTTCAGCAAGAAAGTAAAGTGTGAAAGAACGCATTGTAGTTGTTTTTAATGGCTTCCTCATAATAGCAATGCCCTACTCACTCGGGAAACATGTGAGTTTACCCATGTTTTCATTAATGCCCGGGGTAGCGGCTTTGAACTTATAAATGAGGTAGGACTCACGAACCTCGCAGTCGTGGTGCGTCCGAAAGCCCGATTCCAGTATAATTGCCTTCAGGTCGCTAAATAAATGGCCGGGAAGGTGCACATGCTTAGACAGGGGCAGGTTCAAGGAAGTTTTTGCTAGTGACTTGTGATTATTAAACCGTATTCGGAAAGGTGTTTCTGTCTGACCAATATATTGTTGATTGCATTTAGTGCACTCAAGCAGGTAAACGACATTAGCCGTGTCACAATTGAAGTTTCCTTTAATTTGTACAAAAAAGTTGGACGCGGTGCTAGTGCCTTTTTCTGTAGTTCTAATATAAGGGCAGACCTGGCAACGTGGCTTATTACACGGCCTGCAGCCAGTGCCCCGACGTGGATTTAAAGTTGATTTAGCTAAGATGTCGCGTAAATTTGTGTTTCGTCTGTACACGACACGAGGCGGTTCCACGAATATGCGTTTGAGGCGATCACTTTGAGTAAGAATGTTATGATGTTCTTTAAGAATAGCTGATACCTTTGGCAGTGATGCGGAGTGAGTAAGTATTAAGTTAGTCTTGTGTTCCCTGTTAGATGACTGATTTTTGAGAATTTCAGCGCGGTCAAGCATGTCGGCGCGAGTTACAGCATCGTCAATTATTTTTTCCGGGTATTTTTGTTCGAGGAGGACCTTTTTCATTTGCGCACAGTTATGATCGAAATCTTCTTTTTTTTGAACATATGCGTTTAAATCGATGTGCTTGACTGTATGGGATGCCCGTCTTACAGTGCCGCACATGACTACACATGATATATATATATATATATATATATATATATATATATATATATATATATATTCTATCAGACGAGTAGTACATGAACGGCACATAGCATAGCACGCACACACAGGCACGCAATCACGCACGCTTCTGTAAGTCACACACCTGCGGTAGACGAGTGGATCTCAGTAAATGCACAAAATGCACTCTTAACTTCGAAGGATAAGGGGAGACGAGGTGTGATTAATGAAAAAGGTCCATGTGTTTCTCCGCTGCTGGAAATATGCAAGTTAAAAAGTGCTGTGGCGTGATTAAGAACGCAAGTAAGTCGTTAATTTCTTCAGAAAACAATGGAAGTAACCAACATGCGATCGAAATCCTTTAGTCCCTGTCGTAAAATACCTCCTTAGTTTTTTTTAAAAAATAATATGCATGCAGTACTAAGTATGTACAGGAGTGCACAGCTTAGGCGTTGCTGACGTTGTGCGACTTGATATCCTTTTTTGTATGGTGTAGAAATGTAGGTAATTGCTGTTTTCATGGGAGGTTGCGTCCGTTACTGCACCAGGGTGGCCATTGTTGCTCCGATGAGGGAGTGCGTTACCGGCCACGGTCGCCGGGATCGCGCCACACATTAAGCCTCAATTCTGCAATTCCATCAACACGCGGATATCTTTTAACACGCAAGTGTTTTATGCTGGGGTCCACAACAAAACCAGTGACGTACTTCCGTAATGGAAGCGGATATCTGAAGAAATGAACATGCACTTACAATGAAAAAGTTCCAGCCAGTCGGACTCAAACCCACCTTCAACCGGGATTTCACGAGAGGAGTTTGAAGCTCTAGCGAGACACCACCGCAACAGTGCTCATATAGGGAACAGATGGGGCTGATGTGTTCAGTACAGCGGTTTGAAAGATTGATTTAATTGTCATCCGGTTAAAGTACAGTGAACTATAGTGTTTAACAAGCAAAATTACTTTTAAATTAAAATCGCTTCCCTTATACGGCACTATCTAGGAACGACAGATAGAGCGAAGAAGATTGTCATGCTAATTCACGCCGGCAGTCGGCTCTTCGGTAGTCTTCGCGCCTCGGCCGCCGAGGAAGTTAGTGGCGTAGCGGCGTCGTGACGGTGCGTTCCTCGGGCGAAGTACGACCGCGGCCGTCGAAAATTTGTCTTGCGTGGCCAGGTGCGTTGAGTTGCGACGCGCAATGCCACAGGAACGCAAGGACGGCCGTAGACAAGCAAATGATTGGCCTTTCGTTGCAGTGCGCTATGTTTTCACGAAACGATTTGCTGACAACCCATTCGGTTTCGCTTGCAAGGCGACACCGTTTACGGACGCTCCTTGTTGATGGCAGGTTGGCAGGTCTGCGCAGGGCTGTCGCGCGTGCATTTCAGTGTTTCCGGAGCAATGTGAGTCGTTCGAGAGCTTTCCCTCGTGCACAACTGTCGAGGATCACTGTGCCGTGTCGAGGTGCCGCTGATGTCTACATGTAACTTGTTCACGTGTTCACAGTACCCAAGACATCTCCCGCTCATCGATTCGCCAGGTTACTTGTCTCTTATGCAGTCTAGAACGTCCCGAAGACAGGTTTCACTTTCGAGTTATGCCGATTCCTATGACAGAGGGATCAACCACATTTTTTAGTAAGATTAAGAAGAAAAAGACGTGGGCGGGACATGTAATGGGAACGCAAGACAACAGTTGGTCATCAAGGGTAGAGAATGGGTCCCTGGAGAAGGCAAGCGCGGCTGGGGGGTGGCAGAAAGCTAGGTGGGCAAATGAGAGCAAGAAGTTCGCGGGATAGCGTGGTCGCAGTCAGCACAGGACAGGCATAACCAGAGATCTATGGGAGAGGCTATTGCCCTGCCAGTGGGCGTAAACAGGCTGCTGGTGCTGATGATGATGATGAAAAATATAGCGTGAAGAGCAACAAAGTACAAAACCACACGAAAGCTTCTGCATTAAACAGATTAGTGTTTGTCATGGTGATGCATATAAACAAGATTGTTGCGAGAACACGTGATAAACAAGAATGATGGAGAAAACATCAGCCAAAAGTAGGCAGAACATTCCCGCATCAGTACTCTAAATGTTACGCGCAACACCATTCGGCGGTTTTAATTAGCGAGAGAACGTCTCGTATTTGTGTATCCGGTCGGGCTTTTCAATATCCAGTCGCTCGCAATTTGTTCCCTCTTGCTGACGCCATTCTCTCGGGATATTGAAGATAAAAAGAAGAAAAATATAATTAAGGCCACGACAGGGATCTTGCAAGCAATGGCGTTCTGAGGTGAAACAGCAAATGTGTTGTGTCTCACTCTTGCCGATGGAATTCGCGGTGAAATGAAATTGTCACCGTTAAGGAATTTCCGCCTTTCAATAACCACACTCGGTATACCCTGAACCAAAGCGGAAAAGTCCGGGTGAAGTTCCCACTGTGAAACGCAATTATGTGTTTCACCGGCGTTGTTCCCTTGGCTCCCATACTGCGCGGTTTTCTGTTTGTACGTGTTCGATAGCGGCAAAAATTCCACAGGCAGAAATTTACGACCTGTCTGTACTAGGGGCTGTTTCAAACGAGTGCTGGCGAGGCGAGGGCAAGAATAGTTCTTTCATGCAGCACACATAGTTTTAATCTTCTCGCATACTTATTATTATGGAAACGAGGGAACTAATCTTGCCTTCTTTGCCTTTCGCTATATTTCAATGTTGGAAAGTGCGTGCAAAATTTTCGAATGCAGGTTCGATGTTTGTATACACTTCGATCAGCAGTTCAAATCTGCCAAAAGGAGCGTGTAGTTCTTAGAGTTAAAGAGAATGTTTCAGTTGTGAACTATAACAGAGAGAGAGAGAGAGAGAGAGAGAGAGAGAGAGAGAGAGAGAGAGAGAAGTTAAGAGCAAAGTGAGGGAAGTTATGGTTTGCCACCCTGCACTGGGGAGGGGAGATGGGTGATCCTATTTGCAACGAGCAGTCACCAGGAGGGAGACATTTTTAACTTACCTACATTACGGGCCTCAAATATGTATATATCTAGGAAACATGTAATGGTGCAAAGGGAGGCAGATCAGCTACAAGATAAAAATCCAGTTTGCTACCCTGCACTGGGGAAGGAGCAAGAAGACACAAAAGGTAAGAATGAAATAGAAAGGGGGAGATGAACGTAAAAGAAACATTTCTTTTTTTTTTCAAATCCAGCGGCAATGCAGCTCCATTGAAGTGAAACCTGAGGAGGCGCGAAGCATGCAGTGATACACCGCTCATTCGCCGCTAACGGCCAATGAGAAGCAGGAGGCTGGATTTCTTTCAACTATGTACTTATCTACATTTATTATACAGTCAGCCATCGCGTAGCTCGCGCCAGTTTATGTATTCTTTTGTTTGACCTTAGTTTGACCGCTAGCTTTACCGTGACGACGATGACGACAGGAGACGCGGAAAGCCCCTAGCTCACACCTAAATCTATCATGGTTATCATCATCATCATAATCACTCTTGGACCCCAAGAGTGCACGCACACTTCTATGCACTGCCCAATAGACGAGGCAACCCCAACTTTGCCCCGCGACAGCAGCGCCGAATGCTCCGCTGGCGGAGCGATCCAAGTTTCCGAGGTCGTGGAGGGTGCCGGCGGGCACGTGTGTTACGTGTGACGCGCGAATCGCACGTGGTGTTTAGCGTGGCCTCTTCAT
This sequence comes from Hyalomma asiaticum, assembly GCA_013339685.2. Classification (NCBI taxonomy): domain Eukaryota; kingdom Metazoa; phylum Arthropoda; class Arachnida; order Ixodida; family Ixodidae; genus Hyalomma; species Hyalomma asiaticum. The sequence continues at coordinate 33,035,818 of CM023485.1, forward strand.
CCAGGATGCATGGTGCGCTCGATTCTTATGTAACGCAGGGAGGAATACTTAAAAACATGTAATGGTCTTCTAAACTCCACATTGAAGGGAAATTTGCAGACATGAAAAACGCCGAGCTGTACGCCTAGCCGAATTGTAATTCTTTTTCGCACATCTTCATTTTGATTATTGTTTATGGTAGGTCGAGTGTCAGTTACGTGCAGAACGATAAAGCAGTCGGCTTCTCAAATGAATATGGTCGAGCGCATACAATACCGTCCGAAACGAGCGCTCTGGAGAAGGTGCTGGTGTAAACAATTAGGACTGTGCGCACGTCGAGGAATTCTCGGAAGATTGGTTGAGATTGCGCATTTTTCAAAAGCAAATGACGACAACTTCATTAGTAGTCTGAGAATTCTGCCTGCAGTCTGTGAACGTTTCAGGCGGCCACGCAAATGTATAGTTGTTTATATATGAAAACAGTGACTGCGCTGTCACAGCACCATTAACACCATGATTTATGTTTGTCGTAAGCCTCTGGAAGTCGTTCCATCAGAAAACTATATATTTTAACGTATGTACGTTGCGCATCTGTCAAGTTATACCAAATACCGTAGACGGAAAACCGACAGGTCGACCTGCTTAGCGTTCCTTTTTTTTCTTTTACAGCACGTAACAACGTTATAATCGCAGAACGAAAATTTAAGTGATCAATTCCGTTTACAAACTGACTACTTTGTGCAAATCCACTGCGGTCTGTTGATTCTGTTGTCACTGTAGAAACATTGTAATCAGTTGCTATAGATGCTGCTAGTTACGGGTTTCATACAGATGATATAAAGCACACCCATGTTCATTTCTAACCATTTTAAGCGCTATCGCTAAGGTTGCTTTGAAGCTAAATCACAAACAACTAAACAGCAGTCGCGCGCATATGTGCGTTTTTCACATATCTGTAGCGCGAGATGTAGAGGTACTGTACCGGCGTCGCCACCAAACTCAGGCTGGCACCACTCTATATGCCGCCTGTTTCAGTAACCAACGCTCACTTCACTCTGGCACGCACGCACGTCGCTAGGCATAGTGACATTGTGTCACGTTTATTAGGGATATGCATACTTTTAGAGGTTGCATAAGGTGTCGCCGTTGATGTACGGCACAAACTTGGCGTCATTTTACTCAACGCTTATTGCAGGGGACGGCAACGATGCAGATAAGTTCCCAAGGGTTTATTATCTCGCCGTTGTGGGCATTACACCCGCCAAATGATCATCAAGGTACTATTTAAAAACAGGATGGAACCACTGCGTGCAGTTGAATACAGCGCGACGCCAGCGGCGTGCACGGTAAGCTCGCGCGCAGCGCTGGCGAGAGGCCACTCTAACACGAGCGGCGCGAGTAACAAGGCAGCGCGCGCGAGCGACTTCAAAGAGTGCGGGCGGATCGTGAGGAAACGAACAACGACGAAAAGAGAGCGAAACAGCACGCGCGCGACCACATTGCGCCTGAACAACGAGGCAAGCGCGCGCACCTCCACATACGCAAAAGGGCGGCGGAGTGTATAGTACACGACCGCATAGCGATATTTTGGAAAATAGAGGTCGCTTTTGCAAGGCGAAGCAGCGCCGCCTGGCCGAGGTTTTCTTGTCCATGTGCGGCGTTCGCACGCGCGCTTCTTCTCTTGTCTTACCATGATGACGACGACAGGCGGCGTCTATAGCCCTAGCTCATAGGTGCTTCGCAACTAAAACACGCACTTATACGGGAGTGTCACAGTTCCGCATGGCCAGTTGCTCGTAGAAAACTTGCAAGGGGGAGGTCCCCTTGCAGCCTAGAGCTTTGGGAACGCCTTCTGTATATTATTTCTGCTATGTATTATCTTTTTCGAATCAATAAAATCATTTCTTCTTCTTCTTCTTCTTCTTCCTGATGCGATAGCTCGAACGGGTTCCGGCAGTCCAAGATTGATTGCTTGGAAAGCGGTTGGTCGTCGATGCGTGGTAACACTGCTGAGAGGGACGGTCACTGGGATTTAGCGCGGAGGACGACAGAGAACGTGTTCGACGGTTTCCTCGCTGCCGCAGTAGTCACAGGTAGCATTGTACGCTATTCCGATGCGGCAAGCCAGGATAACTGTAAATGGCACTGCAAGCCACAGGCAGAAGTAAAGAGTTGTCACCGATCGGGCCGGCCCACATGGAATTTGAGCCTACACAGCACAAGAATTGAAGTCGCTGGGACGGTGGCGAAATGCAGCACTAGCTCCATGGATAACTTCATCTTTATTCGCGAACACCGCCCATATATATGCTCATTATGCATGATTGGTGAACGTAATCTCCTCCGCGCACGAGCCATGATACGTAGTCAACTCATCCCAAAGGAGTCCCCTAAGTGCATCATTAGTGTCTTTTTCTGTTTTTTACAAGATGAGGGGGTGCAAGGGTGCCACGCTGATGCATTTATCACTTTTACTTTTGATATAAAATATACCTTTATACTTCGTATCGTCGCCCATACTCTCGAGCAACTGTTGCACAGCGCATAACTTACGAAGACGATCTTCGCACCAAGCGCTTGTTCAGCTCTTGTCCTGTGTGTCTTCGCATTAAGGTGGCAGGCTATTTTCGTTATACCGTGAGACAGTATGTGTGTGCACGGCATAGCCTAAATCAAGGGTTTGACATTACTTGTGCCATCGCCGCATAATTTCTGAGCATTTTATCCCTTCTTCAGCAGGACATACGCTAGCGAATATGGAAGGCGAGTACTCCGCTTTTGGTGCCTGCAGATTGTGCGAGCAGACCAAAGGAAGGATAGGCACAAAGCACATGCACCTAATGACAGCGCAAAAAGTTACTTACTGATGCCACAACAGAAGCTCAGGGGAAGGTGGAGGCTTGAATTGATGAACAGATGGTAACCGCGACACGGTGGTCGAGTGGCTATGGCACTCGGCTGCTGACCCGAAGATCCCGCGATTGAATCCCGGCCGCGTCGGCAGCTGCCTTTCGACGGAGGCGAAATGTCGATGCCCGTGTATTGTGCAATGTCAGTGGAAGTTAAAGAACCCCAGGTGATCGAAATTTCGGGAGGCCTCCACTACGACGTATTTCATAATCATGTAGTTATACCTCACAAATCAATCAAATCAATGAAGAGATCGTCTAAGACGAGCCAACGTTTGGACAAGTGGACTTGTCGCCATGAAGTCCACTTCTCGAAACGTTGGCTCTAGCGACATTTCCTGCTACTAGCTTTAACCATCCAGTATATTCGTTGAATTTCGAGCGGGTGCCATATTCAGGTTTGACAGGACATCTTTGATGGCATCTGCGAAGGTGTGCTGCTTTGACCTAGCTTGATGGTATGGTCCGGGCGTTTCAGTGGCTGCAGTAGAAGGCGTAATCATGTGCAAACACCCATTTTGAGAAAACGCTAGTTATTTAGACAGTATTTTCAATTTATTTACTTTGGAGGATGGTCATACATTTGGAAGAGAAAGCAAACACACACGCTCACGAGCAGGCAGAGAGAGATCCAATAAAGTTTAAAGAGCAAAGTAGTAGACGGCTGTAGGTGACTTAAAATTTGTAGAGGCGATGGAAGCCATCGAAGTGTGGTACAGGAGGCAGAAAGCAAGAGTTTAAGCCTGTGGGCTTGTGCTTCGAAGAAGGCGTATCGGGGGTGAACTAGGTAGTATAAAGAAGCGCAAGCATCAGCCTTCACGCAGCTAATTGTTGACGTCAGACACACACAATTCGCGAGTTGTGGAAAAAATACGGTGTTGAACAAGTACTGTTAATCTGGGAAAAAAAATACGCTGTTTACCTTTCGTTTCCTGTCACCTGGCGCAGACAGTATTTTCCTTCCGGCTGAGCAGGATTTGTGGAGTTTTCGCACCTGTCACTCAAACTGAAGTGACAAGCAATTACCGGGATAAACCCTGTTAAAAAATGATCCTTTTCAGTTACCGACTTGAAACTTTATATATTTGGAATTCTTTGACAGGAAACACATCAGTGCGCTCTGTGAGCAGGTAATGTCCTCATTATTTCGTCTTTCTTCTTTAGCGTTAAAAAAAAACAAATTTGAAGCATCTTCCGGAAATATTGGTGTCCCATCGATGACATTGCGTTCACTGTGTTCAATAATAGCGAACTTTCTCAACAATTTGGCTGGGTGCGCTCCAAAGCGGTAAATATAACTAGAAGAGATACAAGTACTTACCGATTCAACAGACGCGGCGCCGTATTTCGCTTCGAGTTCGTACACCTTCATGTAGGCTTTCTTTAATTTTAACGAAGGCCTAAATGGAGCATTAGCATAAAACGAATAGCTTTATGATTTGAGGCACGTTCGCAATAAAAAAAGTAAAACAAGGAGACCGCACGCGAGCAAAGCAAGCTGTGCTTATTGCATCAATTTGTACCGTACTTACCTTCAAGAACCCTCGACTGTAACACTATAAAAATACATAAGTAATATAATTCAAGAAAAGCAGAGTAAGATGACTCAGTGGTATTAATTATGCGGGCGGCAAGACCGGGCAGCTCATTTTCGCTTTGCTACGCTGCAGCGGAATGACGACCAGTTTGAAAAGTGTTATGCGCATATTTATGCACGTGCGTATCTTAAAGATGAGCCTTTCCTGTCGCAAGATCCATGCGACGCAACGAGCCAAAGAAGGCAGAATACCGTGCTGTCACGGCGCTCAGGTCTTGCGCAAGAGCACACTCCACGCCTGAGGCTCTGCAGCCATTTCATCACCGTCGTAATTGAATGACGCCGAGTGAGGCACGTGCGATATGGAGAGAACCTATCCACGTGCCGCCAGCCATTTCGTTGAGCTTCCATCATATGCACAACAGCAGCATGCGCAACGTGCTTAGCGTCGAGGCGCCTGCTGGTCTAGCGTCATTCAATTTCGCCGTTTTGCAATAGCGTGCACGTAAGCGGCAGTTGGAAACAAAGCAGTGTTTTTGTCACGTTTAAAATCCTCCCTTAAAGCTACACAAGTATGCGCTTATTAAGCTGCTGATGTTTTGAACTCACTGTAGAAAATTGGAAGCCACTATTAACCCACAAGAGAAGTTCATTCAGTTCCTGCGCAATTTTGAACCTTTTTTACTCTAACACGTTGCAGGGACGTTCAAGTAAAATTTTGCAAGGCGTCGCTTAGCGATTAGTTGACGCAAGTACTTTGTCACGGGTGAGCCGACGGCTGCCTTGGACGTTTAAAATGTGGAGCTTGCTCATATTCTCGCTATTGGGTTTCAGCATGCAGTAGAGAATGCTGCACGCAATCAAAGACTCGACCAGCATTGTTCCTAGTTCACACTTAGCTCGCTGAACGTGAAAGGGTCACATCATGCAGCTCTCGAGAAAATTGCTCTTCGTCTAGTCTATTTGGATGATAGCTTTATTTAAGATACTTGCACCCTCGCGAGGGATCGTATAAGGCACTTCATACAAGCGAGTACAAAGTAACGTAGTAGAATCACGTATAAGTGTCGCAAAAGATGCTGGGAATGAAAAAGGCTATCAAGCACAACAGTCGCAATGGTAGGATACGTGACAAGACATTAAAGTTATTGATACATTTCGATATCGATAATGTAAGAGTACTCGTAGATTTTAGTATAAGAAAGCATCGTTAGTTGCTGGGATTGTTCCGTCGTTTTGGCAATAGCAAAACACTGCGCGTGACTGCTGTGCGTTGGGTTGAGAAATGAACCCGCCGCCGTCAGGAAAGGCGCGCGAGCACACACACACACACACACACACACACACACACACACACACACACACACACACACACACACACACACACACACACACACACACACACACACACACACGCACACACACACACAAAATTTCGTTCACGACCATGCGCAGTCGAAGCAAACTACTGACATTGAGTGTAGCCGAAGGCGATAAAGTTGATCCGTAGCGTCTTGGGTAGGCCTTGTCCTTGGCTTAGGTCTTGTAGGTTCATCTCTGCGGAAATTTCACAGTGAATTATGGTAAATAATTGTCCTTCCATCGTCATCCTGGCTCTTGCAGTTTTTCGTTTCGTTTGACGAAAACTGGCATATCGGCTTCCCCAACGGGCGCCTAATAGGTAAACATGTCCGTCGGAACGCGGAGTGCTGGTAGGAAGACGGCTACTTTGTAAATATTAATTCTTATTCCTAGCTGAGCCTCTGTGACCATAGCATCGAGAGCATGTAAACAAAACAGTCTAGTAACAGTACTTTGATCGTGACCGGTTATTTATCCTGTTCTCTCTACGAACACTGACGTAATTTAAACGTTTCGCTGTCCAAAGAAGCGTCATCGCATCATATTTTAGCGCTTCCCGTTCAGTGGTTGGCAAACAAGAAAAGTGAGATGGCCACGTAAAGCGAGCTGCCTTCCTGTCGTAGGCGCGGCGAAGTCATTAAAATTTTACTACCCATCCGGAGTAGTCACTTTTAAGACTTTGTGAGATTAAAGAACGGTGCTGAAAAGCATCTTCTTTCTTGTTTTCTTCGTTTTTCTGTTTCTTCACGGAGTGTGCTACACTTGTTTCGTCCTGAATAATAAATTCTCAATCTACTCTTTGGTTTCAAAGCTGTGTGATCGAGAAACGCAAGATCGCTACTGAACAGTGAACCATTTCACGTCAACGATACCAGCAACAAAAACGGCGTTTGATGGCAACCTAAACAGTACCGCTAGAAGGGTTCGGAGGAGCGAGTCCACAGGAAGTGACACGCAGGAGACACCGGATCTCACGGACACGTAATATTGGGGTCCATGAAGTCACGTATGAATGAGCGAACAATGAAAGTCGGCAGACAGCGCAGGTGTTTCAGGAGCTTGCCTGTCGTGCTGCCACTGTCCTGCTTCGTTAAAGGCGCTACCGCTTGATGACTATCTAGGACAAGCAGAACAAGCGACGTTCCATTCTTTCAGTGACACGAAAGCATGAGACCTTAAGCGATGTAAAAAAAATATCATGGCGAACAAAGCATTGCGAGAGGTATTACGGTGATTTCCTTCGGGAGATGGCTGAAGAATGACGCTCAGAGAAGGAGTACGCACCGCTCAACGAGGACTAAAGGATACTGCCATGTTGTACTGACATATCTCGAAGTCATCCAGATGTTAATATTACAAGTATTACTCAGAGCTTTCAACTATAACGAACACCGCGCAAAGCAGAGCTTGAACAGTGTGTGCGAAGAGCTTGGGTATCGTCGAAATTCAGTGGCAGGTCAAAGGTAAATAAAATAGAATATGGGGCCCCTGCTGCGCCGTTGACAAGCTATATAGTTAACGGTCTCTATAAAACGGGCAAATTGGGTTCTGTCTAATTATCTTTTAGTTACCATGCTTCTCTTGCCACGTCAAAAATTTTCTCCCTGCTCCTCCCCCCCCTCCCCGTCTCTTCCACATACACACTCTCTCTCACTCTCCTTTGGCTTTGAGCTTTAAAGAGTAGAGAGGTTCGAAGCTGCCATCTACAGTCAAGAGCAAAATTTTGTCGACAGCTGCCGTAAATCATCCTTTTTCTTCGCAGCCCGAGTACGTTTGTTGAAGTCGAGTGGATCATCCCGAGTGTGCATGTCCGGAGCATGTAAGTTAATGTAGCAATTCTACGTTGTGTAGTTCTGCTAAATGGAATTTGAGATTTTTGCCAGTGATATGGTATCCATACTTTTCCTCCTTAATGTGCGTTCTCCACAGTGCTTTCATTCATGTTCGCCACGACGATTAAGACCTAGCAATAATAATGTAAATGGTGGCATCAGCGATACGGGGTTACTTATTTATTCAAATTACCTTGCAGGTCCATTCAAGGGCATTGAGAAAGGGGGGGGGGCAACAGTATCATCATCGCAGAGAATGTACAAGCGCGAAAAAAGCCCCTTGAGTGTAGTTACAAAGAAAAGAAAAGAAGCATCGTTATACAATATTAAGAACGAATATAACAAAATTATCGCGAAATACTTCGTGATTACGGAGGGGGGCGGTGTGAACCGGAAGACCGTCCTGATGTCCAATAATGGATCTAGACAGCGATTACGAGTGAAGTGCCTGGAATGGGAGATGAGATGGCATTTACTTGACATCGTTAAATATATTGAGTGAAATACAACTTGTCATATCTTTTTTCAAACAGCGAAGCTGTTTTAACGAGCGGTAATTTTATGCTCCGTATCATAAGTCAGCAGCGACGTAGCTATGGCAAGCAACGACGCCACAGCTGCTGAAACACCTGGCGTTGGTGTGCCTCGTAACTGTGACGTCATGAGGAAGAAGGAGAAGATGATTGTGATGATGACGAACAAGAAGGAGATGACGATGATCAAGAACGAGACCCTATTCAACAAAGGGCCGATCAGCTTCGCTGCTTTGCTTTCATTGCGCTACTCCGCACTCCATCAGGACTCCCTCGACATGAGGCCTCGCTTCTTTGTCGACTTTGGCTGGGAGTTGCCTTCACAAAGGCATACTCCGCATTAATTGGAGCGCTCGACAGTGCAACATGCGAGATGTGCGGCACCGACAAAACCCTGGACCATTTGCCGCACTGGACCACTGTCCGCTATTCGTCGCGGAAAGGAAAACACTTGCTGAGACGCTACGCCAACTTGACGATCGGCCACTTTCCGTACAGATGCTACTCGAACACCGCCCTCATCGCTCGTCGGCCCACAAGGCACTAAAAGCACTTTTGCGCTTTTTGAAGATGACTGGTTTGCGCGAACGCCTTGACAGTTGGACTTGTCCTACAACTTCTTTTTCATTATTCCCCTTCTTCTTCTCTCTCCCATCTTTCTATTCCCCTTTCCGATTTCACCAGTGTAGGGTAGCCAACCGGACGCCTTTCTGGTTAACCTCCTTGCCTTTATGCTTTCCCCTTCCTTCCTTCCTTCCTTCCTTCCTTCCTTCCTTCCTTCCTTCCTTCCCTTCCTTCCTTCCTCCCTTCCTTCATTGCGCCACTAGTGAAATCTGCGCTAAATTTTTAATCAATCACGCTAAGCCGGCGTAAAGGTTGGGAGATATTCACCCATATGACATCTACTCCAACAACGTAATCAAAATACTTCGGAAATTGAAACGCTGACTGTGTACGCGCATATTCGGTCAATCATGAATGTTAATAACTTTACTTTGCTTCTGAAGCTTAAGCAAAAAAAAAAAAAAAAACCCGTACAGAACACGCAAAATCGGTAGACTGTATGTAGAGCTTTGGCGCGCTAATCTTTTGCTCTATTCATTGAAATCAGCATCCGAGTGCCATAGCCACTAGATCACTTGTCGAAACGTTGGCTCCTGCGACATTCCCTGTTCTAAATCGTATCTTGCGACCTGTTCATCGATTCAAGCCTCCATCTTCACCTGAGCTTCTCTTCTAGTTTGGATTTCAACCCTCGCTGAGTATTATGAGGAATGCGGGTGAATGATTGATTGATCTTTGGGGTTTTAGGTCCCAAAACCAGCTGTGATTGTGAGAGACGCCGTAGTGGAGGGCTCCGGAAATTTTGCCCACCTGGGATTCTTTAACGTGCACTGACATCGCACAGTACACGGTCCCCAACATTTCGCCTCCATCGAAATGCAGCCGCCGGGATAAAATACAGGCACTAACAGCGAGTACGAGGGCAAAAGGTTGAACGGAAAGGCACTCATTACTTTACACAGATTACCTGTGGGGAACCATGTGCGGATAACTTCCAGAGTTACGGCTTACTTGCTCGCTTTCCAAGTTGCATGCTCTTTCACGTAAATTTAATTAAGCTACCCGAAGGTGAGCGTTCGCCACAGCGCGTTGCCGCCAACGTGCTTTAAACCACACTCACCTAAAGCACGCTTTGATGGAATGCCCGCCGCGTCAGCGAAGCTACATAGTGGTTCCAGCGGGATTTCTCAACTAGTTATTGCAGCGTCCGTGGCTCCCGCATTTGATCCACTACATTAAGCGGCGCTGCCTGTAACGAGGCCGCTATCACTTGCACCGTGCTGCACTTATAGGCGTTACCGAGGAAGGGGGAAAAAAAGAGAAGCACGGGCTCTGACCACTCAAGTATGGATTAGGCATTCAAGCCTACGACGTAGGGACTAAGAGCCTGCGAACGTCCGTTTGCCCTTGGGGTTACCCCAAAGTGCACAGCTCCATGGTTCTGCTCGATACTTACGTAATACCTAAGGCCTACGAGCTTATAGTGATCTGTCGCGGTAACGTTAAGATAAGGTAGCTATGGGATAGCTAAGATCGTTAACGTTTCTCAAGAGCTTAATGTACCGTCTATGGCACAGAATCCGCAACAAAAATGTTTGCGACGTACGTCGCTTGTCTAACTTCACGCCGTTGAGGTGCCAACGTCGAAATCTTTGGCCGTGTTATCGGACTTAGCCGACAGTTTTATGCACGCTCTCGCTGGATGTGAGATTAGGGTAGCTGGTGTCTCTAGCGAGTTGCGGTCGTTCACCCAACATGCTAATAAATGGATCGCCTAAGCACAAGCCGTTGGTAAGACGTCCTCTTGAGAATGGATGGCACACGCTAGCGTCTAACGTGCTTCCCAGAGTGGCGCTTCTCATTATTATCAGATGATTCTATTCGACACATCTCTTCAGCGTTAAGTTTCTTAACTTGATTTCGTTCACTAGGTTGCTGAACTATCGGCAATGGCTGTATCTAAAGATATTTCTTTAATGCGTGCGTGAAATAATCTTACTGGCGTTGAAAAGGGTTACGTAATCTGCAGACATCGGTGTAACACAGTTTAAGATGGCTTGACTGTTACGTCATCAGTGCGCCACCACGATGGTCTAGTGGCTATGGCACTAGGCTGCTGATCCGAGGGTCGCGGGATCGAATCCCGACCGCGGCAGCTGCATTTCGATGGAGGCGAAATGTTGAGGCCAATGTACTTGCTGTGCAATGTCAGTGCGCGTTCAAGAACCTCAAATGGTCCAAATTTCCGCAGCCCTGCCACTACGGGGTCTCTCATAATCAAGCCGTGGTTTAGGGACGTAGTTGTGTCATCAGTGGTTAACACTGTGTGTGCGTGAGTGCGTGCGCGCGCACGCACAGGAGAGGGGGGAGGTGGCGTGTAGGAGGGAGAGCGAGTGAATGGAAGGAAAGAGGTGACGAATATGGGACGGACAGAACGGTTGGTGGATTCACAGTTTAATATTGGGATTACCGAACCTAAGGTACCCCAAGGAACCCAATTTTACGTGACGTGTATTTTCCGAGCTCCCACACAAATTTCAGTTCTTAACAATTTTATTTTTGACATCTCCTTAGGATACGTGTATACCGTAGAGACAAAATAAATGACGTATCGCACAATTCTACAGAACTTGAAACTCGAATCTGCATGTTGCAGCCGTATGGCAGTAGTATTGATCATAGTGAGCTGCTTTTCTTGCTCGCGAAAGTAAGAACGTTTACGTAAGCTTGGCAAGGTTTGAAGCGAAGTAAAAAAAAAAAAAAAAGAGGCACTCGTGTGCCACAATTGAGCACTACAAGAAATGTGATTATTTCCATGTTCTCAATGCAAAAAAGAAAAAAAAATTTTCTTGGCAAGTTCACGTTATCTCAGACAATGAATTTCTTTTGTGAGCTGTCTCCCTGTGTTCCTTATATGTGTAAAGCAGCTAAACATGCGTGGGACTTCGGCTTAGGAAAAGAATTGCTCAAGAAATGCCATTTTCTTCGCAGTTCATTGACTCCTGGTTTTGATTACCGTTTCCCATTGTGAGTTTTACCAAACGTCTTACTATTTCTTATTTTTAAGCAAGGTTCAGCCCACCAGTAATCGAACACGAACGAACGGCACATATGGCGCCAATCATCAGTTTACTAAGAACTATTGGTAACCTGCACTGTGGCCCGTTGATATTCGTGATATCTCCTTATCACACATATCTTTACATTGGTTTCACGCAGTGGTACCTTTCGGAATTAGCTCTCCACAAAAGTTGAGCATTTTGTTCTCGCCTTGCTGGAAGAAGTAGTTTTTTTGTATTCTGCACGATGGCTATGTTGGGTATCAATGCATCTATACTAACGATCCCACAACTCCACTGTGTTCGTCGGGAGGAGTCGTCCGGCCGAGAGCTACCGCCGTGAGTTTCAAGACAGATCATCCAACAACATCGACGACTGCGGAATGAGCTGTTCTGCGCACCGCGCTTTGCGCAGTGATTCACAGCAAAACTTCGTCAGTGGGCGATGTAAGTGGGCGACTCATAAGAAGCCCTAGAATATTTGCGATCAGCCCTGCGAAGGGCTTCGTACGGGCAGCTGGCATCCGAAGTTACATATCTCGTTCGTAATTCATACAGAAAGGACGCCACGTGTTATTTAAGTGACTGCCAGGTAAGTGCGGCGTCACAGTGAACGAACGCACCGGTAATACTGTTCGGTCATTTCATTTTGGCGACGCCAATATCAAGGTCTTATTCTGCTAGCAGACCGAGTGCACGCTCTGGGCAGCCCACTCTCCGTATGGGACACCCAATGGAATCTGCAAAACTACTAGAACAATACCGTGCACTTTTTGTGTGCCATCTGGACTCTGTTGGAGAGATGCCACACTATTTTGTTGGTTGTGGCTATCAGTGACTTTCATAAAGTCGCTTTCATGAATGTCGTTTTCAGAAGTCCTTGAGCGCAGAACACGTTTCCGAATTATTTTAACAACTCACCTGCACAAAGAGCTAGACTAATAGGCACCTCACATGAAGCCCCACCGCGACTAACAGTGACGTTGTATGCGTGTACCCCGCCTCTCTCTCTCTCTCTCTCTCTCCCTCTCACTGTACACCATTAACTTTCCATTTCCATCAGTTCTTTCCTCATTATATAGGGCATTGCACCAGTCACCTGAACTAGTTAATTTCATTTCCTTCTCCTCGCTCCTGTTGCCTCCCTCCCTTCCTTCCTACCGCCGCCGACCGCATGCGGTGAGCGTTGACGCAAAGTTCGTGTAACTTCTCGAGATGGCGCAACGGTAAATATGCGAAAGGCGACGCAGCGGGAGAGCGGAGAAATTTTCTATTATAGCTTTTTTTTTTTTTGCTGCCTTCTGCCCCACACCACTTGAGTATTTGTGTGGTTAACAGGTCACGGGTGGAGACTGATATGGCCATATGTCTTCGTTGAAGTTGGCAACTTTCGGGACGTTGCAGACGTATGCACCTACATGCGTGCGCGTACGCCCTTGGTCATGTTGATCGATGAGCTTCGTGTCCCGATGCGACGCGACGTTAACGAGAGATTGCGTTAGTATGAGTTTAATAGCAGCTAACTTAAACAACGCACTGGCGTGACGCTGAAATATTCACTTGCTTCGCAGTTTGTTTGCTTTAACATTACATCAGAGAGGCAGAATGGTGGCCTTTCTATAGCAAAAAAGAGTGTCATAAACACCGTGGAGCAGTGTGGTAAGTAATCGCTAGCGGTATCTGTGCAGAACAGTTATCGGGGTGGTCATAGTATGTTTTCTTACCCGTGGCCTCTTTGATGAGTATAAGTGACACGCATGGGCATTTTTCAACACTGGAGTTGGCTGCAAGGTGAAGTAAAACAGCTGCATTCGGGTAACGAAGCATAACTTCGAGGTCCAGTATTGGGCCTGTAGCACATTAGATTATTTGCGTAGACGCACCACATAATTGCCTTGAGCGCTACTGCCCGTATAGCAGGGACAAACTAGTTAGGGGGAATGACGTGACTACGCCATAAATAATAATAAAGATAGCGTAATTGTTATTGGACTCTACCAAATACGTAATATCGACAATGGCGACGAAGAACTAAATAAATTTTGCGCTGTTTTCGAGAAGCTGGTCTTTGATCTCCGGCTCAAAGATTCATTGCACTTCCTGTAACTGAAAACCATTTATTTCTGACGTAACTCGCCACACTAAAGCCGAGAACGTGTGCTCTTTTTGCGATGTCCATACTTCTAGCTCTTTTTCATTTTGAATTACGTTTTCATAGCCTCTGTTGAGTTCATTAAAAAGGAATAAATAAAGAGTCTTGCACAATAGCGGTTCGTTCTTAGCATAATACAAAACGCAAGAAAAGACAAGCGAAATATAAGGACTGAAAACTTTCTTCTCAATTGTTTCTTCTGACGTCAAGAAAATATACAGCGGTAACAAAAAATCGGAAGCGTATGAGAATATCTCACGAAAGAGTGTTTCATTGGAAATTACAGAAATAGTGGCGGCGAAAGAGGAGAGCCCATAAATCTTTATTTGACTTCTTTAGGAATCCGATTTCTTCTTTAGAAACGTGTTTTCCTGGCGAATATACATCACGCGTAATCTGGAACACGTCGAGATTTTCCTTTTAGCGTGGTGAGGGATGGAAGTCAGACTCTAATCGACAACCTCGAAGAAGTCCATCATTTAGGCACCAGAATAACTTGGGCTCTTACCGAGCTGCTGGGCACTTTCACTGCTTTGATTTTCAATACATCGTAATTGTGCAATACTGTAGTTTTACGTCCTTTTATGTTCTAACCTTTATGCTTTTTTTTTAGGAAGCTTCATGCCGAATCAATTTAAAACATTCAAAGTACGTCGGTCTCTGTGAATTCTGTAAGATCGGTCTTGTTTTTTCTTTTCCTTTTGTAAGGTAGACCACGAAGCTGAAACGAAAAAGAAATACATAGCATTTCGCAGTTCGACACATTGAGAATGCGTCGACTAGATTTTGTGTTCGTGAGCCTGTTTTAGTTCTCAGCAGCGAAGGTGTTTAAAGTCTAGGTAAAATAACCTATGGGGTGGCGTTCGTATTTAGCAACGCAGCTGTCAGGAAGAAAGTGAAATCCTTGACCACTACCCACACTGCTACGTGGTAGGGATTATGCGAAGGAAGAAAGAAGAAAGAAAGAAAGAAAGAAAGAAAGAAAGAAAGAAAGAAAGAAAGAAAGAAAGAAAGAAAGAAAGAAAGAAAGAAAGAAAGAAAGAAAGAAAGAAAGAAAGAACTTGACTGATTTCTGGGGCTGGTTATTAGAGACGCCATAGTGGATGGCTCCGGAAATGTTGACCATTTGCGGTTCCTTAACGCGCACTGACATAGCCCAGTAAAAGAAAGGAAGAAAGAAAGAAGCAACGAAGGAAGGAAATGAAAAAGAAAAAGAAGGGAAGTCTCGGCTAGCGCTGAAGGGAAAAGCGGACCCGTGCTTGCTGGCGATTCACTACCCGCATTCTTGCCTTCGGCGCACGCTACATTATAATTAGGAGTAATAATGATAGCACTACGTGATAGTGATACTGAGCTTGATAACTTTACCCCAGCTCAGACTTCACAAGTGGTGATCTGGCCTGAGTCCCCCCCTCCCCCCCCTCCCCCTCCCTCCTTCCCAAAGGATGAAGGGAAATATGCCTTTCCTTTTAGGGACTCATTTTATGATGTTCCACATTTTACACCTTCCGCATGAAAATCAAGTTTTCACTATTTCATTAGGTCGCCTTTTGTAAACCGTTTCTCCCTTGATAAGAATTTTCATTGTTTCCTGTTATTACGCTCCAGCTCATTTTTTTTAATGACTCAAGAAGGCTGTGGAGCTCGTGAAAAGAGCGGTTGTTATTCCAATAAAAACAGTATGCACGAAGCAGTTTTAGACCATTGCGTCGCAGGTATAACTACAGTTGGCCGACTACAGCACAAAAATACCGATTGCCACATCTTCACGGAAGTGGCGTTGCTGCTGAGTGTCCGTACTTTTTCGATTTTTTAGCAGGCGGCTTCCCCAATACACCACCTATACTAAACATATATAAGCTACCACCTCTTAACGCGAATACCATCACGAAGTGCCTTGACGGGATTTAGTTAATACGGGCGTAATGGGCAGTGAGGATATGTTGGTAGCGCGTGTTGATCCATTGCGTAATTTCGTACAGACAGAGGAATTAGAAGAACGGCAGGACCTTATGCAACGTTCCCAAGTAATGTACCGCATGAGCCAATTCAGTGCACATCCTCGAGAAAGGTGTGTCGCAATGAGAGGCAGTATTACTGGGAGGGTTTTTATCAAACATTTAAAAGGAAACAGCTAGAGGCAGTGCTGCCCCTGTATGTTTCCTTAGGAGCTGAAGCTAGAGCGTCTACGCTATTGCGGATATGATGGTTAGTACATATGTTGGCCTGTATGTGCTGCAAGTAGATTAGTAGCCTTTAAAATGAGCGTATTCAACTTTCCTTATGGATGCAGCAGTGTACACAGTTTAGGCATGTGTGCAGGCTTACTTGCTTCCGTTGTTAGAAAGCTATAGCACCAACATAAAATATAACTTGGCGAATGAAGGCAGATCAAGGGTAGTGAACTAAGTCACAATACCTTGTGAAACAACAGCGACACAGCTATAATAGAAACCGAAAAATAACGATAATTTTCGTGGGCGCTGAACAGTTGCATGGCGTCTCCTCTTAGAGTGTGGGAACTGTCTCCATCGAAATACAATGAAATTAATCTAAATATTACGATAATTTCGGCTGCACTGTTGTCTCATATACTCATGGCGCAGCGTCATCGGCTCTAGAGAACGCAGCATGACTAATGATTATGAAGACTGCCGAGTTCATTTTGTTTCTGTAGCCTTCATGTACTAGTTCTTTCAAATATCGCTCCTAGGCGACGGTGTTATTGGTACAATCTAGATGGCTCTTATATGCAAGCCTCAACAACATTCCTAGCCGCGATAGATGACCCGGTTCTGATTACGGTAGTGGTCATGACGGCGGTAAGACAGTATCGCAAGAAAGACTGCGACAATGACGTAAGCAGTGACTGCGGCGTCATTTTAACGACCGGAAAAACGACAATGGGCAAGAGTTGCGCCAATTGTAACGATAACAATGACGTCACGGTGAGAACTACGACAGTGTTGACCAGGTCAAGACGATGAGAGTAAGATGGTGATGTGGCATCATGATTTAGCCGGTGCTCACGATTATGAGAATTTCGCGTTTTATTTTTAAAGCGAGAACCCGTACGCATCGTTAATCAACCGAATCATTGGAACGAAACAACTCAAGATTGTACTAAGCGGCAGTCCAAGAAATCTGTCAGATGGAGTGGCAATTATCTTCCAATGCGGAAGTGCTCGCTTAATGGTTTTGCTTGGTGGAAAAATGAACTTTCCTTTCGCGTTCGATGAGAAATGGCTTCTCTCCAGCTGACAGTTCCGCTTCGCGAGGCTGTCGCTATTTGGGGAGAACTCATATGGCGCCTGATGCTTCTTTGTTCGCTACGCTTGCTGTCGGCGGTCCATTTTTGCTTTCGTTTACATTGCCGCGTTATACGCGAAGTTGTATGGCGGGCAGTATGGGTCCGCCTTTGCTATGAGTCTTGCGACGATTTACCAGCGACTGTCTGCACAATATAAAGGTAAGGTGAACTAACCCGTGCGAACTAAGCAGAAATCTTTCGATGGGATAAACCTAGATAGAAAAAGGTGAGACTTGGACCTCCGAGACATTTCTTATTCGACAGCTTCTAATATTTGATGGGAAGCTAAACATATAGATAAAGGGAACAATAAATATTTCCGTGAAAAGAAAGGTATGTTCCTGAAGCAGTAGCCATCGTGATTCGGCGCCTGGGGAGCGACAAAGAGTGAGAAAGAGAGACATGAATAGATTGAAGATAAACGGAAAGACTATTCTACAGCCGCTGGGCATGTGTGGAGGAGGAGGAGAAGGAAATGAGGAAAGACAGGGAGGTTAGCCAGTACTGCGACTGGCTGGCTACCCTGTGCAGCGGAAAAGGAGTGAGGGCAATGAAAGATAAAAGCAAGGAGACACGACAAGAAAGAAGAAAACAGAGAGAGGAAAAGCACACGCACAAGAAAAACCGCGACATTGGTCAAAGATTGTCCCTTAGACCGATCTTCCTGTATGAAATTCTCAATCCAGGATAGCGCGAGAAAGTGCGATTTTCTTAACATATAGCATGAAGTACAACTTCTTGGCGAATTTCCATAACTATTTGAATGACTTGGGAGGGTCAGCGGCCTTAGTTGATTACCAGTACTATTTAGTGACATGGGAGGATCAGCGATGTTTGTATGGGGCAACTGCTTAATCAGTTTACTGATATTTTTGCATCTTAATATTGTATGCAAAATTCTAGGATTCGACAGATGGAAGTACATTTCGATGTTCTCGGCTTATGTCCTGCCCTACTGGTCATATTGAAACTAAGTACGTGTTTAGTGAGTGTTGCATGTAGTAGCCGTGACACCACTTTCAAAATTAAATAAAAGTGCACCCTTTTATAAAAATTGAAGACTGCGGGACAAATTTTCTTGCTGTCCTTAGGCGTAAGCGCGTAACAAGAACCGTGAACCTTAGCGTTAGCCGTTAGGACAAATTCTTAGCTTCTGCGACTGCAAAATGTAACTCGAGCTCCCGAACGTATGAATGCAGGAGCTGTTCTGTCCACTTCTCATACAAGTTTTATTGGCCATTTTGAAGTCGCCGAGTGCAAATGCCCTTACGGTGAAGCCAACGGTGCGCATTAATTACTCGTTGAAAGTTGGGTTGAGTAAAAGCTAAGTAAAACATCGCGTTACGCAGCTAGTTGCAGTCACGCCTCTACGGTGTCGCAGTATGCCTACATCCAGTGGAGGGGGGATGTGATTACGTCAGCGGGTGTTACGCCTGGCATACTTCTAGCGTGTCCAGCAGAGAGCCTTGGATGAAATTGCAGTGGTCGAGCGTCGTCAGCACCCCTTACGTACGCGATGCGCGAAGGAGAGCGGGTTGCGTGCTTACGCTTAGCTTGCAGCAGTGAAGTTTCATTCCGGGATAAATATGGGGAGATGTGGCGCTGCGATCGCTGAATGACTGTGGGAACTGTTAAAAGTTGGCGTGAGTTCACAGATAGATATTACACACTCACATCTCGCGCAGGAACGCGTCGATTCTTGCGGTTTCAAGCCTATTCGCCAAAACAGCTCGTAACGGATTCTGGAATGTCCACCTTGTGGTACCTGTAATAGAAGGGTAGATTTTTAACTCTGTGTCGCCTTTAGCAGAAGAGATTTGCACGAAGTGTTCTCGGTTTTGTTTTTAATTACTCACTAGATATTTAGTTTCTATTGATTGATCTATTTCTGGGGCCTTACGTTCCAAAACCACGATTTCATTATGAGAGACGGCGTAGTGGGGGACTCAGGAAATTTCGGCCACCTGGGGTTCTTTAACGTGCACTGGCATCGCACAGTACACGGTGCTCGACATTTTGCTTCCATCGAAATCGATCCTGTGGCCGTCGGATCAGCGGCAGAGCACCATAGCCACTAGACCACCGTGGCGGAATTCGATTTCGAGTTAACCTGGTATGTATACAGGATGTTTCAGAAAACGTGTGAAAAAGAAAAGAAATAAAAAATAAGAAATTTCATAAGGACATAAAAGCAGGTGCACTTTTCGTGGAAGCGTTTTGTTCATTGTGGCACGCACTGTAAAATGTGTAGAAGCGAAAATTGCAACCGGAATTAAAAAAAAATAAAACTAATCAACGCTCAACCAGAACAGCTATGTGATCAAATCCAGTTGACGAATGCAAGGTGTTTATACAGGGAGACAATATCCGCTGTGATATCTGCAAAAGGGTGACGCTGTTAATTCCTACAGGTGAATGAAAACCAGCTAATCTTACCCAGGAAGCCGAAACCCAGTGGTCGAAGAGTAGCAGTTGAGTGGCAGTTGCATGTATCCACGGTAGAGCCCCGCGTGACATAGTTCTCTCGTTGCTATGTCATTGCTATGTCATTAGAGCATGCGTCAGAGAAGAGTGGCTGTTCCGGCAAAAGCGCGATCAGGCGCAGCAATGAAGCGATGAATATTGCTATTGAACAACAGCATCACACAGGCCACTACCGAAGGTAGCGGGAACTTCGCTCTCTGACCACTGAATTTCGGTTTTCTGGATGAAATCAGCCGGATTTCATAGATCTGTAAACTCGACCTTTTGCAGATATTACGACTATTGCTTCCCTGTATAACTAACTACTATTCTTCAGATAGATTCGACCATCTACCTGTTTTGGTTTGAACGTTTAATTAGTCTGGTTTTGTTGATTACTGTCAAAATTCTGGCTGCTACATATTTGAAAGTGCAGTTCACCATGAACAAGGCGCTTTCTCAAAAAAAGTGCGCGAATCCGGGCTTTTCTTTGTTTATAAGATCCCGGCACACATTTTTTTGAAACACCCGATCATGTAATATTTTGTGCACACAGCTTTCTATGTCCGTCAGCGCGCATCGGAATCATTTGTCGTGAGCTTCGCTTCAGCGGGTTTAAGGGGGGTGCAAATCCCAGTTCCCAAAGCTGGCGTATTTGACGTGTCTTCAGAGACACATATGGGGAACACACACATATGCACTAGTTCTGTTTCGAAGATTACCCAACGTACCCAAACCTACACAATCTGCAGTCAGGTATGCAACACATCCTTGTTTTAAAGAAAATAAACCAAGAACGGTAGCGTGCATGCTACCGAATTCTGCTAGTGATCTCTATGTTTGTAAGCCTGCGTATGCATAATAGCGGACGGTGTGTATATGTGTATGTGTGTGCGTTTGTTGACGAACACAATATAACTTGTAAAGTGGTTTTGTGAACATAGAACGCATATTTCGCATCTCCGCTGGCTGCCGCTGCAGACGCGAAAGCGAACCCGGAAATTTGTAATGCAATGAGCTGCTTTGATGTTAGGCACCACGTATTCGGTGCATCTCCGCTCTTATGATCCCGGAGATGCATATCCACTGACGTGTATACGCATACGTATGCCTCAAGGCATATCAGTTCAGAAACAGGGAAGCTTGTTTCGGCTCCAAAATGTTGGCTCGTCCGTCGTGCTGTAGTGAATGCTGAGTGGGGTTCATGCACACTCGTAATATTGTCTGATATACACAGGGCTGGTTTCAGTGCAGTCACTGCGTAAAAGCACAAGGCACATTTTGAGCCCCCGAGGTTACCGTGTTCGCTAACCTGACTAGCAGCAGTACCGGTAAGGCAGCTTGCTCAAGCCCCCCTCCACCTTTCTCTCTCTCTCTCTCTCTCTCTCTCTCTCACACACACACACACACACACACACACACACACACACACACACACACACACACACACACACACACACACACACACACACACACACACACACACACACACACACACACACACACACACACACAAGAAAAGAAAAAAGAAAACAGGCCCTGGGCGCGCCCTCCGGGTAGCTAGTTAAAATTCCATAACCACGGACTGTGAAAAGCTGGACCATGTTGCTGGAAGGACGCGTTTCAGTGTGTGATAAGGAAGATTTCTATTCCACACTGTGTCTGTGAGAATGTATTTGTTTTAATTTTATTTGAGTTTCTCTTACGCTTCATGGGATGAGCGTATTATTTCTGCATCTTGACGTTAAACATGTTTTATTGAGTATTATACTGCTTATTACTCGGAACGATTTAACACAAAGTTCTCCAGCTGCCTCCCCTGCTCTAGTGCCTTAGGTTAAGGCAGGTAATCTTTAAATAAATAAATAAATAAATAAATAAATAAATAAATAAATAAATAAATAAATAAACAAACCATGTGTTCTCCATGGTAATCTATGCGGAGTGACTGACAGTGAAGGACACAGTGAAGGCTTCTGTCAAGCCCTTCGTTCTATATAAAAGCAAAAATAAATGCTGCCCAGTATAAAACATTGTAATTAGGCTGCTGCGTTTTGATTTCAAGATAACCTAAGTTTATCGCATTGTACCCTAACTCAGACGCAGCCTTCTCCAGCGCCTTCGGCGTCGTTGTCATGAGGATTTTGAGTACCAATGCGGCGTAGGAAACCCGCACACCTCCACCCTGTGGCGACTTCCAGCACCAACAGCCCTGGCCATCCCTGTTGCATACCTCGTGTTCTATAGCTTCTTTTTTAGCCGACGCTATTTCTAATTGTCATTCTGACGCGTGTTGATCGTCTCATTCTTTAAAGTTTTCGATATTTAAAGCTCCAAAAGCGTAACTTCTTTCGAAGTTTCACTGAGGATGTCGCTTAGCCTGATTTATTATTTTTCCGCGAGCAGTATGCAAGAGCCAACTGCTAGTTTGCTGCATCCGAGAAGGCGGAAGTTTGAAAGTGTAAGGAAAACGTTTTGATAGATGACTGCCACGTTGCAAAAGAGGCAACTGCGAATAGAACATATTGCACAGCATGTGCCCTCGCTAACGTCGACGTCTCATCTATGGCGTGTACGTTTTCTAGGACGAAGAGTTCAAAGCAAGATAAAGATGGAGGGATAAGGCGCAGGCGAAGAAGGGAGGCTTAAGTCTGCAGCCTATGTTTTGACACTGCGTCTGGGTCTGTCTTCATCCGAGAGTCTCGATGAGGGACTTGGGTTACCCTGTCAGGATATTTTGACAAGTGTGTCATAAAGCTTGGGAGGACTACAGTCATGTCGACAAAAAGTTTAAGCGCACATAAACACTGACCACCCCACATATGTATTGATTTGAAAATAGTACTAGCTATCTCAGTATTTTCAAATAGCTAGGGAGTAGTGTTCTCAGTCATCATGCCTCCTAGAAGACTGGCGTTGTCTTCTTCAGGTCTCCCTCTCTCTCTCTCTCTTTTTGGGAGCATTGAGATTCTTTCCAAAGAAGGACTGACCAACGCGTTTCAATCGTTTGTTGACAGAGACAAATTCTCAAAAAGAGCTCTAGTCTTCTAAGCAAAATATTGGCCTCTGACGAAGGCTTTTCCTCACGCACTGCTCTACTCTTCTGCTTCATAATTTATTTGCATGCAGTATAAAAAAAAACATTATCTTGCGTGGATGTCCTTCTCTTTTACAGGAAACTTTTTGCAGGAAAATGCTTGTTCCCTGTTGTTGTAAAGGAGACATTAAAAACCAAACTGCCGCAACGATACCATACATGAACCTTCTAGCAGGAGTTTATCAGAGGTAATAAAATGAAGTAAACCATTGGAAATGATTTCTTATCAAGCTTAACACGCGTCTACAGCACTTGCAACCTTTTGCAGTGAACTAGAAAGAAATGTTATATCGGGATAATTAGGGTAGCTGGCACTTCTATTGCAGATTTTTGGGATCGTTTTCATTAACTGAGGTGGCTAGTGTAGACCGTCAGAACAAGTGGGCTGCTCGTTTAAGGGAATCCTGTCAGAGGTCAATTGTTCAGCAAAGTTGGGTTCGCCAAGCGTGTGAGATTGAGTTTACCCTGCTGCTCACTGAACCTCTTGCATGTCACTGAGTGTTTGGCTCAGTTAAGCCACAGAATATTTGACAGTGCCTACGCATCACGCCCACTTTGACAGTGCTTCTGCATCACGTGTTATTCGATACATTAGGTCAGGGGGTACTTGCCGTTCTCAAGCCAAGTTCGGTGACGTCAGCTTAGGTAACTGGTTCGCTGCACGTCCATGAGAAAAGCGTTATTGGAATTATACGCACTCTCGTTGAGGTTAAGTCCTCGTCTGTGTGTGCAAATAATGTCGTCTGAACATACATTGTGAAAGCTCATGCCAAGACTTGATACAGGCGCCGCTAGAGGACCCTGCGTGCCCAGAATCGTGGCCGAAAAAAATCCCGCTTGCATACATGATCATACATGGTGCGTGTTGGCTGCGGCAATGCGCTATTTGGCCGTAGTGTTTCCATGGTTATCGTATTTAATGTCGGCATTCTTCGTGACACAGGTTCTGTGGCAAGATTTCCTGTTATAACTTATTTAACTTATGGGTACACTAGAGATAGCGGTTTGCTTATTTTTACTCCAACAAAGCAGTTAGTCTTTTGCTTGCCAATTTTCTAAGATCGAAACATGCGAAACGCATTTTTTGTTTGTTTTAATTAGTACATTACGCAGTTCAATTTTACATCTCTCGTTCTCGTTTATTGTGCTGCAAGACGTATCACTCATAGTTTTTAGTATCGGCGCACTTAGAAGCATCAAATAAACATTTACAAACAGGCATGGGTTAGATTTTGTCACTCCCAACTATCTTTGCCATTCTTTAACTTGCAGAAAATAAGTACATTTTCTGCGATGAACATATCAAACTATAATATACGCAGATGGTCGTAAACTACAAGACAATGTCATAAAAAATCTCGTGCTCTACGCCTCCCGTCTTGATATCTGTACATGAATGCTCCGTTTTTGGAAACCCAAGAAAAATAAAGGCTTACTCTTTGTCACTGAAGCTGCATTTCATATCACTAACTTAGGAAACCTACTCGAAATGTGAACATAACTTTTATTTTTATGATCACTGATTTATAACTAGATGTGTAAAAGTAAAAGCAAAAACAAAACAAAGCTTTCATAGGATAGTGGCCTAGCAGGATGCTCATTCGTAACGACGGTGGCAGTATTTCACGTCAACGCCCACTAAATGGTTTAAAGGTAAAGCACTTCACGGGCCAGGCCCGGGCTGCCCGAAGAGTATCATAGAACATTTCCACAAATGTTATACGATACTAACTTGGGCCTCAAGACACGTGTTGAGTTCTTTTTTTTTTTTAGAAACCTGTAGCTCGTGTAATTCGTTTAAGATTTCTTTTCTATAGATGAGCGTCGCTGTCAACCGACTCTATCCCTAGCCGTTTGACATCACCGCGGTTGAGTGGGTCTCAGTGGAAGAATGCAGATTTCTAAAAGACAGTGTTTTCTTGCGTGAACACGGCAACAGTGAAGCGTAAGGCGACGTTTTCACGCATGCAGTTTTCAAAGCTAAAGCGGACAGCATGTCACCTCGCTTAGAAAAAAAAAAGTTGAAAAGTGAAGTTTCATCTTCTTGTTCTGAACTCGGCGGGGTTTTTCCAGTGTTTGATTTATTCTCACTAACATCTTGGCGCGTTGTCGTCAAAAAATGCCTAACGGGCAGCAGAAGGCAAAAGAAAAACAGGTGACACAACCACTCCTGAAGATTTCTTGTACGTGCGGGTTTGGCGAAGCTATGGCGTCGTGGAGAAAGTCGTTTATCATGTGCGGACGCGATGTTGTAAGTGCTGCAGCGTGAGATGACGAAAAACGCTGACGCCTCGAGCTGCTGTACCAATCCTGACGTCCTTTTTCGCTATGTTTTAAGTTTAGCTTTTTTTTTTTGACGTACGCTGTACATCTTGTCGCCAGACATATTTCCAAGTTCTTCGCGCCTACTAACGGCGCGAAGAGAGAAGGTTTCCAATACAAAACATCTTCGGCAGTTCTTGATGTTTCATTCTTCTTGTTTCGCCGGATTTTTTCTAGGTACTTCCGGTGTGTCACCTGGATTTCTGCCTCTGTGTGTGAAGAACGCCAAAAACAAATGACGCGGTCAATTTTCCGATAAAGCACTTTGCAGAAAAAGTCGCGATCGGTAGCGACATCTTATTTATTGTACTAATTATTTGCCATATTGCTTGGTGGACGGCTTGACATCTGCACCGAACAGACAGTATCAAGTACAATACGGCTTAGTATAGATTTCGCTCATTGAGTGTTGTTTACTGTAGAGCAAAATTGTCAATCGCTGTTTCACGGGAGAAGGTAGTGATACCAAAGTGAGGACCTATTCATTGCGAGAACAGCACCTCCAAAACGATGGCCAACATAAAAAGAAAACAGGGAAGGCACTGTGTTCATAGAAGTGGTTGCACGTATTATGTACGTTAACGAATACATGTGCGTAAATCCTAAATGTCTTTTGCAAAAATTGCGGCAGCTTTCAGAACCTATAATTATCGAAGCTTCTTTCTATATTAGTCCTCCGCCTTAGATGCCCTCAAGCTGACGTGTCTTTCTCCCTTCCAGCGGGAGGAGCATTGTGATCTCGATGCCGACACAATTTCTGAACCGGTACACTGAGACTTTCTCCAAGTATACTGTACATGGGAGGACACACCAGAAGCGATGAAGACGCCCTGTAGGGGAAACGCAACGTGAACTAAGAAATCTTTATTGGAGACATGAGACTAAATATGAGGTAGGAAGTAAAGACCAGGATGCAATAACAAATCGGATGTGATGTAGGCTACCGGAAGTGGAAATCGAAAACGAATCAGAAACATATACGGCGGATGCAAGGAAACTAGCGCTATCTTTCCCTACGTCACATTTATGAAACGGAAATAACATTGGTAAATTCTTGAAGGCACCCACTGTAAAATATTCTTGTGTTAAAGAAAATGCTGAAGTGTACTTTAGTCTGGTTCTTCTGATGATTTCTGTCTATGATCATAAACACACAGCGGACAAGACATGAGACGCTCTTGAAAAACTTGTTTCTTTGAGTGTTTTTTTTTTAATGTCGCGGTTTTGTTTTTAAAACTTAGTCATGGTGCCATTGTCTGTGCGTTAACTACCCTTTGGCCCTTCCTCCTACAAAACTATGAATAACAGTGCAGAACACTGCACACCTGATTAAACCGTTTCGACAGCTTGGGACTACCTTTCGCTGTTGTTGTAAGTCATTACCGTTTTATTTGGTCCCTATAGAAACAAAAGCCTTCCGACGTATCTACAATGGACGATGCAATGACAGGTATAGCGCATCTATTTACACTTCCGATCTAAACATTTTTTCAATGTAACTAATATCACGTCTACCTTCTTGAAACGCCCCTCTTCGCTTTTTGTTACTAAACAAAGGAGAGCATCCTTTGCCATGTAGAAACGCTTTGTTTCCATGGAGCTGTTGCACTTCCGGTGATGAAATATTGAAGGCGTTTTCTCGAGGCTCCACGCAGTTTGTAGCAAAAAAAATGTTCCCACGGTGCCACCCTTTCATTTCGAAAGTGGAGCGCCAGGTGGATTTCTGTTTGCTTTTATTGTGTGTGGAGTTTGTGGCGTATCCTTTCTGTAATATCATTTTTTTCTTTGGCACTAAAATAAGCACAGTTGTCAGAAAGCACTAGTCTTGACTATGTTTTCCTCTCCAGTTATAAATGCAGTTTTCCACCATGTGAGCATGATTTGTGAAGCCTGCATGGGCAGTGTTACCGACCGACGCTGCGGTTGTGTTACATCTGAGCGCTCTTGCTTTCTTTCGCGCCTCACCGTATCTTCCGCGCCTCACTGGCAAAGCTTTAGGAAATGGCACAACAAAAAGAGTCGTGCAAAGAGATTCACCTTGGGAAAAAGCATTATGTCAGCCACAGTGTAAATGACGCTTGGCCTAGCGAGTCGAAGCTTTGGAAACATCAAGGTACGCTGTGGTGTTCTTCCTGACTCTCTCTAAAACGCTTTTGATCTTGTTGAACTCACAAAGGTGAAGCACTAGCCTTCTTAACTAATTGATGTGCCTCCGTTATTCCGTCGTTAACGTGCAAGCGGAGGCAACCATGTTTTTTTTTCTTTCCTCACCGCGTTCTGTTCTATACTTCGGTCACAATTACACCTATAAAACGCTTGCGCGCAATGTATATTCTCCTGGATCCTCGCCAGTGTAAAAATGGCGTATAAACTTTGCTCAGGCAGTTCATTGAGCATGCATAGCAATGTAGCGGGCCCTGTTCGCAGCACTCCTCAGTCTGCGCATAATTACCACCATTGTTCGGAATTTCGTTAGTCTGCTCATTTGTTCGCAAACCTGCCCGTTCGTGCTGCTTTTAGCGCAAGCCGACCGTCGACACACCAGGCATTACCCCAACCACTGTGCACGCAAAATATGTGAGCATGCGAGGCTTGTACAGCCGTGCCAACCTTACGCACCACGTAGGCAAATTCCAGAGACACTGCGCGCATCACGGACCCCTCCTTGCTAGATTTTCGCGTCACACGAGAGGTGTTTAGCTACCATAGCTTGCAACTCGAAAAGTTCGTGTTTTGCATATGCAATTTCTTGCTATGCTCCCTTGTGTTGGGCGTGTCCAATATTCGCAAGCACGCATTTTTGCCAGATGATTGTAAACGCCGTGCTTATAATGATAGCCAGCCCGCTTATTGTAATGAGGCGTTTTGTTAGACTTGTTGGTTCATAGATTCAGCAAGTAAGTTTTAACTACGCGAAGGAGAAAATTACGCAAGGAATACGCAAATCTGCGATCTATGGCCCGTATTCACAAAAACAACTTACGACAAAAATGTTCGTAAGAGATAATTTCAGCCAATCCTGATGCCGGGCATATCATTACAGAAGCCCGTTGACCAATGGTAAAAAGCACTTACGAAAGAGAAGTTTTGTGAATTCGGCCCTATATGTTTGTCTACGTTTCTTACCTGCCATCATTTTTGCGCAGTTGAAACTTGCTGGCTTGTTGCAGTACTTCATCATCGCCATTTATTGCCTTTCCGAATATGGAACTCTTACTTGAATTCAGTGGAATGTAACTGACCAGAGACGTATCGTGCTTTTGCACTGAGCCCCATTCTGGCTCTTCTGAAAATTCACCCCAATGTTAAACGCCATCGAGAAATGTAACTTTTCTACTCGTTACTTCGGTCAACGAGCTATGAGTACCAAATTAAATGTTCTAATTGCTCGCGCGCTGACGATAAAATTAATTCCGGAACCAGAATAATATTGCTTTTGCTACATAGTTTCAAACATACATAGCAGAAATGACCATGTCATAGTGTTCTGTTGCCGACCATGTGGCGGAGAAATAGGGACAGGAAAAGCAATATGAGATTAATCAGATGTTAGTATGCGGTTTGTTACCCTGCACTGGTGCCAGGAAATAGCGATATTTTTTAGTTGATTGATTTCTATAGTTGTACGTCCCAAAACCACGATATGACTGGCGGAGGCCGTATTGGCGGACTCCTGAAATTTGGCCACCTGGGGTTCTTTAACGTCCACTCCCATCGCACAGCACATGGGCCTCAAAATTTCGCCTCTATCGAAATGCAGCCGCCGCAGCCGGAATTCGATACCGCGACCTTCCGATGAGGAGCCGTATGCCACAACCATTACAGCAACGTTGCGGGGTAGGGACTTCGAAGAGGACCGAGAAAGAAATGTAAAAATCGCGCACACGACAGAAGTTGTTTATTGAGGTGTAATTACATGAATGCGTACAAAATACTTGTACCAGTAGTCTAGATGGCTAGTAGCTGGCCCAACATGGGAAGTAAAAGGTCAGCAACGCACATTATTGGCCATAAAATGAAAGGTTTTATACACATGCAAATTTAATGACGTACATGTCTACGAAGAAAAAGAAAGGTGCTACAATTCACAAGACGAGAAAAAGCATTTACAAGCAAGGTTAAAACTATGCACAATTTTCGATTTCTAGAGGCACAGTATTCCAAGCCACCGCTCTGAAGAATTCTAACAATCGCCTTTTTAAAAAGGCCGGTGGGAACCTAGAATCACTGTATAGGTCTTGTATAGCACTCTTGGGCTGCGCTATACATGGCGTACGAATTCTTCCTTCCCTTAAGGTAGGTCACGCAGCTGCTGTAGCGCGCTGTAAAGCTCTTGTGTCGTTGCATAGTACTGCGTGCAGTCACACAACACGTACCCGATTGTTTGTTCATGTCACAGCGCTCACGCTGCGGTGTTTCTATCCCGATTCGGGACGCGTAAGAATTCGTATATGTGATGCCCAACCCTATTCGGCACGAAAAAGAAAAATGGAGTTTGCTCGGAGAAGGTTTCATGTGACTCAGGGGTTTAGCGCTAGATCTATGCAGTATAATATCTAATGAACGTTAATCTGCATAGAGGTAAATTTCTGTGCTCTGCAATTGCCGCAATAACTACGTATTCTTGTTGCGATGACATTAAGGCTGTTTCTGCTTCTAGAGTTTACAGTTGGCATTGTGGAGAAAGAATTGAACATTCCACAAGGATCCAGCGATTTAACAAGATGGAAGCCAGAATTTTAGGGGCGAATCACTGTAGGGTCGAGGCTTGTCCGTTGTCCGTTGTCCGTGCTCACGGCACAGCACCGTTGCTACAGTGTGTGCATGTGTGGGCCGATCCTGGAGGCAGTGAACCAGGGCAGTTGCGTCTGCTGTCGTGAGAGAGAGTGAACGGCACGCGTTGACTATGGAAACACCCTTTCTGCGATGAACGCTGTACCAGCTCGCAAGGAACGAGAACGCGCCCTCGCCCGCGAGAGACAGCGCCGACGCAGGCAGCGTCTGCTAGCGAGTTTCTTGACTGTACAATAAAGATTCATAGCGTGCGCGTTAACTAAGTTGAATCCGCAACTTGGCACGATCTACGACGTGGGAGGGCTATTAGCCTCGAGATCTTGGAGTGGCGCCCTCTCGCGTGTGACGTCAGAGCGGGGACTCCGATTTCAACCGCGCTGCAGCAGCCGCTGCTCCTGTACGCGTATCGTCTGCTTCAGGTGAGAACTTTGTCGAACGAACAGCCTCGCGACGGTCAACTAACGCCTGCAACGATTGTTTTCGAGTGTAATCTTGAACTTGTTTTAGTGGCGGCCCAATCGACAGGGCCAAGAAATCCCCCGGATGGCCGACGAGTGCGCCGATGCCACCGACCGCATTGCTGGTAAGAAAGTGAAACTATGTGTGTGTTCGCGCTCGTTATCTTGTTTCCGCCGTACGATACTAATTAGTTTGGGTGTTTCTTTCGATATAACAGTAAGCGTGCCGTTCTCGAGCATCTACAAGTATGTAGATAAAGCTTGCGAAACGTCGCGGTGTCTCATCGAGGGCGAGGCGGTGTACGACGCAGGCCATGTTGTTGAATGCGCGGTCGAGGCCGTCAACGGAGGTCGCATCACCGTCGCCGCTCTCGTCCTCCAAACAAGTGGACTCGCCAACCCACCGCACAACGTCGGGCCCCTAGCCCCTCCCCCCCCCCCTCCCCTACGGGCTACGGGCCTGCAAATAGTTAACCGCTGATTATGCCACTCACAAGGCCACAGAGATTAACGTGGCAAAGGCAAGCTGGGTCGAGTTTCACGCCACGCAGCCTAACGAAAAGCTTAAAGAGCTCCGCTTTAAAAAAAGTGTCTGCATGCTGCCTCAGGTGAAAATTTTAGAGAATGTGCACTGAACAGCGGCAACAGGTTATGAATTTATGATTAGCAGTCCTCTAGGCGCGCGCTTGGCTTCGTAGGTAAAATACGTATGTACACCATCCAGACGTAGCCGTAGTCTCATATATCCTGCGCCGCTCAGCTGAGCTCACGAGGCGCGCTTACCCGCGAGGCGATTCGGAGGCCGCGTCGTCGGCTCCTTGTCTAGGGGCCTTCGCGGCAGGTTGTGGGACGGCACCGCACCTGGTGTAAGTCGCCTATGCTTATAGCCTGCGTGCAATAAACGGCTTAAGTATTGGCGAGGCGCTTAAACACGGTCACAAACTTACCGAAGAGTGGCGCGTACGGTGGGTAGCAGAAGTCACTGTCCGCGAAGTGTTTGCTGCACACGGTCGGTGAAGGCGTGGGGCGCTTTCCCATTCTGAGCTTGACCATCCAGTTCTTCAGCTTTGGGTCCTTAGGATAGTTGTGAAAGCTAACGCCTCTTTCACGAGCGGACGAAGTACACTGAGGCACAGAGCAGTACTTCACCATTGCGCAGCACTCGCCGCGGAGACAAGCGGCCGCAGTTCTAAAAAAACAAAGAGCCGTAGTTCTAAATGAACGTTAAAAGCAGACCCACGGTTGTTCGAACAGCGTCAGTAGCCACCATACGCGAGATAACCAACTGAACTGCTTTTTTGTTGAGATTTACCGCAAAGGTGGCTTCAACACGGCGCTGGGCCTACGTAGCAGACGAAAGCGCGCGAATCCCCGCTCTGACGTCATACAGGCGCCGTTCGCAGCGCCGCCATCGGTCGCACACCAGGCGAATAGCCCCATAAAGACCAGGAGCATGAATGAGAACGCGTGCGTAAGTGTACATACACGTTGTCGATCATATACATGCACGAGTGGGCAATGTCACGGGTGATTTATGGTAACACCGAACGATCCCCAGTGCTTCGCCCGCTCGTCATGATTCACTTCGTGGAGATGCGTGGATTTTTTTCTTTGATCACTCGAAAAAAAGTGAAACCGGTGAAAGATGGACATGCCCACAGATGTCTCGATCATCATCATCATCATCATCATTATCATCATCATCATCATCATCATCATCCTGTTTAGGTCCACTGCAGGACGAAGGCCTCTCCCAACGATTTCCACTCCACCCTATCCTGAGCGAGTTGGTTCCACTTTATGCCCGCCTGTCCGGGTCCAGTGATTATTACTGCCCTCTGCTGCTTCACAGAGCTGACCGCCGCCATGGACAGATGTTCTGCAGCTGTTGTTAATTTAGGCAGACATTCGCACTATCATGTATCACTGCAAGCGCTTATACTATCGTTTCTGCAGGATACATGCTCCTTCGCTCGCAGAAAAACAAAATGCGTGCACTTGCTGCTCGTGAAAACTTAACAATATTTTAAACCTGTCTTAAATATAAGGATTAAATGTAATATACATATAACCATAAATTGCAGATATAAATATCCCTATAAGAACATATTATCCGTCTTAATGCAATACCATCGCCCTTTTTTATCCGTAGATTCGACCGTGAGGCCGCCTGAATTTGTAATTTATCATCAAGTCAGTCATTCGAGTAAAAGTTCTAGCACTGACGCGTGGGACCGTTTTGCTGACTTGCACTGGAAGTAAAAGGGGCTGCACGTTGTTGGGTTAAAGTTTAAGAGCGAAGTTACCCCGCCTATGGTTGCATCCCTATTCATTGGCGCAGTCGAGTAAGTCATCGCGTATTCTACAGGCCGTGATGGTTTCTGAATAGCTTAAGCTGAAAAATAACAAGAGTTATGGACGCTGTGAAAGCGCCAAAAGTAAAAAAAAAGCGGGCAGCTTCGGGGAACACTACGTCGCGTCATTGACAGTGGAGCATACGCACATGATTGATGCTTCGGTTTACTTGCATTAGTTTCCTCAAGCGTTTAAAATGGGCTCTAAGAAGGTCGCTCCTCCAGCTTGCGCTGACACTGTCCTGCGGTTCCGCGCAGGCCTGGCTCTTTTCTTTTGTATGAGCTCAGTGGTCATTTAGCCCAGCCACAGTGATCTTGTGGCTATGGCACTGGGGTGCTCATCCGAAGGTCGCGGGTTCGAATCCTGGCCGCGGTGGCTGCATTCCAATGAAGGCAAAATGTTGAGGCTCGTGTACTGTGAGATGTCACTGGACTGTAAAAAAACCCCAGGTGGTCGAAATTTCCGCGGCTCTCCACTACGGCGTCTCTCTGTAATCATATCATGGTTGACTCACGTAAAACCCTAGTAAATAATAATAATAATAATAATAATAATAATAATAATAATAATAATAATAATAATAATAATAATAATTTCGTAGGTCACGACATTTGCTAGGCCTGGATAGCTTCAGAAGAAGGCTCCACTTGCGAGGACTCTTTTCTGAAGGCGGCCGCAACGACGAGAGCGGGCGAAACTTTGAAATTTATGCGTTTCGAAGATAGCTGTTATGCGGCGTACGCTACTTGATGCAATATTTGCTCTGAGCCGAGCAAAGTTATTGCTTTTCAGATGTTTTATATTCATCCTTATTATATCCCCGTGGACTGAATGGGAAAGGCAATTTCATTTTCGAGCTAGGTCAATTCTGTTGTGCTCTTCTTTAGACAAGAAGGGAATGTGGTTCCCCCTCATAAGACATACATCAAAACAAAGTTTCATGTGTAAGATGCTGCGATGAGGCTGCAATAGATTCTTGAAGTACAGCCCGTGTTGCGGCCGATTTTGTTACAACTAGCAAATAAAGGCAGGGGAGGCTCAATTCTAAAAATATTGTGAATACATGCCAGCTGCTTCATGAGTGCACGAGCTACGCGTCAGCTGCGTCGACTGGACATTAATGCCCTACCTATAAATGCAGGGGCGTTTTATTGAAAATTGTACTAAACGATCGTACCATAAACTGTCTGAAAGTACGCCCAGTTCTCGTTTCTGCGATACCATTTCCTCGTCGAACACCCGGAATATGACCCGTTCTTTTTTTTTTAGTTACTTAAAGGGCATTCTCCAGCTACACCAACATAAAAATTGTGACGTTTGAAATAAACCCACTAGAAATAGTTTACTAGTAAAACAAACATGGTTGTAACGGTAGTTTATGTATGCACTTTGTATTATAATTCCCGCATGACACTTTTAAGGAGAATGGAATACACAGAATTGAACGGTGCCCAAGCTACAATGTGATTCGGATGTGTATCACAGCAGGGTGTTGTGTAATATTTACCATCTGGACTTCGTTAACCTACCTAAAGGTTAGAACACTTGCGTTGTGAACAATGAAGGTTTACTGTAACAGTTATTACACAGTACAGAGTTTTGTCAATTTGTTGGCTTTCGTTCACTCTGTTGTTGTTGTTTTGTGGGGTTTTACGTCCCAAAACCAGTTCTGATTATGAGAGACGCCGAAGTGGAGGATCTCTGTTTCCAGCACTTCACCTCTTTCTTCTTGAGCATGGCAGCAAACGGACGTTTGTCCGTTGATGTCCCTGCCTGCCTTCTCTCGCTCTCCCTCTTCGGCTCTTCTCTTTTCCGAACTTAGACTAATGCTGCCTGTAGGTGGTAACAACATGGTACCTTGCAGAACGTATGGTACCTAGTTACCATTCCTGCCTTCATTTGCATCTCTGTCTTTTCAAATCTATCCCTCGCTCAATCCCTGGATCCATTTTTCCCATCTCAGAGTTGTTGTTTTGTGGGGTTTTACGTCCCAAAACCAGCTCTGATTATGAGAGACGCCGTAGTGGAGGTCTCCGGAAATTTCGACCACCTGGGGTTCTTTAACGTGCACTGACATCGCACAGCACACGGGCCTCAACATTTCGCCTCCATTGAGTGTATTTCGGCAAGTTTTAACGAAGAGCAATAAATAAACGCGAGTGTTTTCAACTGTAGCCGTCTGCTGACGCACACGTACCTAGATTTAAGGGGGCATTAAAAAAAACAAGAAAAATAACAGTGTTGGCAAAGCGAGTCACACCTCACAATCAGGTGATTTTGATCACTCATGAAACCCGAAAAATGTGATATAATTATCTTGAGTGGACGTCAAGAAGCCCCCTGTGGACCTCATGCATAAAGAAATATATGAGTGTATAATAAAGTTTCCTTAAAAATGGGGAGTCACAAAACAGGGAGCTCGATTCGATGAGCAAGGTGCTCGGGATGGCGTCCGTCTCTGAGAGGATAGCTATTGCTAATGTGATGGCTAATTTAATGTATCTTTTTTTGCAAACATTGCAATCATAGTTTGTATGTTTCACCCACTTATGATTATTTTTGAACCTTTATTTCCATGCATCTTATCTCCGCGCACCCAACAAACTCTGGTGCCCTCACGTACCTCCACTGTTTAATTTTAAAAGAAGCCAAGTGTTCGCTCGGTGTTCTTTGTTTGTTTCACTGTAGTGTTCGTTCTTTAAGTTAAGTATGCTTTCGTTTCGTGCAGCGAAGTTGCCAGTGAAGTTGCGCTATCCGTGAAAGTTGTCCTTGAATAAACTGAAAGCTTCTTCTGCTAGCAGTAATGTCTAACAGGCAAAACACGCTTTACAGGAAAAATAAAACTTGAAAGCAAAACGTGTACACGCTACTGAACACAGAGTTGTAAATCGTAGCCTCGTAGTATTGCTGCCATCGTCACAATTACATTCCTGTTACGCATAAGCTTGCCTTGTGGAAACGTGGCGGCATATTTTTTGACGGTTTCCAGAACCCCAAGTCTACCTGCAATAAGGAAAAGGCTTCACTTAACGTCGATTTCTCGGAAATGCGAGATATATACAATTATTCTTCGCGTTTTCTTTTTTGGGTATGAAGGTCCTACTTGTGCTTTAAATCAGGAACACCTCTTGTACAGCTCTATATGGTTACCATAAATGTCCACTTGCATGAAACTTGGAGCTTTCTTCTGTGACACATGTATCTAACAGACAAAGCACGCTTTACAGGGGCAAGCACATTCGTAGCATTTATTTTCAGGAAGAACGATGCGCGAAAGATGGAAATGTCGAAGATAGGATTACACTCGCAAAGCTTCTGCGATGCACTGACGACCAGTACCTGTGTGACCCCTTCTTTCCGATGCAAGCGCTCAGCTTGAAGGTGCGCTTGCTCATATACTAACTACTTTAGATAGCAGTATTCTTGGTATGTCGGCGCTTCTGAGGACTCAAATAAAGTTCTCTGTCTGTCTGTCTGTCTGTCTGTCTGTCTGTCTGTCTGTCTGTCTGTCTCCTAACGCGTGATAAGCTAACTTGTGTCATATATGTATTTATTTCGAAAGAGGCTATTGATGACAAATAGTGAACCTAACTAGGGGGCTGTGGACTGAAGCATGACAGACGGATAAGGAATGGCCCGTAATTGCTCTCACGTAGACTTGTTCGCTAGAGGTGGAGGGAAGAAAAACATGGAAGATTGAGCCCTTCGCTGCACTTTCAGAGTGCTGGTTACCAGGTATTGTCAGAGAATCTTACCATCAACAAAGTTGTGGGAGTCCTGTTGTTCGTCGGTCGTATCGTTTTCGCGGTATATCTACTTTTCGTGAAAAATTTGTTTCGAGGAGAACGTACAAGGAGATGCTGTGCTGGTACTTCCTTTTCCGGCAGATCTTCACCAGTCTCTAGTCAGCTATAACATTCCTTTCTTCGGTGCCACGGTAGAGTAGAGACTGATGGATTGAATGGGCACCGTACGAGGAGCAAAGCTTGAAGCGTGTGGCTCTCTGCCTGAAAGGAAGCTTCGATGCTGTGATGGATGGCAAGCGAAGCTTTCACGGGCGCGTCAGCGCAAACGGCCATGACTAAAGGATGACAGTTATGTTCCTGCGATAGAAGACGAGAAGAGAATACGGCGCCAGTTTTCCGGGAAGCTTCAGTATACTCTATCGAAGTGGTGCTCTGCTGGGCTTACCAGCTAAGCCGCGTAATTCTCCCCGCGCTTTCACTCGCAACAGACTGGTGAAATTATGATCGACTCATTCAGGGTTGGTGTGAGCCCAGTGTGGCTCGTCACGTTGTGTTAGATGAACTTAAGGACTTAAGACAACGGGAGAATTTGTTTTAGAAAGGATATATCACGCAGCAGTGTTAGATGCCGCGCGGTATTGATTGGTGTGAGGTAGACAGATGCCTTGCCATTATTTTGCTGGTAGTTGCTTCCAGGTGCCACGTGAGAGTGATACCGGAGAGAAAGACGTGCGTGCGTTGTCGAATAGCTTCGCCAGGTCAATACACACTTTCATGGGAAAGTTCTTCAATGAGGTTCTTATATGCACGTTTATGGGTAAACAAACCACCAGGCTATCGCCTACTGCTATTATCGTTACATTCTAGGTGAGACCTACCACGCTCTTTTTTTGTTTCATATCTTTTTACCTATGATGCGAAATGGTATGACTTGCTTATAGGCGGAAGTCGTCTTCTGAGACACGCTCTCATTATATTTCTCAGGAGTTGTGCATTGCTCTATCTACTCGACCTAGTATCCTGCCCATATAAGGGCATTTTTGCACTGTCATTCAAGCCTCATGTTTATCAACATGGGAATAAAAGCGTAAAATTAGTTTTGTTCGATTTTTTTATGCGGATCTTATTTAGCAATTCAGCTTGGATGTATAGACCACTTGCACGTGCTCTCGAGTGCGCTGGAGCTCGCCATTATGTGCCCGAAAGAATCTAATAGAAACAGCTTCACACTTCTCCTCAGTGTAATGACATGCTTAAGAGGCCACACGCTTTCTCATTAGTAGTACTTTGACAGTCTGTATTGTGCTCATTTCTTTACCTTCGTTTTAGCAATGGTGTTCGTGCACATCATCTGACCGACACATGGGATTCTGCTTATGTCGGCTTACGCTGCATACATACTATCTTGTCTGCGTCGCCTTATATCCTGGATATAACTTTGTACGTAGGTGTCATAACATGCCGTCGTGCCTGCGTGGGCGATCAGCGCCTCTGCGTTTTTGCGCTCACAAAACACAATCGGCGGTGTATTCCTTATGTGTTGTGTATCTACGCTTACGTAATATATTTTATTTGGTTAACAGGTGTATGGAAACACTACTGGTACATGCGCTTCCTAGAATACTGTGGTGAACTTTTTGAGTTCTTGCTTCGCATAAACTCTAATTATTGCCCATTCAATGCCTTCGCTTTCATCACTTCGATGTTTATTGTGTAGAAGTTGATGTACTTTGTTCATTCGTGAACTTTTCGCCCCGATTACTTAGAATTTTGTATACATATGTATGTATTATAATACAAAATTCGCACTGTATTAGAAACGAAATGCCATTTTCAACTGGCGCGACAGTTTTCTGGGAAAGGCCATTCTGCTGACATTGGGTCAGCCAAAGCTTTATTAAAGCAGGTATGAAATGAGGCCCACTGTGCATTGCCTCGGGGTTAGATTGATATCTTGCTTTTTCTACCTTCCTCAGGCCAATGTGAAGCAGAATAACTTGTTCTCAGTTACAGTACCAAAGAAAACTGTTGGCCACTCAATGTCGTCCTACTTCACAACTGCCCCGCCACGGTGGCGTAGTGGCTATGGTACTCGGCTGCTGACCCGAGAGTCGCGGGATAAAACCCCGCCGCCGCCGATGCATTTCGAATGAGGGGAAATGTCGAGGTCCTTGTACTGTGCAACTAACAAGGCCGTAGACTTAGTGCTTTAGAAAGGAAACACAGAGCGACGATTAAAGAGAAGAATGTATGGCTCACAGAGCTCAGCGCACAAAACTCGACTGTTAACATTATTGATAACCCACGGTGCGTTTCTCAAACTTCAAGACGATAAGCAGATGTCTCACCATAGACAACAAGATGCATGTGTGATATACAGTATATGCTGGAAAGGTATGGTCGGGGGCAACGTCAAGTTGAACATATAAGCTTGGTGTGCTAGCTCAAACGTCAAGTTTAAGCCAGCTGTGTTCCTTCATTCCGTGTTTTTTAAAGACTGTTCTATGTCGGGAACACAGCGATGATTCACATTTAACGTGTTCTTCTTTCTTGCTTTCTTCTTGGGCTAGACAAAAGAGAGCAGTGGACTGCCTGCGGACAGTTGCAGCATCATTAGAGTCACCGCTCTAAAGAGTGCGTTGATAGTGGCTCTATCTTCCACTAAGCGCAAACTGCTTACACTTTTTATGGTATTTCCTTTCTGCCTGCACCCTGCAGCATTATGTGCTAGTGCTGTCTATAACGCGCACGTAACTTCATTATGACATCGTAACAAACGCTGCAATTGAGAAGCTGAGCAGTGAATAAGGAAAGCTCCGTCACGTGCTCGACACTGCCCCCGTCTTTCTTGTTTACGCTTGGCGAGATCCGCAAACAGATTATGGCTATGCCTTATTTGTATATGCATTTATATATCTGTGCCAGTAATGCCCTTACTGTACTTAGTTGTTCCTTCCCACCTGGCCTTTTTTTTTGAGATTTTGCTATAGAAAATAATCGGCTCTTCCCTTTCTTTCACGAGATTCACAGAAGGGTCGCCCTGTTATGCCGTTGTATGCAACTCAGCTAAGCGCGGGTCGGAATTAATTAGCGGAAAGAAGCAAGGGAAGAGATACAGGGATTACTCTAGCAGTGTTTTGTTTAACGGTGGGCTTTCAAGAGAAGACTCGCTTTTTATTTGTGGTCGGTTGTAAGCTGAAGTGCGAAATTGTTCAACGAACAATTATTGCTGTAGTCTAGGTGCGAAAAATTTGACATTACACATTTTTTTTTCGTGTTTGTGAACTGCACCTTCGTTAGTTTCTAACGTTTGAAACTTTTTAATTCTGCTTCATTATTTGCGTATTGGTATCACAAACTACGAGAAAATAACAAACAGAAATGCGAAGCGAGTGCATTTTGTACGCCAGGAAAGGAACATGGATTGCTTGACGATTCGGTAAATTAGGCGATGTGCTCGCAAGCGTATTCTGTTAAGACTCCACGTGCATAATACAACAGGTACATGAAGTAAAATGGTCGTGAGTGACATCATTTGCAATTGCTACCCACGTGCGACTGGTTGCGAGAAATAATATACTCCGGCAGTTGTAGGAATGAAGATGTCGTTATTTTAGACAACATAGGAACCAGAGTGACAAATTGTTGCATTCTATGTATTTCTAGCAGGGTGTCTGGAGTAACTACCTGATATAAAACATCTCCTCTAAATAATATGACAGCTTTAACAAAAGCTGTAAATATAATAACCTGATCCTCTTGTTATTACACTAGGAGTACTTCATTTTACGAACTTCGTAATCGTTAGTTTATGGCTTTGTGAAATTACCAGGTTAGTTGCAAGTTGCCTAGTTTACAAAATACTTTACGCAAACTGTCCCCTACCTAACACCATGTTCAACTTCCTCTGTCAAAACACCATGCAAGCAACTAACCTTAAGGTTAAATTTTCATTGTCGTAGCATTGTGCACGCGGCGAACAACTATTGGACTTGTTTTAGGCTATAACGAAGAAAAGTGTACCTGTGGAACTACGAGCAACAAGTACGCTTTACTTTAGGTGTAAACATTTCTTGTCTAGTCAAATGTAATACACCTTGCCTGGTAAATAAACGTGTAAATTAAGAAAGTTAAAGCTCAACGGACACAGTACCTTCCAACTCATTGAATACATTGCTGACCTTTGCATATTTTCTATGTTGATCCAGCTGCTGTGCGTTGGACCAACTAACCACATACGCTATTCGTTGATCCATTGGGTACGCACGTCTTGCTTTCACGAACAATGCTCACTTGGATTTGATTTGAAAGTGTTGCGATTTTACGAGAAGTTCAGCCATGGCTGCAGGCCGAGTTAATCTTTCACGTTAACTTAAGCTCAGTGAGCGTGACAACAGCGGAAATTTTCAAAATCAGGGCGCGGCCGCGGTAAATATGACGTGAACGTGTTTTTGTGTTTTTACGATGTACATTACAGAATACTCAGGTGGTTACATACGTTCTGGATCCACCGCAAGGGGTATTCAGTCAGGGAGAACGACTGCATGCAAATAAGCTCTTATTCAGCAGGAGAAAAGGGGCAAGATTCTTAATGACCCAGGAAGGTAATAAAGGGAAAGTTAGAAGATGGGGGTAAAGAAGACGAAAGGTGAGACGGAATAAATAAAGGGCAGTGTAGTGAGCTTAAGAAACTATGGGCTCGGTTGTGCCACACGAACAATCCTAACTATCCATGATCGAAGTGAAACCTATCCTGAGTTCTTATATCATGAAACAACATGAAACACGTAGAACTATTTTGGAACGAAATGCACAGGTTAGGGAAGTACCATTTGTTCCTGGTAGCGTTTGAGTGTGCAATTCTGTAGAACAAGTATCGGATCACTGAAGAATTGCTGCGATATTATAGTAGACAAACAGTAGCACAAGTTCACATAAAATATAATGGTTAGGCGTCAACAAATTTTGTTAAGCTGGAACATCGCCGGTGAAGTAACGAGAAGATAAGTGTGGGCCGATTTTAAAACAACCATTTGGGCTTCCGTTGTTTTATCGGGCTTACTTGAAGAAATCAGTACATTTTTAAAGAACTACATCCCTTTTGCTGCATTATCGGTGGGGTAGAGAGGGGAGAGGGGGCAAGAGGAAAACTACAAGAATAGTTAATCCTGTGTAAACAGAACTTAACGTGAAGTATTCTAGAAGCGGAAGCTCGAGTGTTGTTTCTCGCTATACAAACAGAAACCATCGTTTGTAAAGCGTTGCGACCCATTATTACGCAAAAGCAAAAGCGAACATCCACTCCTGCCACATCACACCTGTCGGAGTATAGAAGCGCCTGTCTAACGTTCTAGCGTCTAAGCTGAAGGAAAACAGTGTCCTTGTGTAGCTTAACCGATGCTTTGTAAGCCGCTTAGACGGCGCCGTTGCTGCTTTTCGTCCGCCGCGGTGCTTGCACTGTCTGGCGGATTGCTTGGAACACGCGTGACATGCAAATTTCCTTCGTTGCTCAAACGTGGAGAGGAAGAGACGGCGGTAATCAGGGCGCAGTACATCATCTCTGAAAATTTCGCAAAGCTGGCAGGGTACGTAGAGAGTATATAATATGTTTTTACACGCTTTATCTGATGTTTCTAGCTTATCTTTAAGTAACACAAGCGAACCTTTGTCGAATTTGTGTTCGCTCTTCGTATAATGCGCAGGTCCGCTTATTGGGACACAGAATGGCAGGCTGTTATACAAAGCGTACGGGTGCCTTGCAATCTCGTTTCGTCCCAGTTCGGGGATGTTTTCAGTCTTCATACGAGTATAATTCATCCCATATTTCTTTTTTGAAGCGAACCTGAGGACATATGAGGGCAATGTATAAATTGAGGTGCGTTCAAGGAAGGCAGGAAAAGAAAGAATCGTCCCTTTTTCATGCGCGAGACACAGCGATCCGGGTGCTTCAAGCGCAAGAACGCAGATAAAAAGAAATTCACGCAAATTCTTGCCATTGCCGTAGCAGGACATCTTATTTGCCGACACACTGCACCATATGCGTCCAGGTGAAATTCTATAGCGTCGTGAATAAGTTTGTGATGGCGTACTCGGTGTACCGTTTTGAAAGGAAACTGAGATTTCAAAGAAAAACTCGGTGGGCGTGTCAGAGGTAGAGCGATGTTCCGAGAACTCGCAACGTGTTCACTTAGGTTCGATTCCAAGAGGCGCTCCTCGCGTGTGGACTTGGAATCTTGTCTTGTCCACTTGTTTTTGCTTGGACTGATAGAGGTAGAGAGAGAGATACTGCGGTGAGACCACGCTATATAAACGCACAGCTTCCCTACAGCTGCGGTACCCGCCAGCCGCACACATACAAGAAGGAACAACTAACTTAATTGCGGTTCGGTTAAGAAAAACACGCTATTTTCTGCAGCCCATGTGGACAGCACGGATCAGCGTCCATGGGGACAGGGAAAAGGAAGTGAAAGAGTAGGAAGGTGAAGAAAGTCTTTGTGGAGGGCTCCGGTAATTTTGACCAACTGGGGTTTTTTAACGTGCACTGACAACGCAGAGTGCATGGTCTTCTGGCATTTTCGCCTCGATCAAAAATGCGACAGCCGCGGCCGAAATCAACGTGCCCAAAAATACCGATGATAAAGGGCGCGAAAATGCCTTGGTATTAACTTAAAACCGAGCAAGGAACCCTTCGATTTCCGCGCTTCGTTTTGCCTGCAGCACGGTGTGGCGTGTATAAAACGCATGCCTGGACGGTAGCAAAAAATTCAAAACGTAAACATGGGCTTGATATGCGCAGTTTCATTGCATTCAGTTGTTTCTCTTAAGAGTGGAGCTCTTTACGCCGGTTTTTCTGCGTTACGTGTGAGCAAAAAATTGCGTTCATCGTGAAATAAGGGCACTACCACTACTTCTATGAAATGCACTGCATTTTACGCGCGCACTTTTTCTTCTGCGCTCACACCCTCAGCTCACTACTACATAAAGGCGAACGCGTTTCTCATAGATTAGAATAGATTGATATAGTACAGCAAAGGAGTGGGAAAAGGAAGTGGGGGTGCGAAGGAGAGGACAGAACAAAGCAAGGGGGGGGGAGGGAAATGAGGGTGCGGACTAAACAGTAAAGCATGGCATAGCCTTGTATGGTACAAAGGCCTCGGAAAGTAAGGTAAGGTGAGGATGGAGAAGAGGATGGCGAAAAAGTAAAGCTTAGCATAGCCTTATATAGTGTAGTATACCAAGGGCTGGGAAAGGGAGGTGAGGGTAAGGATGTGAGGATTACGAGGGAGAGGGGGAAGATGAGGACGTCACAACCGTACATTACTCGCCAAGCCAAATGGAATCAAGACACGCCATCCATATCCCGTAACTTGACGTCGCAGCTAGTCACGTGACATGTTCCCGCAAAAGAACATAACAGCTAGTCACGTGAAAAATGACGTGACTTAGTTGAGATCTTAGGAGTCGGAAGAAGTTAGGTCAGCCGCAAGCTCCGCTTTTAGTCCAGCCTTGCAGCCGTCCAGCTGTGCAAGGTGCCCAAACTTCTTATTTTATTTATTTTTTTTTCTAATGCTCGCCTTTCTTCGCTGCGCGTGTGGCCAACGTTCTTACACTTGGAAACGGACACACCGACTTCCAGAGAAGCCTTTATGCAGCACAATTACTCCTTTATTAGCATCGCAAGAAAGCGTCGCTCAAACAAAATAAGGCACTTAAGCCAATGGTATAAAATAACGTGCCTGAAATCATGCTATGTGGTTACTACAAT
The DNA here is from genome assembly GCA_013339685.2 of Hyalomma asiaticum. NCBI lineage: Eukaryota > Metazoa > Arthropoda > Arachnida > Ixodida > Ixodidae > Hyalomma > Hyalomma asiaticum. The sequence continues at coordinate 33,080,055 of CM023485.1, forward strand.
TAACTTTTTTTTTTGCATTGGCATATCCTTTAATATCGTAACATATCTACGTAAGATAAGCGTGTAACGCAAATAAGTTACACGCTTGGTTTTGGGGTTTTTAACGGCAACACCTGGACGTTGGGCGCACTGCTTAGAAGCCCAATGTTATATTTACGAAGTACACCAACATTATAGAAGGCTCGGCAACAGTTTAGAAAATCCAGAAATCGATAGAATGTATGCGAGAGTCGCCTCTAAAGCTTGATACGATTGAACTGGACTACTATGCGCATAAATTGGATATAGCAAAATAAATAACTTTAGTGTACCTTCTTCCAACATTCTGCGCTGCGCCATAACACACTGCGCACACAGAATAAAGGTTAAAAGCGATTGAACAACTAGTATAAGGACCATTGAAACCTCTCGGGAAGCTAGCTACCAAAGAAATGTTGTTTACATTGTGTTCTTGCTGATAAGGGCCCTTCACGAGGGCAAATCAGTACCACTCTTACGCTACGAGTATTATCAGTCTGTATCGTAATAATTTCGCCGGAAAATAATTTGCTTCGTATAAAAATCCAACAATGATATGAAAGGATTAAATAGTCAACAATAACAGTTCACGTAACTTACCATGCATGCGGGCTGCACGGAGCTCGGAAATGAGCTTTTCTGTACACAGTATGTAGGAGGTTACTTCATAAGCGTACCTTTTTTCTATTATTATTTTTTGCGCGAGGCCACATTTCTGTTTCCGCATTTTACATCCGGGTGATGTTCAAGAGGGGTCGAGTGCTGTCTACACGAACTCAAACTAGACACTTCGTGTAGGGAGTAATACCGGAGATCAAACGCTTACACTTGACACAACCCTTGTCTTCATTGTTTTCAGCGACGAGATTGAATGAAGTCTAGCCCTTACTTACCAAAGCGGCAGCCGCCGCATGTACGCTCATTTGCGTAACAAGGTTGCCTGTGCAGTTCTGATGAACTGCCTGACGATTCTCCGTGTAATGCGGGTACACCCTTTCACGCTGTGTTACACGAGAAATTGGGCTTCTGTGTTCTGGGGTACACCGGCTTGCCTTGAGGGAACACGCAAGAAATTGGAGGACAGCGTGTTTTGCATCTTAACTACCAGTCTGCCTTCCTTACTACGCCTGCCTCGGTATAATGTTTCAACCCCAGAAACGAAGCATGGAAAGCATACATTCCTTAATTAAAGGAAACTGAAGTGGGGAGGACTTTCTCGGCAAGTCTTTCACCCTGATGTGATGAATTGTGTCAAGGACGGAGGAAATGTTGATCTTGTGAAGTCACTACGCAACACTTAATTGCGGACAAGCAAGGTAGTTGCGTTTGTTCTAGGCTTTACATTATTTTAAGTGCGGTCGCTATGTAAACTACTATTATCCTTCATGCTGCAGTCCTACCGGTTTCTGCGTGCCGTGATTCTGTATTCCACGTCAGCGTGATTTAAACAAGATGCTAGCGCAGTCATCGAAGTGTTCTCCCCAACAGTGCCGACGCGTCCTCCTTCACTCGCCGACAGAGTCGGCAGAGTGCTGTACTTTGGCATTGTAGACGTCTTAGCCGCATTTAAGGGGCAACTCCGGCGATTTTTCCGTGTCCACTGATCTCAATGAAATTTTCAGTATATATTCTCCTCGGCACTGTAATAATATATGCCAAGACAGGCGGATGTAGGCCATTTAGTTTTCTTGTTAATGAATTTTAAAATTTTTAGCGGATTCTCACGCTGGCCACACTGTGTTTTTGACGTCATCACCTCCGCGCTGCCTACCCGAGCCAGCGGGCCTTCAAAAGCAAAATGATGGTACTTCAGCGCTCATATCGTCGCTTTCAAGATCAAAAAGCTGTCGTAACTCAAGATATCGTCGGATGCCCTCGCCACTGGCATTTCTTTGGCGCCAGTTCCATATTTCTGATGACGGGAAGGTTGTGACGTCACCGCACACACTCCACGAAGCATCTACCCGTTTCGGTTTCGGTTTGAAGACGACTTTCAGTTGCTTGTTTAAAATTATCGGTGCGTTTCTGAGCAAACTGAACCACCCTGGCGGTTACAGGACCATCAGTACCTATTGGAAAGCACTGATATCAGAACATGGCGAAAAAACCGCCGGAGTTGCCCTTTCAGCCGCCATCACGCAATTATGTCCGACTTGGGAAGTAAGTTGAGTGCGTGCTTACGTACGTACGTACATACATACATACATACATACATACATACATACATACATACATACATACATACATACATACATACATACATACATACATACATACATAGGCAGGCGGCCCCTCTCTAATGAAAGCTTATGATTAATGAATTAGCGCCCGAGTTAGCTGACGCTGATTGGAACAGATAAGGCATGCGTAGTGTGGCCATTATGGCGCAAACGAGACCGCCGAGGACACGGACTTCTGTATGCCCCAACCTGTTCGCCGTTTTCTTGCTCTGTACACTCATCGTGGTTTGAGGTTTTTTGCGATGAAGCGGTGCCTTGTTAATCACCGTTACCGCGGCTTCTCGTAGCGTTCGGTGTGGCGGCTCACACTTGCGAGTGTCCTTTGTTTGTGTCTTGACGTTTGTGGGCGTGCCTTATGCACGCTCTCGCACTTGTATGTGAGAGCGTGCGCCTTTAGCGGCTGGGTCCGTTGAGTCATCATGGATAGGAAGCACGCTTCTCATTAGGTACCGAGGGCCTGTGGTTGTACTGCGAATGGGGCAAGCATGCCACCCCAAAACACAATACCGAGCTAAAGACTTATCTACTGCCGAAAGCAGCGGTGAATTTGGGTTTTAGTTGCCTGGCTACATGCGTTTCAGAGTACCTCCTGTGACGAGAGAGAAGGGTGGTTGCGTTATATCAGTTGCTGCAAAAAATAATTAATTTCGGTAGGGGTGACGCAGACAGAGAGCACATGGATGTTCATCAGAGTGGTTGAGTGTGCGCCATGATCCCGCTGGGGCAGCTTAGCGGCTAGGCTTGCGAAGATCGAAATTTCGGGATCAGGTCCCGGCCATGGTGGCTGCGTCTCGATGGGGCCGGAATGCAGAAAATACCCGTATAACTTGATTTAGGTGAATGTTAAAGAATCCCACGTGGCCACATTTACTCTAGAGCCCTCCTCGACGGGCCATGCGTCATAATAATACGGTAATTTTTTGGCAAGTAAAACTCTCATCAATCATTACTGTTGTGGCGTGCCTTCGGGTGGTACATAACTGCGAAGATGCTCATAGTAGGACCAAAAAAAAAAGAAACAAACAAAAGACACCGCTGTATGTACTTTAGGAGGCAACATGTCGTACTGCTGAATTCAACTCGAAGAGACAGGTTCGATTCTTGGCAACGGTGGCTATATTTCGGTGAAGGTGAAATGCAACAACACCCGTATACCTTGGTTTAACATACGTTAACTTAAAGGGTTCAACTCAAATTGAGTGCGACGTAGCGAACCATAGAACGGAAAATGATAGGTGTAATGTTTAAAGGGCAAGAAGAGAGCGGAGTGGGTTAGGGAACAAACGCGTGTTAAGGATATATTAGCAGAAATTGAGACGAAGAAATGGACGTGAAGTCCAGGGTTTCACGGAATCCCGTCTGGTCGAGTGGAGTCATCGTCAAATGGTAAAAGCGCCGACCACAAAATAAAAACAAAACAAGACGTTCCGGCAATCGCACGAGAGCCTTTTTTTGACTGTGAACTAGGATCCTGTGTGGGTGCCGGGACGTCTTGTTTTGTTTTTATCTTGTAGTCGGCGCTTTCACCCTTTGACAATAAATGGACGTGGGAGGGACATGCAATGTGAAGGCAAGAAAGGGTAACAGAGTGGATCCCTAGAGAAGGCAAGCGTAGCAGACGGGTGTCAGAAAGTTAGGTGGGCCGGTGAAATCAAGCAGTTTGCGGGGATAGCGCGGTCGCATGTTAGCACGGTACCGAGATAATTGGAGATCTATGGGAGAGGCCTTTGCCCTGCAGTGGGCGTAGAAAGGATGATGATGATGATGATCACGACGACGACGACGACTGTTTCTTATGCGCGTGTTACGGAACCCAGGTGCCTCCACTACTGCGGGCCTCTCACGCTTTTCATGGCTGTGGCGTATATAACCCCAAACTATCTCAACAGCTGAGCTGTTTAGCGTCGAGGACAACCGTACTTAGCGATGTTCACCGCTAACAGCGACGCTGGCACGCATAAGGGAAAAGTGGAACCGCACTTGCCCTTGGCCCAGTACCCACACTGCTACGTGACGGTGATTATGTGAAAAATATAGAATGAAAGAAATAAAGGGTGAATCAATAAATGAATGAAAGAATTAATCAATGAATGAAAGAAAGGAAGCACGAAAACAAGCAAGCTTCGGATTACGCAGAAGGGAAAAAGCGGACCCGCGCTTGCCGTCCGCTCTCTACTCACAGGCATGCTCTCAGCCCACTGCACGTGCCAGTGATATACGAATGTGGCAGTGAACTTCCCACACTTGCCCCAGCTCAGCGGCTTACTCCGGTTTTACAGGCGTGGAAGTGACTGTACTCTTCAACTTTTTTGTTTGGATGCTGTTGTCTGTTGTGTGTGGGATCTATACGTACAGGTGCTGCTTAGATGCGGTGTCTGTAAGCGCGGATATCTGCGAAACTAACAATATTATCGCTAGCTCTGTGTACCTTAAGTGGTTAAACGAAATTTTTCACTTTTCGTTCCATTGATACTGCAGCTTCGTTGTCAGTACTAGTTACATACTCTTCGCCTGTCATCCAGAATTTTCGCGTTTTATGTTACGGTGAAAGTATTGCTAAGTGTGACCCAGTATTCATCGAAGCATGCATTTACCTTAGAGCAAGCCGCAACCTCTCTCGGCCATCCGCTTGCCCGTTGAACGAACCTCACTCACGATTTTGCGAGATTGGCGCGGCACAAGTTGGCCTCGCATTATTGAAGCGATTCGAGAGCGCCATCGTTTGCAAGTGGCCTTGAGTCAGTAAAGCGAAAATTCATGGTTAAACCTCACTGGTGTTATCGTAAACCACAAAGTAGAACAACACAGCTCCAGACTGACGGGAACAAACAGAACAGCTTTTCGTAACCCCATGACCGAACAATGCAAGAATTGAGGCCAGCATAATTTGAAAGTTGGCCTTTGTCATGGACAAAGAGAATGAAAAAAAAGAAGACATACGCTGGATCTATTTAGCAGAGCTCCACATACAGTGTACCGCGCTCGCCATGACCGGAGACAAAAGATCCTCTCGTCTTCTTTGGAAACGTTTCGTCGAATGAACAAGTCGCTAGCGATGAATTTGGATGGAACGGCAAGGGGCGCATTCGGGTGCCGTAGCGTGAACATTTCTTCTTTATAATGAATTTAGGAGCTTTTTTCTTCCTGTACTACTGTCATGATGAAAGTAGCAGCGTTACTCGTTAAAGGGGATTACAGCCGGCACTACAATGGAATCAGACGCGTTGAGAGCAGCGTTTTGAATGACGCGATAAGCGCCAATTGCGTTAGCAGCGCCATATCTGAGAAAGACACCTGCTACACATGAACTTGCGTCATGACGAGCCTGCATAGGCTTTTCAATGGATGCATCAGGACTGGAGCCGCGTTGCCATGACACTAAAACTGTGGCGAGGGCACGCGTGCACAGCTTGTTAGAGAACTGTGCGCATCCGAATCGGCTCTCCTTTTTAAATCTGAGCAAAAAGAAAAAAAAGAACAAGAAAAAACAACCAGACAGCTCCATAGTTTTACTCATATTGGGTAAAGCGCCGCTGTGAGCGGCAGAGATAGCTTTATTTTTACTCTTTTTTGCTGTACGGGATCGGTGATTTCCTGTGACGCAACGCGTTCCACGTGTCGTACGGATGGTTGCCCATCACCATTGTCTCCCAACGAGCTAGTGATGTAAGGAATGCGGGCAGATTTATTTTGTAGTTGTGCAGGCGGCTTGAATTTGCGATTTATTTCTAAATTTGCAGCTATAGATTGAGCGTTTTTTTTTTTTGCTTCAATGATTGAGCTCCTCATTCGTGCTGTCGCTTCATTGATATTGGGTTGAAAATGCAAAATAACCCGCAAAATTGTCTCGAAGCCCTTGCGTAAGTAGCCTGTGAATGATTGGCAGAATAATTTGGTGCTCTGACGAATTGGGATGTGCGCGGTATAAATACGAGAACGTAAAATTATATGGCGGTGTTGCCGCGCGAGTTAACATTCGCACATATCCTTGGCTCTTCAATACCCAATCTGGCTTAAGCCTCGCAGCAACACCAAACACAACGTGTAAATGACAGGCTTTCACAATAGCTAGCACAGAAGTGAATAGTTAGCTTACGTAAAACAAATAAGTTTCTATATTTCCGCTTGATCTTTTGTGACTTGCCTGTCACTTGACGCCTTTGTTGCAAAAAGCCAAGTGGTTTCGAAGACTTTGAATGGTTCATACATTTTTTACACCGCTTATGGAGCGATTTTCAAATGACGCGACGGAGTCATACTTGTTTATCACAAATGTATATCGTGGAATGCTTCATTTCGCAAGTATTAGTAATGCTATTACAAACTTTGCGAACCGCTAAACGGAATAGGCTATTGATACGAACGTATTTATCACGTCAAACGCCATTCAGTATGCACTTGTATCTGAATTATAATTAGGGTTGCAGCTGCAGCTCACTGCCCTTGAGTATACCGTGGAAGCACCACGATATCTTGCTTAGAAGGCTAAATGTGAAATGTCACTGGTCGAAAAATAGACAAGTGATTTTTTTTTCAATCTAATACTTTTTGTCGTCGACAGGCTACTTGAGGTAGGTAACTACGAATCTAAAGTTACGAAGTTAAGTAATTACGAACTTGAGTAGCTGCGAATATCTCTAATCGTCAATAAGTGACCCATTCACCTCGACAGTGTTGTTGGCAGTGACTGAACCTTCATGAAAGACATCATATTCGAGTGACCACAGTGTAAGTCATCGTAATCCGTCTAGAACAGATTGCAATGCTGCCATACCCGCCAGTGCATTGCGCAGTACTGTCATAAGTAGCAGGCCTCAACCAACTGTAACTCCCGCTGACCTTCCCGACTTTCTGCAAACAAACCTTTCTTTAAAGAAATTCATTTAGATATTCATGAACGTTTTTACGAAAGGAAAGGAACGAAAGAAAAGATAACGTGAAGTGGTTTGAAACATTTTTGCGGCAGGTGATTCGTGCGGCAAGAAGCTCCTTAACTAATGTCACTCGAGTGTTACTCGGGGAAGTGTTGGAGGGTCTCTTCAAACAAATACCGCATAATTGGCTAGCGATGCTACCAAAAGACCTTTAGGTCCGCTACTAAACGACCAAGCCCACCACTACATAACCAAGTCTGCTACTAAATGACCAAATCCGTTGACCGTTAACGACGCTGTCGTCGGCACGCATTCTACAGATCTTCGTCATTTTATTTATTAACGAAAACAAAGAAGTCACTAGGAGTTAGTTAGTCAGGTAAGGGGAAAAAATAGAACAGAACGATTTGTCCCAGTGAGACCCCCATTGTCGCCTTTCCAACGCTGAAAGGTAACAGCAGGGTTTTCTTCTACAGTTACTTTTTATGGATGTCATCGGCCGTTGAACTCATCGTCTTGCCCCCTACGTCCACTAGAGTTTTTCTTTCTTTTTCATTTTTTCAAAAATAACTTTGCCGAACTCAAACCTCGTGGTAGCCTCTATGGCACTAGCCCTGATAACTCATACAGCAATCAACGGACACGACAGCTATAAGTTGATTCAACACCATTTGTTATTCATCGCTTGTGGACCGGAAATCTTCCAGGCCTCTTTCACTACCTTAAGAAGGTGCACAAAAGTAATTGCTACTCTCTTACAGTGGCTGTACTAATGGCGGTCTTTATAAATACTTGCACCGGGTCACTAGGAACGTGAACGGGATTATTTATACTTCGGCAACTATATCACTGCTCAATCTCCTGCTTTTCCTTGCGGTTATGACACTTTGTCATTGAAGCCTACTGTTAAATCACACCGATATGTATTACAGGCCAAGTTTACATGGATAAGTGGTGACGTGTTTTTTTTTTTTTTTTAGTAGTTCCATAAATACTGGAAGGTAAGCTACATTTGTATTAGCTATCGCAATGCATTTTTAAAATGTTTCTGCCGCCCATTTTCCCCCACACATACTTAGTCGCTCTGATACTTCTATTGCACTGGTAATACACTTGTAGTGCCACAGTTGCTTCAGATATGATATGCTTGTTTGCAGGCGAGACAAACGACAGTGGGATTGACAAACAAAGTTATTGAATCAAAACCCGACCAAAAAAAAAAAAAAAGCGTCTTTCTCAAGATGTTTCTAAATATGTTTTCTTGAACGCAAGCGGTCGAATTCTGCACCAAACACTTTAATCGGCACACTGGCGGCAGAAAGTTTCCATAAAAAACTTCATAGTTGTGTCGATATGTTTTCTTGAACGCAAGCGGTCGAATTCTGCACCAAACACCTTAATCGGCACACTGGCGGCAGAAATTTTCCACTAAAAGACTTCATAGTTGCAGTCGATGAACATCTTACTAACGTGTAATCAACTTCATTTTTGCTTCGTTACGTGTGTACTTGCTTTACAACTTGTATTATCTGCTTGCACCCTTTATTCTGTTTTTTGTGTTCTGTGGCCTAGTATTATATAACTTCCCACTCCTGCTATAGCCCTGAATAGGGCTGCAGTATGCATAAATAAATAAATAAAATAAATAAAGTAGCTGCAAATGTAATGCAATGGATGCTAATTTGTCAAGACGGCAAGCGTAGATTTCCTTTTATATTTGTGGTTGTCCTGTCTGGTAATCGTACTAGCCTCAGGGGCACGAGATAGGCTTGAATGCAGTGCCTTAGTATATAGCCTACACAGTGTGGGTAGTGATAGCTGAGCAACATCGAGAAATATCCATATCCGTCGGAAATATCACCGCTGAAGAAACATTTAGGTTTCGCAACGCCAATACATTACCGCCTTTGATATAGTGAGGTATAGGATACTACATTGTACCAACCCCATACCGGCCTCTTTTTCTATTTCTTTTTTTTTTTTTTGACATGCGCGCCGAAGACCATCGTGATGGATTCTTTCAGTGTGCGCAATTCGATTCCCCAGGGAGAGCGAGGAAGCGCGAGGTTTATATTCAAGAAGTTGATCAATCTTGGGGCAATGAACCATGGTCCAATTGTGTACTAAGACCGGCCATGTGTGCTCTGCGAGGGCTCAAATTTTGTATTGTTGCTATCTATCGCACGTTACTGTCAGACGAGTGTGTCTCGGTTCGCGTTAATGCAGTCGCCGTTTTGGTGTTCATGCACGCAAGGAAGCGTTCCTTGGCATTGTTGCAATCATTGTCTTTAACGCGTACTTTGCAAGTATTGCGGTTAATGGTAATGCTACGATGGTGGTTGTAGTACTTCGACAGTCCTGACTGAATTATCACTGCTACACGCTTATTTCAACTGCTGTTATTCGTATCGCGTTGAATCAGAAAACTCGTAATCACGGAGAACGACCCTTATTAGCTGCCACGCGCGACTCCTCCCGGATTATTTAAACTTGACTTTACCCTCAGGCTGCCAAAGTCAAGCGATTCACAACAAATCCTTGTTGCTTAAAATTAAATAGCTGACATCATTGCTCCTCACACAAATGAGTACAGGCCGCAATAAGGCATTTTGGGCTAAAAAAGTTTAACGCTGCAATTACCCGCACAATACAGGTCAAGCGGTTCAACAGGTAAAATATGGTCTCAGTTACTACTAAGCTCTACGATGTATAATTGGAAATGACTCTTGTCAGGCCGGATGTTCCCAATATGCAATAGTTAGCGTAGTGTCAGAGCTCTTCAAGCCAAGCATTGGCCCGTGAACCGGGAGCAGAAATAAAACTATCATCATTATCATCATTATCATCATTATCATCATCAGTGCGCGTGCACAGCTTCTATGAAATGCTCGGAATTTGCACGTGCGCTTCTTTCTTCGCTTGCGCTTATCCCCTAAGCCCACTACTACATAAATGCCGGAAATTGCTTAGGAGTGCACCGGTGAGCAGAGTAATCCTAGCCTCTCAATTACCCCTCAATTCCTCTACATACCTGCGTAGGTGGAACTAAAGATATGGCGTCACTACCGTTGTGCTTCGCCCAAGGCACACTTCTTTCCACTCTTGCGCTCATGCTCTCAGCCAGGCGGAGGCGTTTCATAGCCTAGCATGGTCTTTTTAGGTATAGTAATGGGATGGGAAAGAGAAATGAGGGCGAGGAGGACGTGAAAGGGGAAGGCATAGCATAACCTTGTATTGGCCTCGAGGACATACTGTCGCGCCACCTACGCTCTGACGTCACTCATAGGATGCCGGGTTTTGTCGTCTGCTACAACTCCACATCTACTGCGTGTATGCCACCGCGGGTCTTTTTGTTGTGGGCACCGCGAGCGCTTCCCCCCTGCCTGATGACCGGCCCCAAAAAATGAATTTTAGTGAACCGATAATCGGGGCAAGTATACGATGATTCCGTGCCCCTGGTGACAATACCAGCTACGATCATGAGCCATAGCCAACGCCATATGAGACTAAGCAATTGCTAGACACGCTGATGACTCATTATGAAATATTTTTGACGTCACATTTCACATGTCCTGTGTTGAACGAATGCAAGTTATCGTGAAACAGCGAATAAAATGTGCCACTGAATCAGGATATGGCAGAACACCACCACGCAAGCGACCCGCTAGCACTATCGACAACATATGGGAATGATCGGCAGACTGGCGCGTTATCAAGCATGCTTAGGAGCGCTGGCTTAGCAATCGCCGCCGTTTTCTTTACGGTACATTTGATTGATTTGTGGGGTTTAACGTCCCAAAACCAGTTCTGATTATGAAAGACACCGTAGTGGAGGTCTCCGTAAATTCCGACCACCTGGGGTTCTTTAACGTGCACAGCACACGGGCCTCAACACTTCGCCTCCATCGAAACGCAGCCGCCGGGATTCGATCCCGCGACCCTCGGATCAGCAGCCGAGCACCATAGCCACTAGACCACCGCGGCGGGGCTTTGCGGTAGATATATGTTTACTTTTTGCATGAGCTCGCCGTATAGCCAAATAAGAGCATATTTGGGGCTAATTAAGCTAAGACTGATTAGGACTAGCCTCATTAAATTAGAGTAATACTAATGAAGCCAAGACTAATAAAGCTAATGCTAGTCAAACTAGCGCAATTAAGCTAAAGCTAATTATGCCAGTCGTATTAAAATAAGCAAAAGCTATAAGTAAGCTAATATTAAGTCATATCACTAAAAGGTAACTCTAATTAACCAAAGCCTAATGAACTTATGACCAATGAAACCAAGAATAATTAAACAGGGCCTAATTATTTATTACTAATTACACATGCCTATTTCAAATAAAACTAAGCTGAACCTAGTTCTGACTGATTAAGTCATGCCTAATTAAACCAAGACTGAGGGTTATACTAATAAAATCTGTATTATCAAGTTGACCGGCATAATTAAGTCAATGCTAATTAATGCAATGTTATTAATATAGGACTTATTGAGGCAAGCCTGACTGCGCTACGGCTAAATTGTTTGCGAAGTGAGACCTAGCAAGGCCATGTAAGAACCAATTTGGCAGCACTTCTAAAAGCTTCAGCTATCACCAGCAAGTATTTGCACGAGCTGGTTCTGTACATGCCGATTAGGGCACGCCATATTCGCAGTGGCAGAAACATTACTTAGTTTCAATGCAGAAAATGGCGGAGCCAGAATTAAATAAACAATGAGGACGGCGTGTTAATTTGTTTTAAAGCGAATGTATATGAGAAGATTGCGTTCTTCATATAACCACATAACTTTTGAGACGTAGGGATGAGAAAATCACGAATGAGAACAGGTACGTCATGAAATTTTAGGCTTTACTCACTATTTTTTTATGCTACCACACGGCGAAAGATGGTCGAATACTGCTCTGCATACCGATAATGAACTTGACATTCCCAGAAACGAACGTTCCATGCTGATCATTAAGACGACAATAGATTTAGAATGTGCGATTTGACCCGCACATCACGCTTTACAAGGGAGCTACGCAGCTCAACGAGCAAGGTAGGAAGGGGCATCCTACCTATGACGTCAAAACGATCGCAGCGCCGACCACAGCAGTGGTGGGCTTCGCGGCCAATAGTGTAGTACAACAAGGGAATGCTTATGCATTCCCTTGTTGAGGGAAGTGAGAGGGAGGCGGAGGGAAAGAAGGAGGGAGAGGGTGAAGCATAGCACGGGCATTTACAATACACTATTGAAAGTCGTGGGAAAGAGAGGTTAAGGTGAGGAAGAGTGCCGTGAGGGTGAGTAGGGAAGGGAGGACGGAGTGGGGCGTTTAGAAACGCAACACGGTCTTCCTGTAAGACCGGCCTGTGCGCTGAACGAGCTTGTACAGATTTATGTGATCACTCTTCTTGCCGGTGAGAGGTGAGCTGCGTGTTCATCTTATGGTCGAGGTATTGAGAGAAGTTTTATGTCGACTGTATATTGATCGGGTTTCATTATTTCTGTCTTATCACACAGTGAATTGTATGCAATCATGTCGGTATGTAAGAAAAAGAATGATAACAACATTGGAGAACAGTATCTGAAGGACCTCCTTATGAGGAACGAGGGACGATGTTTTTATGTACGGGCTTGAGCAGTAAAGAAGAGTGCACTAACACCACATCCGCATGCGAAGGGCTTCACGTAATATGTTTTTCATCAGGCGGCGTCCTTGGTCACTTGAATGAGCTAGCATTCACAACATACGAATTCAGTACAGGAAAGTAATCAGACGTCGGCGCATCACCATACTCGACTTGAAGTGCTTTTCGGAAGGAAGAAAGCAGGGAGAAGCAAACCTTAGTAATGAAAGTAAGCGGTAGTGCAGGGCTAAAATCAGTGTGCCTTTGAAGCCAGATTCGATTACAAATAGTTTATGTCGGTACTCGCGTCATGATTAAATGTTGTGGGGTTCACAGCTCAGTGGAATAGCGTGGACGCATTCCTGATAAACTGAGCAGGAAAAACACGCATGATGAAATTGACGACAAATGCATATTGCTTTACATCCATTACAATACACGAGATTTGCTGGAGCTTCTGCGAGGGGGCAGCAGTATCGCATTAAGACAGCTTGGCCGAGCAAGGAGGCATATAGACCAAAGGCACTGTTGATAGAATGTCTATGGTGCTTGCTTCTCGGTGAGTCCCGCTGTCGAGCTGCTTCTTTTCGTCTCTAAAGATGGATGAACGAGCTTTCAACCAGTAAGATGTTATCAGTGCATGAATATTCACCGCGGTATTGGCCTATTTATGTGTCAACCACTCTCACTTATCGCAGCCAATAATAATAACACAAATAATATTTATCGTGAATAATAACGCTATCACTTATCGGCACCATAAGCCTACTAACCTCAGAGGTTGGTGGCCTTTTGGTGACGATAAATGAGAGCGTTCAACCTGAATTCGCTGGGCTCGCAGTGTAGACAAATTATCATTTCTTTCTCTCTCTCTCTCTCTCCCGTAGATCGGTCTGCCCCGTAGATCGGTCTGCCGTAGATCGGTCTCCCGTAGATCGGCCTGCCGCATTCCGATGGCAATTTTATTGCGATAGCAATGATATGGACAGTCTCGACGGGCTTCTGCCATCGCGGTCATGTCCCGTATAATGTCCAAATCGATAGCCCCCCCACGCATCGTGCGTTCTACCTGCGGCTAAAAGCACGCGAAGCGGAGCGATGAACACAGCTGAAGCAGTGATCAAACGAACCCGTCCCATCTCCGTCGCTCGGGGGCGCATGCGATAACATCACCCCGATCGGGACACATCCCGTGCAAGCGGAGAGGAAAACGCCCCTCCCGTATTTAACGAGAACGAAAAAAAAAATCAAGGTGGGTTGGGGGCGCTCGAGCAGCAACTGCGGTCTTCGCGCAGTCGCCATCGCTGGCGGGCGCGCTATCTCGGCAGCCACCAGCGGGCGGCTCGTAAACCTCTCCTACGTGCTGAGCTCTCAACGCGAAGAGACTTCGAAAAGTGTCTTTGGAGCAGCCGTATTCTCTTATAGCAGCGTTTTGTAGAGTCACGTGCGATCGTATCCAAAAAGTTAGATGCCAGCCTAACTTCGTATAAAATTTTGTATCATGCGTTGCTATCAAATTCATTGCCTCGCCGTTCTGGCGAAACTGGCTTTTTTATTGGTACACTGCCTTCGCATAAAAGGTGCTTCTTGCCTGTTAGCATAGTTTTGTATTGATGCCTCTCTATGGATGCCCCTGTGGGCGCATACGTCTGCTTGTGAATAATGGGCGTACTTTCGCCTCTGCATAGCTTAAAGGGACACTGAACCACTTTTTAAAAAAAACGAGATTATGGTGTCATCATACGTAATTTCGTGCGGCGAACTCGAAAATCAAGTCGGAAATTTGCATAAACCAACGCAAATAACTTTATTTTGCCGATAACAAGCAGCAGGCGCCGCGGCCGCCATCGCGAGTCTCGCCGCCGCTGTGATTGGTCGAAGCTCCATGACATCATCGTCAGGAAGGTGACGACAGCAGACTGCGCTCGCCGGCAGGCAATGCCGTGTTTATCTGTTGAAATCGGGTAGTTGCTGTTAGTATGGCGAACTGTGAAAGTCGGAACGAGTTCTCTGTACATCCGTACATGTTCGAGCCGGTCGCCACTGTAAAGGCGACGACTGAAGCGGCACAGGAAAGCGAGTCCCAACCAGCCACCTTCAACCGCCTCGGAAACAGACTGGCACGTATAAGATGCATGTCAGTGCTTAATTTCACTGTAGTAAACTGTTACAAATGATACGTTCATCCGTGGATATCAAATTTGATAAGAAACAGCAGCATCGGCACTCGCTTTTATCCGCGTATTGGCACGGTCCGCGCTACGCGCGGGCATCGTGCAGAAACATCAGCTGTTCGTGGATTTCACAGCTCAGAGTGTAGCGTTGTTAATGCAGTCAGTATCGTACTTCGCAGCGGGCAAGGCGCACGCGATGAGTCACTATGCTACCGCGAGGGAAAAAAAAAAAAAAAAGGCCAGACGGGTGCCGCTCTCGCCGCAGTGGTGACGTGCTCTGAACTGCGCTGAAAAATTGCGCAAGGATAGTTTGGCTCATATATTGCAGTTCTGTTTTTTTATAATACCGTCGCTTTTTCTAAATTCCGCCCAGTACTACAGTGATGGTGTGTTAAAATGCAAACGGTATATTAGCTGCGTTAGAAGCATGCGACTGTCGTGTAGGGTAGCTGATTTCGATGCTGTGTGCTGATATCTGTGTACACGTGTTTTCGCCATAGGTGCTCATGCGCTCACTGCGTGCAAATGGGGAAAGAGGAGGACTGCTGCTGCTACCTCGAAATTCGGCAGATTCGCGACCGCCAGAAACATCCGAGGTGCATCGCAACAACAAAAAAATTTAAGAAATTTAAAATTCACGAAGGCAAGTCGTGGTGGCGGCGAGGGCCCCTTCAGGTGCGGAAACACAGAAGGAACCGCGTCGCTGTTCAGTCGCACACTCTTGATCGTCAATCCCAGCGACTGCATGAGTGCCGGGTTTCGTACGTAGTCGCTGTCACGAAAGTGCTTGGAGCGCAGCACGCGTGATCTCGAAGGCTTGAAGTCTTTTCTTTTAACTGCAGCGGACCATTTTGCAGCCATCTTCTGATCCCGAGGAAACTTGTGAAAAGCGACCTCATCGCGACTGTAAGTGCTGCGGCAGCCATATGCCGCGCAGTAACTCGGCATCGCGAGTCCGCTTCAACCTTGCACAAACACAAGTAGTGAATGTCGGATGGCGAAAATCTTCAATCAGAAGAGAACGGTGCAATGGCAAGAAATCCCTACGAACCGGCAGAACTGATGTTTCGCTAGGCAGCAGATCGCAGCAGAAACAAGCTGAGCTGACTGAGCGACGCAGGCGGCCCGGCGGCTCGACCCTGACGATGACGTCACCTCCCCACGTGTCTATCTCTCCCAAGCTCCGCCCCTGCGCGCGCGCGCGCCGAGGGGGGCGTTCCCTCGGTCAAAGTTTGCTCGCTTATAGCGCCGTTGTTTAATCGAACATCGCGAAAAAAACCTCCGTAGGCATGTTGTAAGAGGTCGCGGATACCGAATTCGCAATAAATTCGCGAATTCAAAACCTGTTCAGTGTCCCTTTAACAATGTACAGGGCGAAAGTTAACATAAAGAAGACAAGTTTATATTTGGACAGATATTCAGTTGCTATACACGTGGTATCGTTATTGTTTAATTTATTGGCGCGGTCGTTGTGTTCCTTCTCTTTTCGTGTGTTATAGTAATCCCACGCCCTCTTTATTATAACCTTCAGCATATGGGGGTCATCTTGCTCAAAAAAAAAATAAAAAGGAAAAATGAAAATGCGCTTGTTGCTTTTTAAACAGAACACTACCTTCGAAAAGAACTCTTTGTACTTTGTACAGTTACCTTAGTCATTAGTTACGTTTCTTTTTCCTCTCTAAAACAGCCCCAACAACAGTACAAAGGACAAAAAAAAAAAAAAAACTTCGTTGTATGGTTTCGCGTGGAAAGGTAAGGTCTAAGTAACAGATATGCCAGTTTCTTTTTCCTCTCTAAAACAGCCCCAACAACAGTGCAAAGGACAAAAAAGAAAAACTTCGTTATATGGTATCGCGTGGAAAGGTAAGGTCTAATTAACAGATAAGCCATTTTATCTTGATTACATTAAATTACATGGTACTCCTAATATGTTTGTGCACAAGAGCACCTTTACAGTTAGCCTCACATGAAACACTGCTCCCTCTGTCTAGGTCAGGCCCGCAACATACTGCTAAATGAAGCAAGGCACTGAGCACTAGGTTACTACGGCGGGTCAGCTAAACAACAGTGAAGGTCTCAAGCAAACAAGTTTTGACCAAGCAAAAAAAAAAAAAAAGGCGTAGGAAGATGTGACAAATACGTTCATAAACTGCTTTACAAAGCACCTCTATCTTCTTCCTGTTCGAAGTGCGGGACCTTAAACAGTCTGTCGTTCAGAATCCCGACACATTCGAGAGATGGATGCAGAGCTATACGGATTCTTTGTTCAGTAATATTTGCTCTCTGAAACCCGCTTGCGACGCTGAACGGTCTTGACAGAGTGATTCGGAAGAATAACATCACGTTCATTGGCGTACACCGGTGCACAAGACAGTACAAACATCCCGTGTTTTTAAATGCTGGCCTTGTACAGAACGCTTTGCAATCGCAACATTAATCGTAACATGTGTTAAAAAAATTCAAGAATGTCCCGAGTTTCGTATCGGCTGCTGCACATGGGTCGTGCACCAAATATGCTTGAACCAAGCAACTAACAGACACAGAGAAGGCATGAAGGACGCATTGCTGCTCTCAGTGTCGACCACTGTTATGTCTTCACTAGCTCCTTTATCCGCCACTTCGTTGCACGTAAGTGAAATACGTCTGCACCATTTTGCTTATGTAAGTGCAGTTTCATTACCAAATGAGTGTGCGTGATAACTGGTCACTGGTTACGCTAACCAATGCTTTGATGATTCCCTCTCTCTTGTTCTGTAAGTGTCGTGTGTTTTAAGCTTCTTACATAATGCTGCCATTGTGATAATGTTGGTTTGTTTCTTATATTCAACCAGGGGCGTTGAATGCTCCACCCGTTCAAGAGCCTTATTTGCGCGCTAGCATCTCCTTCACGTAGCATCAACGAAGTAGCTTATAAAACCGAGCATATTTGTTTCTATGGGCCGGTACAAGGACATCTCGGCAATTGTGAGAAGTGTTTCTTCGTTCGTGCTTTATAATGTCTGTCCATTTGTTTTCACTATCGAACTAATGCGACAACGAAGCTGACTGGCATAATCGACATTCGAGCTTAGATAACAGCGGAGTAGATGCGCGTCTCTGGCATTTAATGGGTGTGGCACATTGTTGCGGGAAGATAACGGGCGAGCCATCTTTACGAAGAGCGAGCGAGTGAAGAGTTAATGGCTGTTGTTGCCGGCGCAGTGCTTGGAGCCCGACCGTCCAAAATGGTCCGCGACGTCGTTACGCATTTAGTGCAGTCGCCTTAACAACACCCGTTCTGAGCAAAAGCCGTTTGCCCCGCAGGGCAAAGTCTCCATAACGATTCCGCTGATCGATTTGCTGCCGGTGACTTTTTTGTGCTACAGTGTGGCATACATTATCGAGCGCGCGTCTTCAGGAGAACTTTATGGCGGGCATGTTGCTTTCTAAGGTAACTGTATTTGAAGGCACTCTAAAATGAAGCATCAGTGTGATGTAGAGCATTGCAGTAATCTTTGGAAATGCTATGGTCGTTAGTCCTGCCATTTTGTGCTAAATATCAAAAGACAAAAAAAGGAAAAGAGGTCAAAGATTAGTTTTCCAGCATTTTGAACATGTGACGACATAAAGTTCAGCCAATTCGTAGCAATTCTGGTCACATAGGCTCAGTGAAGTAACCCACACACACACACACACACACACACACACCACACACACACACACACACACACACACACACACACACACACACACACACACACACACACATATATATATATATATAATATATATATATATATATATATATATATATATATATAATATATATATATAGGTTGAAAAGAGAGACACACGTTCAAAATTCTTGTTTTATTAACGTTTCGGCCGTGGGCCGGCCTTCGTCAGAATGAAAACAGTACAAGGGTGCACACACTATTTAAAGGTACATAATATCACATTGTAAAGCAGATGTACTGCGCCTGGAAAACACAGATTGCCACCTTGTCTAACAGATTGCCAGGCGCAGTACATCTGCTTTACAATGTGATATTATGTACCTTTAAATAGTGTGTGCACCCTTGTACTGTTTTCATTCTGACGAAGGCCGGCCCACCGGCCGAAACGTTAATAAAACAAGAATTTTGAACGTGTGTCTCTCTTTTCAACCCTACATTGGACCGGACCCATCGAACTTCAATCTGAAAAAAAAAAAAAAAATAATATATATATATATATATATATATATATATATATATATATATATATATATATATATATATATATATATAGTGTTGTTGTTGTTGTTGTTTTGTGGGGTTTTACGTCCCAAAACCAGTTCTGATTATGAGATGCCGTAGTGGAGGGCTCCGGAAATTTCGACCACCTGGGGTTCTTTAACGTGCACTGACATCGCACAGCACACGGGCCTCAACATTTCGCCTCCATCGAAATGCAGCCGCCGCGGCCGGGATTCGATCCCGCGACCCTCGGATCTGCAGCCGAGTACCATAGCCACTAGACCACCGTGGCGGGGCTATATATATATAAAATCAGAAGGTCGCGTTGAAAAAACATAACATTTATTACGACGTTTCGGTAGCGCGACCGGCCTTTTTCAAGCTTCTAATACATGTATTATATATATATATATATATATATATATATATATATATATATATATATATATATATATATATATATCATCAGCCTGTCTACGCCCACTGCAGGGCAAAGGCCTCTCCCATGGATCTCCAATTATCTCTGTCCTGTGCTAACTGGGCCCAATTTATCCCCGCAAACTTCCTGATCTCATCTTCCACCTAACTTTCTGCCGCCCCCTGCTACGCTTGCCTTCTCTAGGAATCCACTCCGTTACCCTTAACGACCAACGGTTGTCTTGTCTTCGCATTACATGGCCCGCCCAGGCCCATTTCTTCTTTTGAATTTGTATTAGTATGTCCCTAACCCGCGTTTGTTCCCTACCCACACCGCTCTCTTCTTGTCCCTTAAGGTTACACTTACCATTTTCCGTTCCATAGCTCGCTGCGTCGTCCTCAATTTAAGCTGAACCCTCGTAGATAATCTCCAAGTTTCTGCGCCGTGGGTGAGTACCGGTAGGATGCAGCTGTTATACACTTTCCTCTTCAGAGACAATGGTAAGCTACCATTCATTATCTGAGAATGCTTGCCGAATGCACTCCACCCCATTCTAATCCTCCTAATAACCTCAGCCTCATGATTCAGATCAGGGTCACTACCTGGCCTAAGTAGACATATTCACTTACTACTTCCAGTGCCTCGCCAGCTATCTGAAATCACTGTACTCGCCCAAGGCTATTGAACATTACTTTAGTTTTCTGCATATTAATTTTCAGGCCCGCTCTTATACTTTCCCTGTTAAGGTCAGTAATCATGCTTTGTAGTTCATCTCCCGAGTTACTTAGCAAGGCAATGTCATCAGCAAATCGGAGGTTACTGAGGTATTCCCCATTAACCCTTACACCCACCTGTTCCCAATCCAGCGTTCTAAATACTTCTTGTAAACATGCTGTGAATAACATTGGAGAGATTGTGTCACCTTGTCTTACGCCGTTCCTTATAGGTATCTTGCTGCTCTCCTTATGGAGGACTATGGTGGCTGTGGTAGATGTCTTCCAGTAGTCTTACGTAGTGCTCGTCTACGCCCTGATTCCGTAATGCCTGCATGACTGCTGAGGTATCGACCGAGTCGAATGCCTTCTCGTAATCTATGAAGGCTATATATAGGGGTTGATTATACTCCGCGCATTTTTCTATCACCTGATTGATAGTGTGATTATGGTCTATTGTCAAGTAGCCTTTACGAAACCCTGCTTGTTCCTTAGGTTGACTGAAATCTAAGGTGGCACAAATTCTGTTAGTGATTACCTCGGTAAATACCTTGTAAACGACTGACAGTAAGCTAATCAGCCTG
>CM023485.1:33103401-33115901 GCA_013339685.2 Hyalomma asiaticum
AAAAAGAAAAACTGGCGTTATTTTGAGCACGTCCACTCGCAGAAAAAGGAATGGTGCCACTTCTTTGCTTTCATCAACTCTCACCACTTTCACAATTTTTATGGTGTCGCCGCACAATACATAATGCGCCGTTGCGTGTTCAGGGAATGTGTCTCAAGGCCGATGTACTTTCAACAGCACAGCATTTTAATAAAAAGTGTTTTGCCTTCCTATTCGTGGCCGCTACGTTTATAAAAAGTAAAAGTAATTGAATGGCTGTCGAGTGATCTCAATGGCATTATTCTATTGTTGGAGTCCGATGAAACGAATTTTAACGCCCAGAACGTAAAACAAGAAAGTCCTTTTTTTTTTAATATGGGTAAGGTTCATGCAGGACGGCGCAAGATGCATCAATTCTAAGCGTTTGCTAACTTGGCGAACTCTCTGAGTTCTTTCTGTACTTGCGCAAAGTTTCTTCAAAAGCCCTTGCTAGAAACTCAAGTTGCCCATAAGCGTTTGTTTTTTAAAGCAGTGGTGAGTGTTGCAACGTTTCTTTGAGCGGCGCGCCATGAATGCAGGTCTTCAAGTTAGGTGCATATGAAAAACAGCATGCGTATGTGTGCGCGTGTGCGTTTGTGCGTGTTTTGTACAGCAAAGGTTTTGGAACGGACAGGGCGCCCATGCACACGTAAAGGCTTGTAACTAATGAAGTCCTTTGAGAGCCAAAGAAATAATCGAATAAGTATAATTTCTGACGTTTTATGTGGAAAACCACGATCTAGCAACGCGACGCGCTTTAATGGGGGGGACTCCAATTTAATTCCGATCAAGTGGAATTCTTCATCTTCCGCTTAGATTGCCATAAATGGCTGTACCTGCATTTCATCGTCCCCTCGGAAATGGGGTCACCGCAGCGAGAAATTTAACCCATGTCGTCGATCTTGGCAACGAGACGCATTTGTTGCTAAGCTACCAGGACTTCCGATGCAGAGCTAGGCAAGGGGGTGTGGATGAAGCTAAGGCAAATTAACAACATTTGATAACTAAGAAAAAAAAAGTAGGATAGATCTTCCTAAGGAGGCTGTGTTATCTTCCTACTAAGATGTTTGAAAGAGTGAATGTTATACTAATGCGTGAAAAAAGACTGCGTCTTTTTTCTTTCTCTGTGTAAAGCGGTGCTGACGGGGCTCACCGATGCCTGTCTCCTAAAATAGCCTAAGATGATAAGGGACGCCGCTTCATGGCCTTTTACTTTTTTTGCGTTTCGGTCGATCATTAGGAGTACTGAAATGTACAAAGAGCTTTAAAACCATTCGTTCGAGAAATTCGTCCGAACCAGAATTTCGGGCCAAGAAATGAGGGCGGCTGACGTCATCTAATAGTATGAGGCACTTCATAAGGCGTCCGAATATTTGCAGCCGTAATAGCGTCTGCAGGGAAAAAGAAAGGCTTATAATAAATTGTGCCTGCGACTACGTTAATGAACTTTTTGCTAAGGAGCATCCAGGGAAGCGAATTTCCCCGATTCCCCTTTCGTAATGGCCTTCTTTTTGAACAGCTTCTAGAGGCGCCATTATTATTACTGATAATTATAATAATTTAGGGTATTAATTTTTTTCTTCCTTTCTGGACACTCTGATCTTGGATGCAAACACTTGAGATCAAGCGTCATACTTCTCACTCAGCTAATCACATACTTTATCCTCAAACAACTATCGTTCGTTTGTTTAAAGAAGAGGTTGCGTCGCAGGCTTTCGCGTTATTTTTTGTTTTTTTTTTGTCGTGGTTGTATCACGGTCTAAAGCCGGGCAGAACATTCGTCGTTCCATTTGCTAGACAACGCGCTTACGGCACCCGTATTTAAACTTGATGCAATACATCGATATGATATGGTGTTAGCTGTCTCTTTACCCAGGCTTTATAAAGGACAACTGTGCTTTGTGGCGTAGGAGCGAGTGTATAAAGATAAATGCTCACATTATTTTTATTTGGCGCTTGTGCTGTTTAGAACCTTTCTGTTGCGCATTTAAACGAAGCGCTACAGGAAATAAAGCGCATTTACTTCACAGGCCAGAGTCCTCGTGTTGACCATGGCGTTGAATGAAATATCCGACTCCGAATGTTGTATTGTTGTTTTGTGGGGTTTAACGTCCCAAAACCACACTATGATTATGAGAGACGTCGTAGTGGAGGGCTCCGGAAATTTCGACCACCTGGGGTTCTTTAACGTGCACTGACATATCGCACAGCACACGGGCCTCAACATTTCGCCTCCATCGAAATGCAGCCGCCGCGGCCGGGATTCGATCCCGCGACCCTCGGATCAGCAGCCGAGTGTCATAGCCACTAGACCACTATGGCGGGGCCATCCGACTCCTAAGCCCGCTTCATTCTTCTATAGTATGTGTAACGCCGGCACATAGTATTTTGTCATAGTCATTCCACCCTTCACGTTCGTAAACAGTACTTTTGAAGAACAGAAAGAAAGAGGAAGGAAGAGAGGGCAGAATTTAAACGTCTTAGCTTTATTTCCACTGGATGTAACACAAGGTGTCCTGCGGCTGGTTTGAAAAGCAATATGCGTTGGCAACCCCCCAAATCACCCCACAAGCTCTACGTGCGCAATCGTTTACAGTGTGCTAGAGGCAGTAAACACCGTTGCAGGTTCCCCCATACGGGAAAGCATTTCTATAGGTGCATGAACTATATGTGTATGCATTAGCATACATTTGCTACAAAATACGGAAGCGTAATCCGCAAGGTTCTTCCGCAGTGTCAGCTTATATGTTTCCGTCGCAGATAAAGCTTCACTAATTGGGCAGCGCGGAAGCTTGATGCAGTAAATCGGTATGTTATGGTGTTATATTTCATTTAACGTGAACATAATATCCCTTCGTTAGCTACAGACTTAAAATACGGAGCGATGCCAGCTTAACCGCTTCATTATAGTGAAGAAGAATGTAGTAACCAAACTAGTTAAAGCAAAATTGCGTTCCATTTTGCCGCTCCGAAAGGCCTTTGTAAACTAACAGCTGTGTTGTACCCGCACTAGGCTATGTCTTTGAGTGCATTCAGTGTTTACAAGCTTCATGCAAGAAGGAAAGAAATGAAATTCTATTTAATTCAATTAAATTTAAGCGAACCCGCTATCTCACACGATAGCGTGGGATGTGTCGTGCATTAAGCACGGCGCGTGATACCATTTCTTTAGAATTACTAATGACGGAGTAAGAGCTGCGGAGAAAATAAATACTGCATAATCTACATACACCCAATGTTTCTTTTTTTCATGGTTCGCACACATTTTGTTGATTGATTTCTAATTTACCGCACTAAACATTCCTCGCTACGCACTGCAACTTTTCACTGTCAACTTTCGCAACGTCTGCTTGTTTCAACGTATGCATGTTAGCGAACAAATCGCAAGAGCGGTGTTCGCCCTCGCGCAACTGGATGGCACTGTATAGCCGCACTTTTCTCACCGATTTCCAGGAAACCTGCGAAAGCCTCACTGCGTAACATGGAAATCACAGCCCAATAGTTCCTTCAGCTGCACGCATAGCTCCAAAGAACAATGGAAGCCCATCCGAAACAAAAACAAAAGGAATGACGCAACGGCGCACTATCATCGCAGCTCTTCACGCGGTCACGACTGTGTAAAGCACATGCGCTGCTTCTCCCTGATTTTCCATGCGTGGAGCCTGCGGCTCGTCGTGGGTGAAGGTGCATCACATCATCGCGAGACGGTCCACGTTTTTCGAGGAAGAGAATGACAGAGAGCGAAGGTGAGGGCCACGTCTGTGCCAGCTGCGTTTTCTCAAGGCTCTCCTCCGGCGAGGCTTTAATAGCGAGTGCATGGAAATGAGGAAATTTTGCAGGACAAAACCGCGTATGCCGTTCTCAATGGCCCACGAAGGCAAGCTACGACAGGAGCTCTCTATAAATCATAACAGCCAGAAGCGCAGAGCGGGGGAAGAGGCGTGAAAGGACAGCATTATGCACGTTGGAATGGGGTTAAGTCCTTTGGCAGCGTTAAACGAAAAGGCGCCGGAGGCAATTGCGAAACAGCCATTGATTTTCAGGCCATAATTTTGGCATAAAATGAGAGAGATAGAGAGAGCGGAGGAGATAGAAGATGGAGTGCGTTTTCTTGTCGTCAGGCATCTTCATCCCAAGCCTTATCGTCGCCATACTATGAAAGGAAGAAAGAAGATCGTTCTCAAGGGAGATTCCAACCAGCCTAACAGCAGCAAAGGGGAGCTTCAGTTTCTGGAGGCCAACTTACTGCGCTTACTGAGCAGCTTTTTCTCTTTCCTTTAGCGGACGTGTAAGAAGAAGGTGATCTTCTACACGAGACGAGGCTTAGGAGCACACATAGCTAACACTGAGTCAGGCAATCATATGCGTTGTGGTAGCGGTAAAGTCGCGCACTTTTCGACATGCGTCATTTATTCTAGTCTTTCGCGGAAAAGTCTGAAAGCGCGTCTTACAAAGGCACGTGTTCATGCTGCCACTCTATACCCCTACCCACCCTTATCGCACGCACGCACGCACGCACGCACGCACGCACGCACGCACGCACGCACGCAAACAGGCAGGCGGGCGGGCGGGCGGGCGGGCGCGCGCGCGCGCGCACACGCACGCAACACACACACACACACACACACACACCCACACACACACACACACACACACACACACACACACACACACACACACACACACACACACACACACACACACACACACACGCTTTGAAACCTACGCAAATGAAACTTGTCACTGTTTGCGGCTTATTTCTTTCTGCGTAGTTGACAAGCGCAGGCAACTCGGAAAATGGGAAGCATGCGAGTATAATATGGCGGTCTTGAGTGTAGATTATTGCTGCTGTCACTGCGAATGAATCAAGACCAGAAGAAATTGTTCATGTATCCCAAGTTTTCCGCCGTCGTTGCTTCGTTGTTATATGAACTGCACAACTATCGCTGCGTCGTGAATAATAAATGCGGAACGTTCCTACGCACGCCATCTCGATTCTGTCCCTAAGCGTGAGACCGGTACTGAGGAACGGCACAGTAAAGACGACTTCAATGAGATATCAGGTTCAAAGAGGCGCGTCAGATCAAAGAAGCTTTAGAGATAGAGCTTCGGGGAACTTGAGACTAATCTGTAAGTCTGAAAATAATCCCTGTTACCAAGGTTTCTCAGAGCGAGTACATTTGTAGTCGACGAGATCTCGCCGTCTATGTTTTCTTGCATTTACTTCGCCGTGGCGAATCCAGATGAAGGCATTGCTATGGACGCCGAGTTTAAATGCAATTGCTTTGAAAGTTCGTGTAAGAGCGTGCATAGTGGGATACAACAGCAGCAGCTCCGACTCCAAAGTGGCTTACTGCATGTGCAGGAAGCTCTCACAATGGAGGCACTCTAGAAGATTGTTCGAGGGGATTAGCTGGTGACTTGCCATGATTAATGTTCGAATACTATGTAAGAGCAAGAAGGAGACCATAGAAAAATAATAAATTCCATTATCCAATTTCACGTGCCAAAACATTAATGTGATTACGATATGAGCCGTATAGGAACATACGAGGTTAGCTTCGACCACATGGCATGATTTAACGTATTTGTGAATGTGAATACACGGGCACACTTGCAGTTAGATGCCAGTCGAAAAGTAGTCTCCGCGTTCTATACTGAACCTGCCTGTCGCGAGCTTAGTGTCAGAGTGGCGCTGTAGTAAGTTATCGCTGTGCCATAGTCAAGGGGCCTTAGCCTTGCAACCAACCATCTTACTTACCACCTCACTCAAGCTAAGCCTCCAGTGGCTCACTTGTGGGGTGCTTGTGTTGTTGTTGATGATGATGATGATGATCCTTCAATTTTGGCATCTACCCACTTGGGGGGATTAGCCAAGAGTCAGGCGGATTTGAGTTTAATTTACTAAGTTATACTACCTGAAAGATTTAGTCGTCCTTTGATGTTGAGTTTGAATATTACAAATGTAGTCAATGAATCAATGGTATAGAGAATAATGGAATAAGTAATTAAGATCTAATAACTGAACAAGCAAATCGATTCGAATCCGTAACGAACTTCTGCTAGAGCAAGGCATATATTCCTGTTCGTGTGTCCCAGCACGGAAGACCCGAATGAAAGAAGAACAGTGCTTGATAATGGAATGCCTAGATTTCGCAATGCCAGCTCAGTAGTACTTTTCCTAAGGTGGGTAAAGCGCCTGCATTCCAGTAAAAAGTGTTCAATTGTCTCTGGCTCGTTGCAAAAAGCGCATAAAGGAGAGACCACCAGACCAGCTTGGTGCATGTAGAAATTCAACGTCGGGATTCTACTTCGCAACCTCGTCAATATTGTTTCGATTTTCCTTGTTTGGCAAAATGACCTGCTCCAAGGGTACTGTAAGTGCTGTAAATCAGGTGAGGATGCAAGGCATGGTGTCGACATCAATAAGGCGTACTTTCGGAATCTGGCTGCGGTAACAAACGCCGTATTTGGAACGAGAGAAAGAACAGGACCTGCAATGGAAGCGTTAGCCAATGTGTCTGCCAATTCGTTTATGACCAATCCTCTGTGACCGAGGCACCCAAACTAACCGTAGTTTTTGCAGATGATTAGGAACCAAAGTGTGCAAAGTTCTCAGAATGTGCGATTCACCTGGAGTAATTAATGAAGTACACATTGCTAACGAGTCTGTAACTATTACCGTCGTCATCGAGGAGTGAATCATACGCAAAGCCAATATAGACGCCAAGAATTCTGCCAGCAAATACTGGTGTGTAATCCGGCAGTCTAACAGAGAAACTCCAGTCTAGTTCCGAGGAAAAAATTCCTACTCCTGCCTTTTCCTCGCTCTGCGAAGCATCTGTTGCTATGATAACTTTAGTGCCTATTTGACTCAAGTGATCCTGTAGCAGTCCATTGAGGATACGCCATGGAAGTTGCTTGGCATTATTGGGGAATATGTTGTCAAATGAAATTTCCAATGAATTAGAACTGTTATCACTTATGGCTATGTCTGTGAGCACTATCTTTAGCGGGTCTAGAAGTTTTTGTGTGACAACCACCTGTGGTACGTACCGTCGGGGCCAAGAAACACGAAAAAATAAATCTGGTTGTCTAATAAATATATATTGGTCTCGTCTTAGTGTAGATTCATATATCCTTAAGAAAGCTTGGACCGTTAAAATTTTAAATCTGGTTTCAAGAGAAGGAATTCGCGATTCCTTATATAAGACTGCATTAGCTACAAACTTCGGTAGCCCAAGGCACAAGCGGAGCGCCTCCCGTTCCAGCAACACTAGCGGACATAGCTTGTGTTGGCGTGCAAACTGTTGTTGTTGTTGTTGTTGTGGTCGTCGTCGTCGTCGTCGTTGTTGTTGCCTCTATAACTGGCACATACACACGATGATGATTGGTCATGCTGTAGTTAATGATATTCGAAGGGAAAATTAAAAATCCAGAACTAGATATTAGGGAAACAAAAAAAAAGGAAGCACAGTGTTCTGATTAAACCAATGCATTCACTAAAAAATAAACGATTAAGATGTGCAGAAAAATAAAGATCAGAGAAGGAACCTCTGGGTGAGAGCAGTAGTAAGCCTTCTATAAATTATGGAAAGCTGCCATCGATAGCATCGCGGCCTGCACCATCCACAGAGGCCTTAAAGGAGAAAAATTAATGTTGTTAAAGACAATCGCATTTTTCCAAATAGTGAGTTCAAGAACATTCGAGGGAGCGACGAAAAGCGGCGGCAAGAGAGAAGGAAATGATCAATCGCTTCTGGTTGATTGCATACAAAACACAGATTAGTAACGAGAAAGCACCTTTATTACGTTAGAAATATAGACAAAGAACTCTGTATTTGTAACTTGTTGTACCCACAAACGCATTGACGTGAAAGGCATTTGTTCGCATTCCACGTGAACTGGAGGTACTTATAGTCGTCATAATGATGAAGGGATGTCTTAGGGCATATCATGAGAAGAAAGCGTTTAAAACTCTCAGCTGTGGTGAATGGAAAAATCCTGCTGTACGCTTAACACCGGGCTATCTAAAGGTGGCATTGCCAGAGAGTCAGCATATTCGCTCACAAAGATGCGAGCGGGGCCGGAGATCCAGACCAATTGGACTTCTGATATTCCCACTTGTGGGAACCACGTGAGCCGTTGTACCGACAATTGTAACATAAGATCCTACGGGCGACTGACAGAGAAAAAAAGACATAGAGACTACCGCCAGGACCCTCCCTTGCAAAGAAGAGCCCGCTTTGCTAAACACACGTATCTCCGTTGCGCATTGGTGTTTGAGGCAGCATAGCCGCGCCTAATTTTAAGTGCGGAGCACTTTAGGGGTCCTGCCTTGTCGTCGCGTGTCTGTGGGCGTCATGCAGAAAGGAAAAGCCCTTGCTCTTCACCTTCTACCCACACTGCTGCGTGATAGCGATAATGCAATGAACAATCCATAAAAATTAATTAATCATTTAATTAGTCGCCTGGTGCGCAGAGTGAAAAAGTTGACCAGAGCTTTATGTGGACTCACTGCGCTTGCCAGTGATAGCGCCAGCGCAGTATCTCTTCCATTCTGGAGAGAGAGAGAGAGAGAGAGAGAGAGAGAGAAAACTTTAATCAACAAATAGGTCCGGCGATTTGGTCGGGGTAGGGTCACAAGCACCCCAGCCTAGGTGACGGCCTCGAGCCCTTGGACACGGGTGGCTTCCTCTGCGTGCCGGACGGCTGGAACGCCGAGAAGAAAAGAGCAGATAAACAAATCATAAACACGACGGAAACGCCGGCGAAGCACTGCTCTGCACTTCCTGTACTTTTCGCGTTGAATGAAACAGCAATTCGTGCTTTTTTTTTTGCGTTTGTTGATGGCGGAAGAAAAAGCAAACATCTTTATTTTGAGATGTTGCTAAAAAGACACGTTCTCATCCTGAAACAAATCTCGTATTTTATCACCGCAGATGATACAGGGTATCGGACATTAAAATTAATGAAGTTTGGCACGTCAAATATAGAAACTGCATTGCAAATGGCGATCACTGAAACAGACATTGATCTCAACAACACAAGCAAATTCGATTTCCTAAAATCCCGAGTTACTCAAGAAAATAAAAACTTCGCCAATTAGACGCCCGGTTACGTTGGTTAAAATACGAAGCTATTTGACTGTAATAAAAACATATATAACGATTAAACCTATTAGTATGTGTATCCGAAGGCATCGGCATGGGGCTGCTTTAGCTCGTCAGCAGGTCTTCCCACTGCTCGGGAGCCGGAGAGGTAAATACTCTCTGGCAACTGGCTGAATTCTGTGGCGGCTGGGGCCAACTGTCGATAGCAGTGGAATACATGTCGGGATGCAGTGAACGCACTGTTATTGGTTTATGACCGGTAGACAATGCGCTCGCTCAATCTTTCCTGCCGGTTTGGTTAATTCCAAGCACCCGTGGGAACGCCCTGTTCGTTACTCTGATGCTTGGCGAAGTGGGCATAATTTCCCTAGAGACAGAGAGACTGAGAGAGAGTGAGCAGAGGAGAAGGATATAGCGAACAAACTTTCCTCAGGTTTAAACCCGGTTGGCTCGCGAAACAAGCGGAGAGAAAAAGAAAAAAAAAAAAGCCTTTATAAGAACCCTCGAAACTCAAGCGCCGAAAATAGCGGGGCCGCTAACGACACTTTAGGTCGTTATTCCTGTCAGTTATGGTAACCCTCTGGGTTAGGTTAGCGCGCTAAAAATAAGTGCAGTAATTCTGCGCTCTGGATGACCAGCCGGATTAGCCACAGTAACCTATCCTTTATCTTTTTTTTCATGTGAAATGCCGCTGACCGTTAGGGCTGTATGCAATCAGGACACGTTAGATTTTCATGTTACAACCAACATTCACTGAGAGGGACGTGTCTGCTCGACAGGCCCGTCTTTGAGTGGCATCTTAAACAAGGCTCTCTTTGGTCATTTCTGAATACATTCAGCTGCCACCGTGCAGCTGTTTTCACTCGCGGTAGCGTGTTATTTATGGCAATAGAAGCCACTTCTGATGGTACTGATGGAGCACCTGCGAGTCCAGGGTCAGTTAAAAGACCAACACAGTGCCTCTTGCAAACCAGACTCTTGTCTGGCTGACATTTCTGCCTGTCATTCGTCCTTCTCCAAACACCGTTGCATTAGTTTTCCAAGATTTACTGCGTACTTTCCTTTTAGTAAGGAATGAAGGAAGTGAGCTATGCAGCTCACGACAAGGTCATTGTACTAATTCCTCAAGATCGTCATATGCTTAAGGCGGCACTTAAAGGCATGCGAACGTTTGTAATTGCAATCTTAAGCTCATGCGGGAACCTTCACGACGGCTTTTAGTGACTATAGACACCTGCATAAGGGTAGCTTCGACTCAAAGGAAGGCTTCGCGGAGGTAGACTGCGGTGCCCACACGCTAAATAACGAAGGTCATTGCAACACCGGTAATTAACTGTGAGCCTTCAGTGTTTCGCACACGGTACATCGAGGCCTTTTAGAGTGTTTGGGCAAAGTAGGAACCGCTTCCGGTGGAACTGATGGTGGCCCTACGAATCCAAGTTCAATTACAAGTTACCAACACAGCACCTCTTGCAAACCGAACGCTTGTCTAGTTGGCGTTTCTACCTGTCATTCGTCCTCCTCCAAGCGCCTCTGGATCGCGTTATTTTTCCGAGATTGACTAGCGTATTTTTACTTCATCAAAGAATGAAGAAAGTCAGCTGTGCAGGAGAAGGACGGTGTATTCGTAGCTCAAGATCATCATACGCTTAGAGCGACACTTAAAGGCATGCAAACATTTCTAATTGCAATCTTAAGTTTATGCGGGGACCCTGTGCGGTGCTACAGTTTGCATAAAGGTCCCTTCAGACTCAGAGAAAGGCTTCGCGGAGGTAGACCATGGTGGCCACACGCTAAATAACGAAGGTGATTGCAACAGCGGTAATTAATTGTGAGCCTTCGTGGATTAGCACATAGCACATAGACCTTGTTTGAACAAAGTTTGCTCAACGCTTGCACTTCTGCTCGGCACACTTACACGGACTTCGTGTAGTAATTGAATACCGTCCGCAGCTTATGTTCTAATGGTGCGGATCACCTTTTAATAAGTGTCAGTGTCACGTTATAAATCTGCGGCTCTGAGTCGGTCCTTTTTCTTTGCTTAAATTACCTTTGAGCGCGGCCAAATAGCCGTTGCAGCATTGGTACTTTACGTGATGTTGTCTTAATGCGAAACATCAGTTTGAAAGGTCGAACATATTTCAGTTAAGATCTTATTACACCATATTCGGAGAACAAATTTGTTTGAACAAGATTGGAGGAAGGCGGAAGACAGCTTTTCGCGAAATTTACAGTAATGAAAAGTTGGAATAGCAGTTGCTAGTTCTGCGGCGCTGTGCACATTTGAGGTTTTTATATACATTGCCTGTCATTCAAAAAAAAGTTCTGGTGGAAGCGCACACCTTAATGTGTGTCAAAGAGCGTTCGACACTATAGTCGACCCATTTTGTTTTTAAATGTAACGCTACAAAGCAGAAGTGTCGTCAGCGTACGCGAAAAATAAGCGAGAATAATTTCTGAGGTTTCACGTCCCAAACCCACGGTGTGATTATGACAGACGTTGAAGTGAAGGGCTCCGGAAATTTCGGCCACCAGGAGGTTTTTTAACATGCACTGACATCGTGCGGAACACAAGGCTCAGCATTTCGACTCTATCGAAATGCAGCTGCCCTGACCGGGATTTTATCCTGCGACCTTTGGATCATCAGCTGAGTATCACAGAATCATAGACTGCTGTGTCGGGGTCCGTGTGAAGAATGTCAGAAGCCTCTAAAGCGGTGCTGTAGTCGCGGCGCAGTTTCTTTTCTTTATCGCTCGTAAGAAAACATCTGTAAGAGCAGTCCTTTACAAAATGCCTTACAGCATTAGTACAGGTTCACCGACATCACCTTATCAGCGGCCAATTTTTCCTTCATTTCCTGCTCAGATCGAAGCACGACAAAAAAAAAAAAGAGCATGAAATTGAAGCCACGTGGACTCGATTCAGGAAGCTCGCAACTTAATCCTATATCGAAAAAGAAATTACTGACGGGAGCTCAGAAAATGGGGATGTGTATCGTTTTACATTGTACTTAGGCTTTCTCGCTTCCATGTTCTTGTAATACAAATATTTTTTTTTGTAAGTATTGTTTCTATGTTACAGTTCGTTAAACACCTTTTGCCTATATACTTTTTTTGTTTGCTGCAATCTTCGCTAAAGTGACACGAAACTTAAAGTGTAGTGTTACAACCTGATTTGCCCTGGAATGGAGGGGACAGCCGTGGGAGTACAGATAACGGAGACCTAATGAAAAGTCGTAGTACAGTAAGTACGGTACTAAAAGAATGAAGCAAACTGCTGATTGTGTAAGGAAATAGGAAGAGAAAGGGAGAGCTGTTTCTTTTACGATCGAGAGACACGATGAGATTTTAAAGCTCTGAAATACACGT